>CAXKVX010002071.1:0-346827 GCA_964058865.1 Eleocharis quinqueflora | reverse complement strand
CTTGCACGTATACTTGCTGAATTAAAGCTCCTGACAACTCGTCTTGGTGAGACTGCAATGGCAGCCGCAGCATTCAATGATGTGGCCGCATGGATTCTATTGGCTCTGGCAGTGGCTCTTAGTGGTGGAGAGGGGACCCACCACAGCCCGATTATCTCCATATGGGTGTTACTATCCGGCCTTGCTTTTGTGGCTTTTCAAATTGTATTGATAAAGCCGGCCATGTCATGGGTTGCAAGAAGGTCAGAAGACGAAGGCGGTGAAAGTGAATTTTGGATTAGTTTGACCCTAGCAGGAGTGCTAATTTCAGGTTTTATGACCGACTTTATTGGGATTCATTCTATATTTGGAGCATTTGTATTCGGTTTAACAATACCAAAGGAAGGTGAATTTACTGGGAGGTTGATAGAGCGCATCGAGGATTTCGTCTCAGGGCTACTCTTACCTCTGTACTTTGCATCAAGTGGGCTGAAGACGAATGTTGCGAGTATACAGGGCGGGAAGTCATGGGGGCTACTATTACTGGTTATAGTGACAGCTTGTGCCGGTAAGATACTGGGGACATTTGTGGTGGCTCTAGGATGTAACATGTCGCTAATGGAGGCGATCACACTAGGTTTTTTGATGAACACAAAGGGACTCGTTGAACTCATTGTTCTAAATATCGGCAAAGAGAAAAAGGTACAATAAATTGGATTTATAGATTCTTCAATTTAAGATTTTCTTCTTGTTGACTTAATTTTGCTAATATGTAGGTCTTGAATGACGAGACATTCGCAATATTGGTATTAATGGCACTTTTTACCACCTTCATAACAACTCCAACCGTTATGGCCATCTACAAGCCTGCTCGCCCAGGTCGACACAAGCTGCCTCATCGTCGCAAACTCCAATACTCCTCCTCCTCTCCTCCTTCCCCCTCTTCCTCTACGGATACAAAAGACCTACGTATCCTTGCATGTGTTCATGCTAGCCGGGACATTCCCTCTCTCATAAATCTCATTGAGACTATCCGCGGGCAAAACAATAACAAAACCAGCCATCTCAAGTTATTCATCCTTCGCTTGGTCGAACTAACTGAGCGGTCTTCGTCAATTCGCATGGTGCGTTCAGCCCGCCGTAATGGGCTTCCATTCCTTCGAGATAAACGGGACCCACAAGACCATGTAGCCATTGCTTTCGGTGCATATGCACAGCTCATCCATGTGCGTGTTCGTCCCATCACTGCCATCTCTTCTCTCTCTACAATTCATGAGGATGTTTGCACTGTGGCTGACCAGAGGCGGGTGTCGCTGATTCTCCTTCCATTCCACAGGCACAGATCTGATCATTCTGGTGACATGGAGAGTTACGGACCGGGGTGGCGTGCAGTGAACCGGAGGGTGCAGAGGGAGGCGCCATGTTCAGTTGGGCTGTTTGTTGATAGGGGATTTGGTGGTGGCGAGCAGGTAATATGTAACTAATAGTCTCATTGATTAACAAATAGACATGCGAATCGATCTATTAACTTATGTATTAAGTTTTAGAGTAAATATTACTGTCCTCCATATTAGCGTCTCCTTACGCGCCCCCCCACTCAAATGCAATGATAAATTATTTTTAATTCTTTGTATAAATATTTTATTGAACAAATGCAATGATAATATTTTTTTAGTATAAAGACTTATACTAAAAAATATAAAGACTGCTACATTTGAATATAAAGACTTATATGAAAGACGTGTAAGAAAGGCTTGTAAGAGAGGACAGTTAGTCACTTCCTAAGTTTTAACTATAGATTGAAATAAAAAATATATATCAAGATTGGTTCACCCCACTAACAAAAGGAAGCCAAATTAGCGTCATAAATTGCCATGTACTTTGCACAAGAATCCAAAGGTAAACTCCAGTATTTGGATGGCATGCTTACAAAAATAAGACTTGCATACATGACCATAATTTCCTTTCGTACTGTTTCTTAAGCATTATTACTGTTTGTCAGGCTAGCTATGAATGAGGACCAAGTTCATCTAAAATTGCATAATAGGGGTGAAAAAAATACCAATCAATCAGATTGATAAAAACTAAACGTGTAAAAATTGAATAAAATTACAGGTAAGGCCATCAGATGTAGCACATGGTGTATGTGTAATCTTTTTCGGGGGCCCAGATGATCGCGAAGCACTTGAGCTTGCTGTGAGGATGGCAGAGCACCCTGGAGTTCAAGTAACGGCTGTGAGATTCATGACGGGAAATAACCGCGGAGAGGATGAAAGGCAAACTGTAAAACTAGAGCCAGCCCCTTCAAAAAATGAGGAGAAGAGCTACACATTCTCCACCGCCGATGTAGATATTGAAAGAGAAAAGGTTGGTTTTAATATTTTTCGTATTTAGTAGCATAACTCTGTAGAAATTATTGTGACTGAAATGCAGGAAATAGGTCACATTGTCTTTACATTTTAGAAAATGAGAGGTTCCTAATTAAACATTGAAAATTGCCTCTGCAATACTGCATTTTTGTATTACAAAAAAGTTCAAAGTTCAATTATTAATAATTAAAGTAGCAAGAAAACATCTATATCTTATCAGAAATATTATTCTGGTTTTAGGAACTTGACGAGGCCTCTGTGGAGAACTTCCGGCAAAAGACAGAAGGCACCTGTAGGTATGAGGAAAAGGTGGTCCGAGGAAATGTGATAGAATCAGTGCATTCAATTGGGCGAAGCGGTGAGTACGGGTTAGTAGTTGTGGGGAAAGGCCGATTTCCCACGTCTATAATGGTAGCTGAGCTTGCCGGGAGACCGGCAGAGCACCCTGAGCTAGGCCCAATAGGTGATGCCCTAGTGTCAGGGCACGGTGTTGTTTCCTCTGTACTGGTTATTCAACAACATGACATGATCCACTCTGATGAGATGCCGGTGTCACTTGTACGTGATGGCGAGACTGCTGTCGATGGTCACCACACCATGTCAGAGCCATAGAGTTTGCCGAATTGCAACCGATTACCAGTTTACCACATTATTAATACCAGTGTTCGTTTGTTTCGTTTATTGATTTGATTTTAGGTTTTTTAGTTGAGATTTAAGAAACAAAAAGTGGGGGGATGGATAATTCATGTATGATAGTATACATATTTGTATATGCTTTTCTTTTTTCTACCAGGTTTGATTATTGTATTTAGTATAGACGATTAATAATTCGATAGAAGATATCAGATTATAAATTATAATGATATAATCGTTGCGCTTGCGCAGCTTTCTCTATAAATTCAAGAGGGATTTGACCTCATTTAGGCCTAAACTTTCTTTAATCCAACTAAATCAAGGTAACTTCCGGAAAACTTGGGCTAAGCCTAAAAGTGTGCACTAATGCACATTAGCACCCATTTTTCTTATATACTGGAGAGGAGACAAGCTTTAGAAGAAATGTACCTTTTTTGGTAATTCAAAGTACTCAGTAGTCAGCAGTGTCCGTTTTAAGTTCCTCTGATACTTATCATGGGGAATTTCATCAAACACCTTGTGTGCATAACCAATAGTAGCCACCACAACAATCATTAAACAAAAAAATGATTTCATCTGAGAAATTCGTATAATTTAAACACGAGAAACACTCTGCTTTTACAAATTCAAATCCTGGACAGTGAACATTACTCGCTATTTCATATGCACGGATAGTCGTTGTTACTGCTTGACTGCTTCAGGTGGATAATATGGTGCATTAAATTGCAAAGATAGTAGACGGATCTAACCAGATAAACGACACCAAATAACAAGAAGGTTGAGACGACTCCGAATACATAATAAAGCCCAAAAATCATGATTTTTCCCGCGCGTCACGCTTTTCAATTCTGGTCCAAAGTTTAGTAACTTTTAAGGCCGTATTCGGATACCACCCACGCGTGACGCGCGGGAATGAAAAGAGAATTGAACTGAAAATTAAAATTAATGTACGCGTGAGAAAAAATTTACCAAGCGTGATTTATTTTCTTCCTACCGCACAATAATGAAGCCGAACACGCTCTAAACAAGAATCATATTCTCTGGTGCACTTTCTTTTGCATCAAAGAGGTGCGATTCAATTAGAACTGTCAGATTAAGATCGAACGTTTTTTATTTTATTTACAAAACTCGATTTATATTAAATATTTATTATTTACAAACTCAAAGAATCCAGCAAAAGACATGATTGAGATAACTGAAGTAGAAAACAATACCTCATCCGAATTGCAAATGACTTGCTAAATCTTACATGACACATGCAATTATAATTTCAGAATAGTAAAGTGTTTACAAAAGGCAAAAGCAATTTTTTCTACAATGTCATGTCATCTTTTACCAGAGGTTGAGCATCTTTAATTTAAGCATTGCGAATGCAATTTTCTCTTTACTAATTTAAATTTATCATGTTAGTAAATTAGAAATTGCAGGAATCGAGACATTGAAATTGTATGTACAATAATTGATAAATTTGTATTGAGGTGGATAAATTGAAATTTTGCTGAAGGATGGAGATGTGTAATAGTTTGTGATACTTAAAAGAGTATTTTGTGTAGAAATGATACTAATTAGATATTAATTAATTTGTATTTTACTTCACTTGTTGCTTCTAAATTATATCTTACATAATGTTGAAATTATCTCCGCTACATAGCGCAATTGGTAGGGATACAACCTCTCAAGAGAAAAGTTGGGAGATCAAATTCTGTTGGAAGCAAAATTTGAGGAATTAACAATCAACATCTTAAGAAAATTCAAAATTGGATGCCGGACCAAAGATACCTTTATCAAAATAAATAAATAATGTTAAAATTTAGTAGACTGAATCATTTAAATAAAAAACACTTTGTAGTATAGTTCTCGCGTACGCTTTGTTATTCGTAATAATAACTATTTAGAATCTAAAATAGTATCAATTTTAGTCCGTGTCCCCTCTGCAAACGAGTTGGACAGGCTAACCAAATTTTTTTTCATTGATCAAAATATATTATTAATCTTGGTCATTGATTTTTCTGTAGAGATTAAGTGTGACGAGTTATTTGTGTAGAGATTGATTTTATGATGTTTTTGCAATTAAAAACATAATTATTATATATCATCTGTCGTATTGTTCCATCCGTATTAATTGTGTCTCTTTATTATTATATTTAATGCATCATTAATTATGCTCTTTTATTAATTGTATGAATATCAAAGTCACCCTTTAGATGTATGAATATCAAGATATATATATTTCATACTATATACATGTAAAATATTTTGTATTATATATTCATATATAGATACATCATATACTATAAATAATATTATGGGTATATTTTCATACTATCCACATATAAAATATTTCATATTATATGTATTTTTCTATATCACATTAAATTTAATATTGTAAAACATTTATATAAATCATATTATGTATTTTCACATCATATACTATACAACATATTATGTGTATATTTTTCATATCACGTGTATATAGTTCGTATACTGACATATATAAACTCATATAATTCATGTAATTATTTTTGTATCACATGTATATAACTCATATATCTTTCATAGAATAATTCATAAAATTTTATGTATATAAAATAATATAAAAATAATTTATAAAATTTTATGCATATATTATCAGTTCCAATTAGATTGAGCGAAACTCAAATTTCAGATCTAGTATATATTAAATTATAAATTTATATATCAAAAATTTGGGTACTAAAAATTAAAGATAGGTACATTAGGTACTCCGGCCCATCTGTGTCGTTCAATTCATCGAGATTGGTGAAAAATGATTTACTTTGACTTTTGTTATGTTTTTCAAGGAATTAATTTTCACCAATTTTGATGAATTGAACGGCTCAGATGAGCTAGAACACTCAGTGTACCTATCTTTTGGAGTACTCAAATTTTTGCCAATTTATATTCAAAAGTAAGACTTTTAGACTTCATGTTAACCACAAAAAGGCAACCTAATTTTCAATAGACCCAATCGACATCTAGTTCTCATTGACAATATCAACTTTCAATAGATTGAATATCCGTATCTTTAGGTGCTTCAGAATATAGAAATTATTTGAAATTTTGACAGAATAACAATCGATAAAAATGAAAATTGATAATTGATCATTTGGAGTCAAAAGTTCTCTTTGCAATTCAATCTCGATTGTTCATTTCAAATACTTTCACAAATAATGTATTTGTCTGTTAAATTTGCAAACTTTTAATTTCACTTAATGCATATTCAGGTGAAGAAAAAGGAAAAGATCAATGTACTTATTGTAGCTCAAGGGAGACTATCACTCACTTATTCTTCAGTTGTCAACAGACTTAGCAAGTTTGGAAATATATCTTCAATTCATTTCAATTTTTACACACTCCTCAAACTTTGGATGAACTTTATCTAATTAGTTTTGATGTGCCTAAATCAGATCACCAACTGTTTCTTATATCTGGCACTGCAATAATATGGTTGATGTGGCTGCAAAGAAATAAAATATGCTTTCACAAGGGAACAAACTTACACTGGAAAACTTTATTTCTAACTTGATTGTTTTACTGAAAAATTGGGCAGAATTATGGGGTACTCAACTGCAAAACCAGCTACAGGATTGGACAACAAGATGGAAAGAAGGGCTTGCTGGTGAGTGGACAATATCATGCAGAATAGCAGATGGATGCAATGAAGTACGAAGGGGTGAAGAGGGTGGAGTGCTAATCAATTCATGAACTTCACGCATTTTGAACTTTTTTTTGTTTTTTTTTGCTACTTACTTCATATGTGTGCTTTCTAGCAGCATTGTAATTTTTCGATTAACTGTTAAGCTGGTGATGATAGATAGGTGCTAGTACGTATGTTTGGGAGTATGGCATAGAGGATATAGATAATAATGGTGCGCTAGTACCATAGATGATTGGTACCAGCGCATGTTGAATGTGCAGGGAATACCAACACTCGATAGATGAGAGAGCGATGGAAGGGCGTTTTTAGGATTCCGTAACAAACATTACTTCTTTTAAATGCAAAGGAAGTGGTGGGGCTGTTTGCCTCACTTGTTTCAAAAAAATAATTCTACATTCTCTTTTTGTTGAAATATTCCTTTATATTAGAGGCCGAGTTCGATATTCTAAGTGCAACATTCGAGTTATTAAGGTGCTGAAATCCCTCTCAACCGTTCTCTATGGGACTTAACTCATAATTTTAGCAGTACACGACGATATCATCGACTATTAATTCGTATTTGACACCATGTTTTGATTCTACTGAAAATATTAAAACTAAATTTTGGTGTCACATCAATGCCCATAAAGCTAAATTTTAATTAAATATTTTTAAAACTTTAAATATTAAAACTAATTGATTGAACATTTCATATATAACATATTATATGTATTAAAAATATTGCATCATTTCAATTTGATTGCACTAGTCATCAAAGCTAATAAAATCAACGGTTCAAATTAGACGGTTTAACAATCTTTTTTTATAATTATTAAAATAAAATTAAAATTTTACAATTATTTATAGACATATTTATAATGATTTAAAATATATCAAACAGTTCAAATATCAAAATTTAATCTCAGTACAAAAAATAGACACAACGAACATCAATAAATATGAGCATTGAATCCCGTCACGTATGAGAGTTGAATCCCTTCAAGTAAATCAATTTGAAAGCTTATAAAATGTGTATGTAAACATTTTACTCATGAAATACATTGTTGTAAAACTAATTAGAGAAGTTCTGAAATTGAACTCATCAATCATTTTTGTTTGTAAATTTAGTTAATCCGATCAAGAGGTTTCCAACAAACGGTGTAAGTGTCAAACACAAACAGATTGATGTCATTTTCACCTTTTGTTCGACCTAGAGTTGTCTTCACACCAACACAGCATATAATAGTACACAGCCTCGCCACATCAGATCCGACACACACAAATAAACGAACAATTGTTACAAGACAATGCCACGTCATATGGACGGCCACTAATTGACCCGTCCGATTGATATGACACCAGAATCACCGGTCTTTGATACGGTCCCAATCGTACTGTACACCTGGCAGCAGATTAGTGGCCTGGAGGCTCGATTAATATAAGTATATAGCACATGATCACCGACCATCCGACGGTTGAAAAATACCCTCAGCACAAAGAATTCGGCCTGAAAACGACCCTCCACCGTCCCTTTTGTGTTGGAATCTTTGGATGTGAGGTTTTTATTTCAATTTTAAAGTTGGGTAACTAATTTCTTTTTCTGGGCTGCTAATAATACCCACAAAATGATAACATATCTTTGCTAGTGAGACAAAATATTGATTACTATTAATAAAAGCTGCAGTCTAGTACACCTAGAAAAGTTAAGCCATCGTCTATACATATTTAAATATAAAATATATATATTACTCTTATTCAAATTAGAGTAAGTATATTCTTAACTTTTTAAATATAGTGTGTGTCAACTTGAGTCAATTTGAAATTTAATTTGTCACTTACCATGAGTTGTAAGAACTTTATAGTTAAAAAATTTAAATTGTTTGATGGAAAAGTTAAAGTGCATATGATTTATCTATTCATCAAATAATAAAAATTTCAAGCAGTTCATATTAACCATATCTCCTAAAATTAAAATATTATTCAAATTGATATATTTGAAACGAAGGCATGAAATCAAAATATTATTCAGATTAAAATGTTATTCATGTTAACGACAGTTCATATACAACCATATAGACGTCAGAAAGATAAAACTATGTTACAGGTTTCAGGTTTGAAATTATTTTCCGAGGTAATTATATAAATATATAATGCTGCCAAAATTTCAAGCAACAGCATCATTAAAAGATTCTTTCTCAAATATTATACAGCTGGCATATTTATATATTTCATTAACAACACATGATATGATCTTCATCTTTGAAAAAAAAAACACCTTGAGATTTCTGAAAAGAGGAGAAATACAAAGATTTTGTGCATGGCATCAGGGACAGATCCAAAATTTTCGTTAGGAAGACACAAGATGTATGATTTCTATCAGAATGGAGCGAGATTTGAATCATATATATATATTTTTTTATTTTCTCACTGAAAATCATAGTTTTAAAGGAATATTAATTTTTTTGCCAAACTGCATAATATATTAGATATATTTTGAAATTTTTTTCAGGTAGTAATGAATCTTTCCTTGCATGTCACCCATATACTTGATAAGATTATGCCAATAATTTTTGTGTGCCATCAGCACAAGAGAATTTTGTCTGCCGAGCACACAAATAGTATGCTTGTCGCAACTTGTTTTTGTGGAAATAAAAAGAAGCAAACAAATATACTGATCTTTCAGAATTTCTTTTCCATGTTTCATATTACAATTTTTCTGGTAAAGATATTAGTCACATTTCCGTGTTCAGAATTATTTTATGTTATTTAGGAACTTTTAGACGGAAATATGATACGTGGCCCCAAATCCCCCCCCTCCTCCTAAAATAGACTCCAATAATATTTGTTAATTTCTTTTAAAAAATAAATAAAGGGTTTGTTGTACAAATTCAGCAGGGTTAATTAATTAACGTGCCGAAACTTTTTAAAACAAAGAAAATATAGCTTCGAATTAGGTATATATGTAAGAAAAAATGATAGATGAATTTCGGTGTCTATGACGCATGGATATTACAAGCTCGAGCCTGAGCCTAGAGCTGACCTTTTGAACTCCTCGTAGAAAAAAAAGCTCTATGGAGTATATCTAGAGATCTAGACTAGAAGGGAAAAATATAATGCCGTTTGTTTTGTTTTTTCTTTTATCAAACATGACAAATGAAGTTTTCTAAAGTAAAAATTTTGTGTGTCTTAGATGTCGGAATTTATCTAGTTATTTTTCAAGAAGTTTAATTAATAGGAAAATGTTTCGTAGATATTAATATCGACTATCAATATTGATGTTATTATGCATATTTAGTTGATTTACTATGCACATTATTTGAGTTATTATGTATATTATTTCATGTTATTTTTGTACTGAAAATATTATTATGCATTTTAACAAAATAATGTGCATAATAACTCAAATAGCATGGATAACTAATTCAGTACAAAAAATAACACCCATGAACTTGATAAGATGTAACTAAATATGCATAATAACATCGATATCGATAGTCGATATCAATATTGATATTCACGTATCAGCTCCCTAATTAATATTATAATTTTCTCGTATCTAAAAATATCGAAAGGGTCACCACTGCAAAATATTGAGGACCAAATTGTAATTCTCACTTAACAAATCTGTTTCTTTTTTTTGAAGGAGCACTTAACAGATCTGTTTCAAGCAAACCATTTGTTAGTCTCAGATTATAAATATGAACGGCCGTTACATGACTGGATAGGCAGTCCGGCATCAGCCTTTCCTAGCAACATAGAATTAGCTTCTCTAGATAAAACAATTACGTTATACTAAACAAGTAACAAAAAGGAAAATGCCAGTATCAAGGATAGCTATCGGAGGTCCGTCAGAGGCGAGCCATCCAGATGCTCTGAAAGCGGCATTAGCAGAGTTCATCTCCATGGTTATCTTTGTTTTCGCTGGTGAAGGCTCTGGCATGGCTTTCAGTATGTTTATTTCTAATTCTCAAGTTCTTAATTAATTTATTATCAGTATCTTACTATTATCTAGTTCTCAACATTGCTTTCGAGTTGTTTGTTTAAACTTTGTTGTAAGATGATTTCAAGGTCAAATTCAAACATATGCATCTTTATTTCTCATGAACAGATAAATTGACAAATAATGGAGCAACCACACCGGCTGGTTTAATTGCGGCTGCTCTGGCGCATGCATTTGCACTGTTTGTGGCTGTGTCAGTTGGTGCCAACATCTCTGGTGGCCATGTAAACCCTGCGGTTACTTTTGGTGCCTTCATCGGTGGCAACATAACTCTTCTAAGGGGAATTCTCTACTGGATCGCGCAGCTGCTCGGATCGGTCGTGGCTTGCTTACTGTTGAAAATCGCAACTGGTGGTCTGGTATGTTGTTAACAAAATCGAATCAATTATTAGTTAGTTAATGTATACTTATATCCATGGAAGAAATTACTATGCTGCACTGCTGCAGTATATCAATTAAGCTAAATAACATCAATTTTCAAGGCAAAATCTAATGTATGAATAACAATTATGATCACCATCAGATAAATTGATAAGTGATATTGATAATTCTTCCTTCTAATTAGTACTAATACAACTGGAATGATCTTGCAGGAAACTTCGGCTTTCGCTTTGTCATCTGGTGTAGGCGTGTGGAATGCGGTCGTATTCGAAATAGTGATGACATTCGGGCTGGTGTACACAGTCTATGCAACTGCGGTGGACCCGAAGAAGGGCAATGTTGGGATTGTAGCACCTATTGCAATCGGTTTCATTGTGGGCGCAAACATCCTTGCCGGAGGTGCATTTGACGGGGCCTCGATGAACCCGGCTGTTTCCTTCGGGCCGGCAGTTGTCAGCTGGACCTGGGATTCACACTGGGTGTACTGGTTGGGGCCGCTTATCGGAGCAGCCATTGCGGCGCTTGTTTATGATGTCATTTTCATTGGACAAGGGACACATCATGAGGAACTACCCACTTCAGAGTTCTAATTAAAAGTTGTTATGGTATATTCTGTATTCGTGTCTCTTAATTAGTTGTACTTGTGTTAATTAATTGTGTGGTGCAAGTGCACACTTGCGTGTTCTCCTTGTAAAAGTAATGATGTTTTTTTGAATCATTAGTTGCTGCATGTTTGGTTGAAGAACGCATGAAAGTGTGCAACATGCTGGCCATATATGTGAATTATCGGAATATGCAATTTCAATATGAAGGCTAAATTAATGAGAATTAATAATAATCTGTACCTGGTAATTTAATATGATCGCACAATTTGACTTGTTTGGTGCACAGCACATGTGCAGCTACACGGCTCAGTAGAAATAGACAGTGATTATAGTGAATTATATAATTCCCGACTTTCTGGAGATAATAATTAATATTTGGGAGCTGACACGTAGATACATATTTGATATCAACTATTGATATCGATTTTATTATACATCTCTAATTGAGTTATCATGCACATTATTTGAATTATTATGCATGTTATTTTTTGTAATGAGATAGTTATACATGTTGTCGATTTTATTATGTATATTTAGTTGAGTTATCGTGCATATTATTTGAGTTATTATGCATGTTATTTTCTGTAATAAAATAGTTATACACGCTATTTTTTGTACTGAAATAGTTATTATATAACATGCATAATAATTCAAATAATATACATTATAACTCAACTAAATGTGCATAACAAAATCGATATCAATAATTGATATCCAATATGATATCTACGCAACATTATCCTAATTAATAATGATACATCAGCACAACTTCGGGGTATATGAGCTACTTTCTGGGATTTTGGGGTGGGCTTCTTTCAGATGTTACTGGATTTAATTGATTGTTTTTTACCATTAATTAATCTAATTATAATCGACGGTCCGGATGAGATGTAACTGGTTAAGTGGTTAGTTGTCAGATCCACATCTGTTGTCATAATTGTGATGACACAACCGTGTAAATTAATCTGAATGCTCGAATTAAATTTGAGCGGTTGTAATTTGATTAAAAAAATTATATATTGACTCACTTGTCATTGAGATAATGACAATATTGTGTCATCACAATAATGACAGCGAATACCATTTCGTTAGTTGTCACTGCAACAAATCAGGGCTTCTGCGATCATATCTGCAATTGATCCAATGTTGTCGCAGATCATAACTTGCTTTGGGCCGAATTGGGCTTGGGTTGGCGACGACGAGTAGAAAAGGAATATGTTTATTTAATTTAATATCATTTCACCCAATCCCCTCTCGAAATCGTATCCTCTGCGGCACAGACACTAAAATGTATGCATTTTAAACTGTTCGATCTAACCTCGACGCTGTTGATTTAATGATACAAAATCCAAATGCATTATATCAGCGTGGATGAGTCGTTAAGATTTAATCCGACGGATCTTACTAAAGTAAAACATGGTGTGGCATTTTTTGTGCCGCAGAAATATTTTCCCGTCGGCTCTCCACCATTTCCTTCAACCTTCTATTTCTAACAAACAAACCTCTTCTCTCTCTTGGTTGGTCGCGCCTCCGCCTAGTCCAAAACCCCTTCTTCTCGGGTTTCTTCTCTCCCTGACTCGCCGCCATGCCAACTGTCAGCGTCGGAAGAGATCGACTGTTCGAAGCCCTTGGGACAACTTACAGTAAGATATCTCCTCTCATCTACCCGACCCCACCCCCCTTCTCACCTCACCCAATCTTACAATCTCTAAAAAAGATTCATCCCGTATCTCTGAATTTCAGCACAAGAGGAGTTCGAGGTGTTGTGTTTCGAGTTTGGCATTGAGCTAGATGATGTGGTTAGTTGTTCAATCTTCCTTCTACTCAATTACTGTACTTACTGTAATGTATATATATGTGTAATCCATTCTGGGTAGAAGGAATTAAAATTCAATTCCTCATAAGCTCAAGTCTCTGGAGGAGCTCATCGTTTCTATAATCCAATCCAAACCCTTATTCAGATCTGATGTAGCTCAACAAAGATTCAACGCGAGATCGGATTCGAATTGTGATTCCGAATTGACTTGAAACTGGTGATTGTTGTGGATGATTGATAGTTGTTTGTGAAACAGTGTGATTATTTTCTCTAACAACTATCAATCATCCACAACAATCACCAGTTTCACATCAAGGATCGATCCAAGCATAACTGCCTTATTCGAGTCATTGCTGAAGCGCGTGGACAAAAATTAGTGTCAAAACACAGTGCTTTTCACAACTCTACTGGAGCGACTAGACCTAAATGACAATCGAAACCAAGACAATACTGGCAATTGAGATCGAGATAAAACTAACAATGGCAATTGAAACCAAGATAACCATGACTATCGAAACAGAAACAACCTTTCCATTCGTGATCGAATCTGAGATAGTGGACTCCTGAGACCTGAGGAGTTCCTCGATTGGACTCACACTGTTGGAGAAGTTTTCGAGTTAAGGAAATTCCACTCGAGAAACAAGTTCCCTTAGTTATTATCTGTTTTCGAGAACGAGCCTCAGTATGGTGGAGAACTACAAGTATTGTCGCTATCTCGACAACCTCCTTCACTTATTGATTGAGATGAACTCGGATGGGAGATGAATCGAGAATTTCTACCCCTCAACTACCGACAGACGCTGTTTCGAAAGTTTTAGTCCTGAACTTGCAATTTATGTCCGAGGAATCCGCAGTTTCGAAACAGAAATTGGTAAAATTGTCTTCGAGTAGAAATATATTCCTTTTCGAGAAATCTTAAGCCCGAGGAGAAAACAAACGATTCAACTTTCGACGAGGCTTCCGAGTTTTCTAGTTCGACAAATGAGATTATCAAGTTCACGAATTCAACAAATGATGTTCTTGAGCTCTCTGATTTGGCGAGTGAGCATCTCGAGCACAAACAACAAGGTTCTCGACTTCTCGAGTTCGAAAGACACTTTTATCAAGTTTTCAGGTTCAGTAAGCGAGGTTCTTGAATCGGAAGTTTTCCTCGAGAACCACAAGAAAACAATGAGTTTGAGCAAGAATTCGGAGGAGAGAAAGTTTTCGAGGAAGAAATTTACGAGGACCTCAAATATGTTCTTGAGTATACCGAGGAAGCCTGCGAGGAAGATTTAGAGGATGACTTTGAGCAAGTTTCCGAGTAGACCATGGAAGCTTATAAGGTTGATTTCGAGTATATTTTCGAAGGCACCGAGGAAGAGGGATGCGAGTGTGATCCTGACTTTCTGACGGAAGATCCCAAGAAGGAAATACACGGATCGACGTGGAAGAGTTTCTCAAATTCGAAGAGTTGTTTCGAGAATCACGAGAAGACATGCAACACCTCGAGTTTGAAGAGTCTTCTCGAGAAGCTGTTGAGTATCTCGAGTTCGAAGAATTCCATTAAGAGTACAAAGACAGAGGATTGGTCGAGTTCTAATTCGAAGAATAGTGCTATGGGTTAGTTGAACCCGAACCACCACCTACATAGACTCTTGTTTCGAATCTGCCCTCACCCTGTCTATTGTTGGAACCACCTCCCGAACTGTCATCCTATAGTAGATGTCATCAGATAGTAGAGCCAAGCTTGAAGTCCAGCTTTTCATCAATCCGAGGAGTATTATGCATCCTAACAAAGATTCAACCCGAGATTTGATTCGGATTGTGATCTCGAATTGATTTGATGGATCTTACCAAGATTTATCTTTAAGGTCACTTTGTGTGCACTCCAAGTATCTAGATTATTTTCTTATTTTCTACCTTTTATTTTCTTAGATTTAATTATCGTATCTTTCAATTATTTCTTGCAGTTATTGCTTTTTTTTGGGACCAAGACACATGTTGCTTATATAATGCACTCTAGTTATTTGTATTAATCATCTTTTGTTTAATGAAATTTTGCAGTATGTTAAGAATTTCGAAAATTCTGGTTTTGCTACTTAGCATGTACTTGTTTCCTCTTTGTTTCTATTCCGCTAAATCGGTTATTGCAGCCCGTCTTTTCGGAGTTGTGATTTGAGACTCGTAGTGCGTCAAGATCATGTTAATTATCGCATTTAGATAGCAAAATGGATGGATTTTCTACAAGTTCAGATTCACTGTGCTACTTCCTCAAGTTTTGTACACCATTGTGGAGTTTCTACATTATCTGATTGGTTAATTTGTGTAGTTTATGTTGATTTGTTAATTAATTGAGATGTCTTTTTTCGAGTAGACTACAGAGAAAGCAATTATTATGAAAGAAAAGCACCTGGATGATGAAATTTGCGAGGGGAATGAGGAAGTTATCTACAAAATTGAAGTTGCCGCTAATAGGTACATATAAATGGAATGCGTTCCTTTGTTGCCCTTTTGTAATTCAGATGCTTAGCACTAAGGACCATTTTCTGTTTATTTCTCCAGATATGACTTGCTATGTCTTGAGGGAATAGCACGTGCACTCCGTATCTTCATAGGAAAAGAGATTACCCCTATTTTCACCGTCTCTGATATTTCAGCAAAATCTATGCAAAAGATGCACGTGAAACCAGAGGTAATTTATCTTTCATTTCTGCTCTAGTACAAGCTTTTTTTGTGTGGACACAGCTGTGGGTATCATATACGATACAGATACAGCAGTAGCACAATTTTTAAAATCTAGGAAACGTTATGGTTTGTATAACATTATTTTTTATTTTGAATTATGTAATTATGTATAATCACACATAACTTGTATTTTTGGAGCACAAATATGAAAAAAAATTGACAGCTGAAGGAAGCAAGATACAAAATGCAAACTCTTTCAAAGCTCGAGGGTCCAAGTGAAAAAATGACGTTTATTCAAATTCATTGTGATTCTTCAGTCTGACTTTGAAAACTTGAGTTTCTCCTGCATTTATTTTGAACATGTGATGTGCTGCAAAAAAGTGTAGTTGAATAATCCAATATCCTGTGTGGACATTTTTTTACTTTTGTTTGCATAGTTCCACATTGCTGGCGGAAATCAGTAGCTCCATTTGTTTGCATGGTCTTTGCCACTCAAATCTAACTAAAATGTCCTAAAGACTCCCATAGCATTTTGCTTCCACCGGTTATTGAACCCACGTTTCTCACATGGAGAGCGTTGCTCTTAGCCACTAGGCTAAGGACCAGTTCTAAGTAGCTCCATTTATAGACTCTAAAAGATGGAGTCCCATATGGGAGGTATTATGCGAGGCTGCTACAGTGCAGCATCATACAGTGGAATGCACACTCTGGGTGCGTATCATTGAACGTATCTGGTCAAATGTAAATAAAAATTAGGTATGTTAAGTAGTGTATCTGGTATGCACCTTACCCGAATCGCACATGAACATGTGCAATATGTATCAGATCAGGTACAGTTTTGGTGGCATATGGATCACACAGAAAACGTGTAAGTGGTAATAATTTTTGACAATTTCGTAATCAGGCATGATATTACGGGTGATGATATGGCCTAATATCTTTGTTAACCTACCGCTACTATTTTGCCATATCTTGACGTTTAGCCTGAAATGAACGCAATTTGCTTTTATCATACTTGACAGACTGCACAGATTAGACCATTTGTTGTTTGTGCGGTGCTACGTGGTGTTACCTTCAATGAAGCAAGATATAGTAGCTTCATTGACCTTCAAGATAAGCTCCACCAAAATATTTGCCGGTATATCTATTTTCTTGTTTTCACTGTCTTTGTACTGTGCATATATTCTGCATTGCATTGGGCATGAGACACGGGCGGGCGAAGTAAACTTTATAAGTAACATGAACAAATTAAAATGAGATTTTTTTGAAAAGGCGATACTATCCCATCTAGCGAAAGATACAAAGTTAATTGAACGTCGATTGTCTGCCACAAAGAAATAGGGACTAGGAGTGTTTGAATCTTAAAAACTTCAACACGACCCTGCTCGTTAAGTGGTTGTGCAGAATTTATATAAATTACGGCTCTACATTTCAAAATACAGGAAGAGAACTCTTGTTGCTATCGGCACTCACGATTTGGACACACTGGAAGGTCCCTTCTCATATGAGGTTGAATTTTAACAAGAATAGTGATGTATATTATCATAATTCGATATTGCTCCATGACATGGGCTGACTTTGTAATTTCTTCATTTTAGGCCTTGCCACCTTCTGAGATTAATTTCATCCCTTTAAAACAAGTAAGCTATTGCTTCATTTTTCTAATCTTTATATCTGTTGGATATTTGGTCAACATCTCTCCATACTCTCTTTGATTTATCTTTAGATTTTGGTGTCTGCAGATACTGCTCTTGATTGAGAAACTTGAATTTACTAAATGAATTATCTACTTTTTTGTATTCTCGTAATTCTGATCAATCCAGTATTTCTTTGCATTGTTGTGTTGCAGGATAAGAGGTTCAGAGCTGATGAACTGATGGAGTTTTACAAGGTAATTTTTTATTTTAGATTTTTTGGGTGTTATTTTACTGGATTTCTCTTACTCAAGGGTACAGAAATAATGTCCATCCTTTCTTTTTGCTTTTTGCAGGGTGATTTGAAACTAAAGAAGTTTTTGCATATAATTGAGAACTCCCCTGTTTATCCAGTGATATATGACAGTAAAAGGTGACAATGAAGATCTCTTTTCATGTATTAATTTTCTATGGCTCTAACAAAAATGTATCTTGATCCTTGCTTTGATCTTGGTAAATTTATTTCAGGACTGTTCTGTCACTGCCTCCGATAATCAATGGTGCACATTCTGCCATTACCCTGAAGACCAAAAATGTATTTATAGAGTGCACAGCCACAGATCTGACAAAAGCTAACATTGTGTTGAATACAATGGTATGTACTAAGTAAGACATATGATCTTTCATTTTACAAACAATGTTGCATTTAAACCATGCAATTAGTACTAGTAACTGACTCAAAACATTCATTGGCAGATCTTCCATAACGCAAAATATGATATAGTTGTGTGATGGACATAGTATATCTGTTGCTCGGAGTTATAACAATCTTTTTTTTTCCTTAAACCCTAAACTGAAGTAATGCCTAATGAATATATCGTGAGTCCAAAATATTGTATAAGCTGCTTCTGAAAAGATTTTGTTTAATTAAAAAGGTTTCTGGACAGTTTAGTTAGTTGCGTCCCACTTGACTCTAGCTTTTAACAGTAAACGTGAGAATTCTTTGGTGGTACTATCTTGTTAATAAATGCAATCCATTAGTGTTTTTTTATTTGCCAAAAGGTAGCACAATTATCTGATATTAAAATCTTTGTTTGCAACTGCTTTTGTAGGTTACAATGTTCTCAGAGTATTGTAGCAAAAAATTTGAGGTAGAACCAGTTGAGGTAAAATACCATGATGGCAAAACCATGGTTTATCCTGACCTTTCTGTAACTAAAATGGAGGTTCCTATTAAAGAGATAACAGGTCCCATTGGCATCTCATTGGATGAGACACAGGTTTTTTATCTGAACTTACAAAATGCTTCTTAACAAAATCATACATTTTAGAATTTAGTTTGAAGTGTGCTTCCTTTTTTTTATTTTTTTTTGTTCCTGGAAGGTTGTGCCTTTGCTGAACAAAATGCAACTGCAATCAGAAAAGGTGCTTGCTGATGGAGAGCCTAAAATTGTTGTCTCAGTGCCTCCAACTAGAAGTGACATTTTACATGCACGGGATGTGCTTGAGGTAAGAAGATTTGTTGGTGAACTTGTTTTTTTTTCAAGTTACTTTTATAGAATTAAATTACAGAAATTACTCTCAGTATCTCCCTTGTCAGATTGAATTTAATAAAAGGTTTCATTGTTCCTAACTTGTCCTTGATCTTTCTTTTGACTGAAAGATAGTCTCTGGCATGATGGATCTTCACATCTTAGTACTGAGTAGGGGATTTATTTATTGGAATTATGATGCAACTCAAGAAGCACCAGGATCCAAAATGGGAACTTTGAATCTTTAGGGGCCAAAATAGGAAACGAGTGATTCTCCCCATTAGCATAGTTACTTTAATTGTTATGTCATTGCTCTTTTACTGATTTTTATTCTATCTGAGTGCTCCTAGGCTCCTAGCTATGCATAATTTTTTTTGGGAAAAAAATTCTAAGCTGCAGATTGGTCGAAACATTATTAAATTGTAATGTGTTTGTAATTTTGATTTAGACTACATTTAAATTTGTAACGAATTAAGACGTGTAGCAAGCTTTTGAGTTGATTAATTCTGATTTTTGATGCATGAAGGATGTTGCTATTGCTTATGGATATAACAATATACCAAAGACGAAGCCAAAATGTCATACAACTGGAGGAAGACAGCCCTTGAACCGCTTCTCTGATAAAATTCGAGCTGAGGTAGTAATCAAGTAGCAACAAAAACAAATCACATACAAGTCAATACTGCAAATTTTGTCTTTCTAAATGGTGCACCTTCTTTGATGGGTAGGTTGCCAGGGCAGGGTACATGGAGGTTCTAACATGGATCTTAGGCTCAAAGGAGGAGAACTTCAAGAAGTTAAACAGACCTGATGATGAAAAGAAAGCTGTTATTATTGGAAATCCTCGTAGTGCTGAATTTGAGGTCTTGCTTCTTTTTGTTTGTAAGATAAGATTCTGTATCCATATATGCCCTTCTGACAAAATTTGTCCTTCTGTTTCTAAAACATTGTAGATTGTCAGAACAAACCTTTTGTCAGGTTTATTGAAAACACTGAAGCACAATATAGACCACCCGCGGCCGATAAAGGTAATATATCGTTTCAAATGTACTCAACATTTCCTCAAAATGAAATAATATGGAGAGCCAATATAATTTTTGTGGGTGCTTATATTGAAATGTGAGTCAGCGACTTATAAAGAGCACCCCAAATTTGGCTTTGGCCTGACTGACAATTTGCCATCTTTCCTCTTGTATTGTATTTCACCCAAAAAAGGGCACCCTTTTTTTGTACCCACAGTTGTGATATCCTTCTCTGGATATGATTAATGATTTTAATTGAAATCTGAAAACAGATATTTGAAGTTGGTGATGTGGTGACACTGGAGGAGACCCGAGATGTTGGTGCTGCTAATAATAGACGACTTGGTGTATTATATTGCAGTGTCTCTTCAGGATTTGAGGTACCAAATGCATTTGACCAAGGATTAGCACTGAGGAAAAGCAATTATAAGAAACATAACTCTAGCATTATGCTAATCAGAGAAGACAGTGAAAGATTGAATAAAGAGGAAGATAAAAATAAAGAGTGGGTTGACACAAATAATAAAAACTTAAATTTGCAATCCAACATTATTGACATGAATTATAGTATCCACATATTATGACTATAGAAATGATGAGATGTGGTGTATTTTTTCACTGTACATGGAGTGACTTATAAATGGTCAGAAATTATCAATCCTTTTGAGTCATTAACAAATAATACTGAAGTTGCTTAAATTCGATTGTTAGGCTATCTATATATCTGATAACATCTGTATAAAATTTACTTTCCAATTTTCAAGATTATTTGAATTATTTTGACAACCATTGTCAAGGTGTCAAGGTTGTCATAATGACCATTGGTCAAAAATTTTCTGATAAGTAAATTGTTAATACAATAATATACTGAATTGCTTTATGTTCCTGTATCGGCTATTTAAGTACCAAAATCTGAGAGAATTGCTTTTTTGGCTACAAGAAAGCTCTGTTATAGACATTTGTGTAGTAAATTCATTGGGTTATTGCAGGAAATTTTAGGTTTGGCTGAGAGAATCCTAAAAGTAGTGAAGAAACCACATGTGCAAGTTGAGACAAAATTAGAGCTTTCGCATGTAAGAATACTTGTGTTTCTATATATAGGAGTTTTATGTAATGGGTAAATTTTGTCTTTGGTTGCATGCAGGGCACACTCGTTTTTTGCTAGGGTAAAATGACTTTTTGCTGGGTGCACACCTGCCATTTCTTCTCGAATTACTTGTTCTTTATTACATGATGTAATTATTTGATCCTGCCAAATTGCAGGAACCAGAATTCTTCCTAGACAGGCAGCGTAGTATTATATTCAGTGGGAGATGTATTGGAAAGCTTGGTGTTATTCATCCCATGGTAATTTACAAGTCATTTTTTATTTTATTGGTAGTTCCTTTTTCAATTATGTATAAAAGGATTCAAGTATCTAAATCCAAATAAAATAAACAAAAGAGAACTCGATTACTATGCTGAAAATTTAGTTATGAAGCCCCAAAAATTAACATAATGCATGCCTTGATGCTGTGTGATCAGAGTTCTCTTTTTTGTGTTAGAATAAGAAGAATGAGAGGTTTTAATTTGAAAGGATATTTTTCAGTGCATGTGTTTTTTATGTGGTAGGGCACTATGGCTTAGGGTTGGGCCCAATTTTTTATTTATTTTTGCACTAGCGTTTAGTGTTGGGCCCAATTTGTTTTCTCTTCGGCACTATGGTCTATTGTTGGGCCAGATTGGAAAAGAAAATCTGGATTGCTACACTGAACTTTCAGCACTGTATCAGTCAGGCGTGTCTGCACTTGATAATCAATAGAATGATTGTACAAACCTTTCAAATTACTGCCTAGTTTGCATACTAATAATCACTCATAATCCATAGAATGATTGTATGAATCGTTCAAATAGTGCCTGGCTTGCATACTAATTACTCATAAATGTCTCAGGTTTCATGGGAGGGATTTGGCATTCCTGATCCATGCTCGTTCCTTGAGATTGACATTGAGGCACTATTGTAGTTCAATTCAACCTCCAAGTGAGAGGAGCATTATCTGATTATACCATTTGAGGAAATTTTGATTGCTGTGATTGTGTCCTTTCTCGGCTTCCAGAATTGCTATGTTTTTTATACCGGTAGAAATGGACTTGAGGTTTTTCAAATGTCTAGGGTGTATTTATTTTTTTCAAACTAGTATTGATTAAAGAAAAAAAAAAGAGGTTCTTGAATGACAATATTGAAATTTCTTTGGCGATAGTTAGCAAGCATCAATAATATATGGTCAGTGACACTGCCACATGCCTCATATATCGCTGGTTAGAACGTATGACCTTCAAACAAATAATCTTAAATTTGTAATGGTAAAGTTTAATGAAACTATGACGAATGACTTAACTGTCATGAAATTATGATGTGACATTCTGACGCTGTGTTTGTTCCTTTTGTGAATTGTTATGTGTTGTTTTGTTACCAATTGCCATGTTTTGATGTAACAGATGCATGAGACCTAGAGTTGTTAATGGATGTGTTTTAGTTCATGTTCAGTTCAGTTCGCTAATAAGGAGTTGAAGTTCATAACCAAATCAAATTCATAATTATCTATTAATATTCAGTTCACGTTCAGTTCATCTTATAACCGAATAGTGTTCACTATTTATTCATAAGCTAATCATATGGACATGATTCTGGACATCACAGTGCACTGATACTCTTTAAATTAAAAGCTCTTTTATCATTGTATTGAATAATTTATGTTTCTTTGTGCGAATAACTTTGTTCTCTCTCTGTGAAACAGAAAATTAGAACTTGGTTGATTTATTAGGATGTTTGAACATACTTTCATTTAATCTCACATTGAGACCGCATATAGTCCACAATTGTCTTCATTAGTCTATAATTTGTTCATAATTAGTCCAGTTCAATTTTAGCAATTGAACTTGGACTGAACTTCAACTAATACCAAGAAATAGTTTAGTCCATAAATGTTCAATAGTGTTCAACCCATTTGTTCATAAACCGTCATGTTCATTTGCAGCTCTAATGAGACCAATAAACAATGGGCCTGGCCTAATAAGCTAACAAGTAATAATACAATGTCATACCGCAATACCGGCCGCTATGATGCAAAAAGAACATCGACAAAATGGATCACACCTTGGTCCAACTTTTACGCGTGCTTGCCTCAACTGTATTGCACCAATTCAATCCCAAAAATAAAAAGGAAAGAAAATATTATGAGTATGGGAGAAAGATTGGTTTCACAAGTCCTAATTAGATACGGCATAATCTGGATGTGTACTATTATTTTTCAAGATAAGAGCACTTTTCAAGCGTCGCCGCTGACATTTAAGTAGTGTGATTTTCTAATCAAAAGTATTATTATTTTTTGTTAATTTTAACATTATTTAATTCTCATATGTGATAATGTAAGGCCACTCAATTCATTATCTACACTGCCTGAAAAGTAATTGAAAAGGTGATGCGTCTAATTGTGAATTTGTTTAATCCGCTCCCACTCAGAAAAAAAAAAGAAAAAAAAATGACTAGGTGTCTTCTTTATTATTATTTTTTCTATTCATTCAATTAGAAATTTAGAATCGTCTTTTGGAGATGCAATGAGAGGCGAAAGCTGGAGCTCCATGTCATGCATGTTGACATGTTGTATTTTGATCTTTCTTTCTTTGAATGTGGACATATATATGGGGCCATATGGCAGACTCTATTAGGATTTCAATAAATTAAAAACTTCATTCAGTTCACAAATTACAACAAGTGAAACCTACATTTTTTATGTTGTATTCCGTGGTTTTATTCACGGGAGCCCCTCCACTTGTAATTATTAACAAATGTGTGATTTATATTAAACAATGTTCATATGATTAGAAATATTTGACGTACATTATATCAAACAGCACTTTGGTTTGGAACGGTCACTTTCGGCCAATTATATGTGTACATTATGTTTGAAATATAGTTAAGTACAAAATGATACGAATCAAATAGAGGTTTTTAATTGGAGAAGAACCTCTTCAAATAGGGTGGAATTCTGAATATTAATTGAGAAACAGTTATTCTAAACGGAATTTGGGATAATTCCTACACCTAGAAAAAAAATTATAAGTAAAAAGGGTTCATCATTTGAAAATGAAAGGTAATTAATAATAAGGGGCACTTCCTACAATGCAACCAAACAAATTAAAATAATATAAATACAAGCAACTAAAAGAAACATGAAAAAAAAAACAGGGCATTAAACATGATATATTTTGAGTAAAGATAGAGTGATAATTGGTGATTAATTTTTTAAATTAATATTTAATTTTGTAATTAATATTTTCATATAAATATTATTTTTAGTTATCTATATCTAAATGTGTGATATTTTATTTTTAATATCCCAATTATATTTGATTGCACGTTTTTCTCCTCGGAGGGGCAGCTAGTACAAACTGAAATGATATGAATGGGTCAGTCTTCAATTTTAAATAAGAGTGATCAAGTAAATTTTAAATATTCATAAAAAAATATTTCAAACATGTGAATTTTCACACAAATTTTTTTTTGTGTAATCACTAAATCAAGCGCCGATTCTCTTATATGTAATATATCAATATACGTCAAATATTGATATATAATGTACGTCAAATTGTCATTTTATATTTCCATTTTTGCATTATTTTACGTAATTAGAATTTAACTTGGCAATAGTTGAGGTCTTGAGTCGCAAATAATTGTAATAAAATCCATCACTTGGCGCCATTCCAGTAAATAATAGTACCAACTAAATAATGTTTCAAGCACCAATAAGAGCTTTACAACGCACAGTAAACTACTAATTTTATTTTGGTAGTTAGCACTCATAGTTAAGTCGTTTGAGCAATCGACCAACAATGATTGATAAGTTTAATTATACGCCTTTAATTTACTTAATGGCAAAATACAGGTTACATCTTTCAAAAAGAACCTAGCTATCTCAGAAAATAAGATGCTTAATAATTTAATTTCCACAATTAGCAAGGGGACCAATTTGACAATTGTTTACATTATCCATAACGCACATTACAATTCTAAATTAGGCAAAAAAGAAACAGTGTAAATTCCAAGGCCAGCTCTGCCATCAGCTAATCAAGTGTTTAATATGGTATCTTAACAAGATGATAACTTTAATTAATTACCTCTTATGTAATATGATAAGCAGGGACCATACTGCACGACATAGCTAGGCCGGTATTAGTTTAACTATATCTAAATCTGGATAATTCTTTTTTAATCAAGTTTAACTTTTGGCTTTTGTCATTTGTAGACTCTTAGAAGGTTACAATTGTTAATGATGTAATCAAGCTTTCGGCTAATGAAGTCAATTGAGTAGGTGAAAGATGCTATATATTATACTCCTAATCAAGTATTAAATTGTTATATCAAGTCATGTTTAACTATTACTTTATAGTTGCTTCTGTATATTGTGATATTTTCTCCAACAATTAAAATGACAACTATTAATTAGATCTAGCTTTGTTTTTGGACCACTAATCCAACTGTTGCTATGGATTTCTTATATTCGGTATCAGAACAGCGAATATACTGGCCTCCATTCTTTTTTGTGGCCATTTGTACAGTGAAAGAGTACATTTTCTCTGACAAGACCAAACATAGGAGCATGTCTAATGAAGATTTGGATTTTGATAATGTGCTAATCATGCATGTTCAGTATTGCTAATTTAAATTTACCAGTCGCAAATTGCTTGGAAACACCTTCAATAGCATAGTTAACCAGTAAAAAATTCAGGTCTGGCATAGAATAAAATGTAAATTTATTGAAAATGCTCCATAAGGTAGTTTACCAGTAAGCTCCAGTTCAACATATTTTGAGTAATTCATGTGTCGGTGGTCAACTGTATTTAGGGTTGGGTTGTTGATTCATTTTATTTTGAGTTGTTATCTTGACTAATTGACTTGGATTTGGTCGTTCGAGTTCATTTCGAATCGTGCTTCGGATACTCCCGTATCATTTTTTTGGAGACTCGACTCAACACAAATTTGGTCGGATTTTCAATCATCTACTGCTTCTTTTGAAATTGATATGATATATGTTTGTTATAATTCAACAATTCAGATCAAGAGTTTGAGAATGTAAGAAATTTGAATCCGAAAAATGATTTCATTTGCACTTGAAATGGTGAGTTCCTACGACTCAGAATGGTAATTGGTAAGTGCCTACATCTCGAAAATGACAAATTACTGGGTTCTATTGCGATTTTGCATCTCTATTTGCTCTTCAATTAGGATTGTCAATGATTGATCGTTTCATCGTTTTTTATTTCGTTTCGTGACAAATGAAACGATCACGATCAAATAAATTTCTTTCGTTTAAATAACTAAACGGTTAACGAAAATATAGTGTTTCGTGATCATTTGTTTCGTAATTTCGTTTGTGACCGTGTATTGTTAGAATTATTTTGATTTTAGAGAAATGACTATGCTGAGAGAATGTGATGAGAGAGGAGATGAAAGACTGCTCGAAAGAAGAGATGAAGGATTTGATTTCTATGTATGATTAGAATCGTTCATCATCGATATTTGCTTTTGTGTGATAAGAGGAGATGGATGATAATAGAAAGAAATAAGTTTGACCGTTTTGATTCGTTCCGGCACATTCCATTCTTATGGTACATAAACTCGAGCGATATAAATAAATTTAAATAATTAATTAGAATCATGTAATTGTTCTTAATTATTTAGACAAGTCATTTATCAAACTTGGGTCAATTGGAAAATATTTGACGTTCCACCAGAAAATTTAAAATTTTAATTGGTGCAATTTTAATGAGTTTATGATTAATGACATGTCAAATTCAAATTGACTCAAACTTGATATACCGACTATCTAAAAAATAAGAAGAGATCTACATTTTATTTTTAATTTAAATAATATTTCTCTACTATATTTATTGTAAGAGTGGATGTATCGTAAATGTTAAATATAAGTTAAGAGTAAGCTTTTATCAAAAGGACGAATTTTCATAATTCTGGTTGCGATTAATATTAGAGGGACACCGACACTTTATCTATAATAATAATAATAATAATAATAAGGCTAGAATACTTTGCAAAGTGCGATCAAGCGGTACTTCGCTTTCATATTTCAAATCGTAAAGTTTAAGCTATTCATAAACATCATATTGAGATCTCTTTAGAGACAATTTTACATTTTTAAATTTACTATATTTTAGAGAGGTGAAAAATAGTTAGTATTTGATGGTCCAAAAATCTTTAGAGCAAAGAATTTACTTTCTAAAAAATTAAAAAATGTAGATGTTCATATAATTGATACCGTGTAATTTATGCAATTTTGACCTTTTCTTATTGATACCAGTGTAGTTTTATGCAATTTGACCATTTTCTTGGAGGGCACCAAAGATAGAATCATCTTACCGGATTTCGGTTCCGTTTCAATTCCAGTATAATTTGACTGGTACAGATATTCTGTTCAAGTTAGTCACTACTCACTCCTATTATTTTAAAGATAATATGGAATTAAGAAAGGGGAAACATATTAATTGCTAAAAGGAGAACTGAATCATAAAAAGAGGCAGAGTTCAAAACTTGCAAAAAAAAGCTGGTAAATTGCTGAAATCGGAACCATTTCAACATCTATGCCAATTTGTGGACCACCATGTGTCTCTCTCTGGATACCTTTTTTTTCATATTTTCAATTTGAGATCCGTACATCATTTCTAAAGATTCAACAACCAACCAGAGCATGAAAAGCAACACCGATCAGCTTGGATAAGTATCATTTTTCTTATGCAGGTATATATAATACAATTAGTCGGTGTATAATTAATCGCAATTTGGTGTTTACCATGTTTAATAGTTAACGTAACGCCATAATTTATGACTAATATATGACAGTTACGTAGTTGTCTCTTGTGATTATGAGAATTTAATCACTATGCTAACTCAAGTGGTTCTTAAGCCAAACTTGGGTTAATGAGGTTCACATAATTTGTGATATTTTAATTCACATATCCGTTGTTGTAATTCAAGTGGTTGGTACCGTATGGTAAATTTCAAACTCCAGAGGAAGATATTCAAAAGAGTAACCTTGATAATTGGTATTTTAACTTCATTGATGTTTTATGCCAAGTACCAGTGATGGCACGCAAAATGTGCTACATGGTGCAGATGTAAATAAGATTAAGAAACTGTTACAATCTCTAGGTATCAAGGATTGTTAACATAGTCTCCCTGATCAATTGTTATGTGCTAGGCAGTTCAATTCATCTATTGCGTTATTAGAACGTTACACACACATGCTTTCACAAAAAGATTTCAAATTAAAAGTAATTTTGTGAACACATTATTGAGTTTATAGTTAATGGCAGAATTTCATATTTAGACTTCCAAATCTTCAATATTACATATTTTTCCTTACAAATTCGATAATAACATTACCCATTTAAAACACAAAAAATCTCATTTTTATCCAACATAGCTTTAAATTAATCAAATTTATTTAAATTAACAATTTAATGATAATTGAGACTCCAAAACACTAACACGTGTATTAATCAATAACATGTGTGACTATTATACCCTTCTAAAAAATTGATGCTAACTTTCTCCTTTTTTGATGCATGAGGTGCGAAAGAGGAGCAGTGGAGAAAGCTCGGGACTTAAGTAGCACGAGGAAGGAGGCTCAAGCCACAAGATCGAGGTCAGACGAGGCGGGCCCCACGAGGGCTAGGGTATCCAGGTTGAGGGGAATGAGATCTTCTACCGCGCAGCAAAAATATTGTGCATACTGCTCAGCAAATTTTAATATTTGATTTGCATCGAAATTTGTGCGAACTAAACTTTATAATATCAGATTCCATGAATCAAACTGGTCGTCCGTAATCTAAAGTGCAGAAAATCTACACGCCCATCTCTGTTGCGCGGCAGAAGAATTGCTTCCGGATTGAGAAAACGATATCCTCTGCACCCAGAAAAAATGGGTGCTCTCTGCATCCACTAATCTGAATCGTCTGATTAGATTTGAACGGATGTGATTTTATAATACAAAAGTCCTTCTGAATCATATAATTAGCAGTCAAACGTTCAGATCTAATCGGACGGTCTAAATTAGTAGGTGCAGAGAACACCCATGAAAAATGGATGCAGAGGATACGGGTCCCCGGGTTCAACGCAAGACTCATGATGGAGACTTCGCCAAAGAGAGAGGGATAGAGAGGATAAACATGACATTTGGATGATTGTGTGAGAGAGAGAATGTGATTTTCTCGTCTGAAAGAGAAATTACTGAGATAGGATTGGTTGTTGCCAACATTTTCTCAAGAAAATATTGTTGAATCTAGAGGATGTGGGATGACATTGGGTACCAGTATATATAAGGTGTAGGGAAGATACTTATTTGCAACACGAAGATAATTTGTGGATTATATCAGTGTTGTGTATGATAAGATACAGGCATTTAATTACATGCTCATTTACTGCTACTGCTACTGGTATTTGTTTTGTTTGTGATCAGGGATCAGTGACGCTGCCTGTATTTGATGAAGTTGAGGCCAAATTCAATTTTAGTTGAGAAAAGAAGCTCAGCTTAAAGGGTTTGTATTCATAAATTGAATTAGTAGAGGTAAAATATACAAACTAAGTTTTATATGACTTAATTTGTACCAATTAAATCAGATGTGTAGTAGTAGTTACTCCAATAGTCCAAACCTCATAGTTACTTCTACGGAAAAAAAAATGTTCTTTGACTGTATCCCAAAGAGAATGAGGGTTTTCGAACATACATAACTAACTTTTTTTTCAAGTCTAGAGGTATAATGGGAATTTGTGTATGTACAGTTGTATCTAATGAAACATATGATAAAATGGGTAATAATGAGATTTTTATGTTTTAAATGGATAAATATGTTATTGCTGAATTTGAAAGGAGATATATGTAATATTAAAGTATGCCACAGTTAATTGTTAAAGAATTGCATGAAACTTGATGCGCTTTGATAGAATATAAAATGACACTCAAATCGTACAAAATTGATAGATGAAAACACAACTAATCTATAAGCGAACAAACAATATGCATATAAACTTTTTATTTTTAAATTCTTTATGAATTTTATTGTCAGGTGATATTTTCTCTCGCACACACACATAATGAGTTCCTCATGAATGACTCATCAATTTCAAATTAATTCAAGTTAAACACATTCTCTATCGTAATAAAATAAGTAAAAAGTAAAACACATCTATAATTTTGAGTTTCTAATTTAAATAAAAGTGAGTCTTATATGGAAAAAAATTAAACACAAATCGATAACAATTATTGAGTTTCATCAATAATTGTACAATTAAGTTGATTTTGCATAATAATAATGAAATCAAATTAAATTTGATTCATATCACAGTTAACTTTTCAATAATATTTTTTAATAGACATGCCACTAGAGTTGAATGTTACTTAAAAAGTCGGATGAATGCTAAAATTATCTTTATTGCAAAAGTAACAAACATAATCCTTCAAAAAAAAAAACTATTGGTACTCGTAACAAGCAGAAGTCTAAGCCACTCAATAATTATTTTTATATCCTAAAATAATTATTGAACATGATAAATCAAAATTTGAGGATGATTAAATATGTTTTTCAAGTTAAGAACATGAGAGGCTTTTGTATTCCTAGTAGCACTCTAGTTTTGCTCTTAATTGTATATTAAATATGATCATCTTTGACAAATTCTAAAAATAATAAAGAAAATCACAAAATGTTGATATAAAATATTATTGAGCGGAGATATCAATATATCAAAAACGAAATAACTAGATTTGACCTTTAATACATGAGCCAATATGCTGAAATTAATTAGTATATTGTCGATCCTTACTCTAATTATGACCGCATAATATGTTTCACAGGTCCGCTATGATTCATTTGAATGTACACTAGGAGTCTTTAGAATAAGGAAAAAAAGTATATAAAAAAAATAATGTCTTAGCCAATGGTAATGAGCCAATAATAATTGGTTCCTAAATCAGGGGCGGATTCAGGATTCTCGCCAGGGGGTTCAAGATTTACGGTATTTTCCAGGGGGTTCGAAATGATGGTTATTCTTAGAAAAAATTATTTTACATGGTTATTTATGCAAAAAAATTTCAAATATATGGTCATTTTTGAAAATTTTTTTGGTGGCTCCTTCACTGTCTTAAATTATAGTGGATCTTCTCTTCTCATCTTCAATTGATAATTGGAAGTAGATTCTCGATTCAACCCAACCAAAAGGGCAGTATAACACATGGGTCACACACTCCCGCCACATCACCACCTCCTTGTGAGTTTCTAAAAAAATGGATAACCCACGAGCAGCGATTTGACAATGTGCCTGGTCGGTCCGGGTTGCTTCGACGGGTTGGATGGGTTTTTTCTTTATTTATTTTTTAATTTAATGGGTTATACCCGGTTATTTCCGTGTTATTTTCAGGTTGGGATGAATTTTGCACGAGTTTGGGCGGGTTTCGACGGATTTCAGTGGGTTTCGGCGGGTTTGGAACGGGTTTTGCACGGGTTGACGGGTCGGGTCGGTCTGGGCCGGTCCAATCCCGGGCAGGATTTGAATCAGGTTTTTTCAAAAAAATTTGGTCGCAACCCGTCTTTGGCCCCCGGTATATTTTTAATGGGTTCGCACAGATTAGGCCTCGGGTCGGGCCGGGCCGGGTCGCGACCTCGGATTTCTCGAGTCGGGTCGAACCCGGTAGAATTTTGTCAAATTCTTACCCATGAGTAAGTGTTTCAAACAAACGAAACAATTATCCAAATGAACTGTTGCGTTTACGTTTCGTTTAAGAAAACAGTAACAGAGTAATTTGCATTAAACGTTTCGTTAATTTAACTTAAGAATTTTTTATTTCGCTGAACCTTGCATTGAAGTTAGACAATTAAACGTTCGAAACATTTAATTTCTGTTTCGTTTGAAGCTGCAAAATTAAACATTAAAAGAAAAGGCATTTAAAACATAATAAATTCATTCATCATCATTGAAGTACTGAAATACATAACATTAAAATTAACTTAATTGTTTTTCAATTATTTTTCACCAATTTTCTCAACAAAAAAATTGTATTTCACCAATCACCACAAGAAATCATGTGAGGGTTTAGACAAACAAAAAATTCTTAACCCCATACAAACAAAATCAAAAGTCAAGAGTAAAATCATATACAAACAACATTGATTCTTCCTCAAGAACTTCAGTTCCACTTCCTAGTCTTCCTCCATCTAAAGACTTTTTCATCTTCATCATCCCTTTCCTCCAAAAGTCCCCAATCTACTGAACCTGAAAGAAATAAATGAAGTTCTTACTATTGTGTTTTCAGAAATTGTATTTTAAAACTAGATTTTATAAATAACTAATATTGATGAAGAAAGTTCTTCGTTCTTAGTTCTTACTGTTAGCATCAATATCGGATGGAGAGTCACACCATTCATCCAATTTCATCTTTTTTGCTTTCTCTTGGTCTTGGACTTGGTTGGATGAGGCTGCATTTTCCTCTTCTTGCTTGCTGGCTTGCTGCACTCTATCGTTGTTCTTTTCCCTTGCTCTTGCTCTTGGATGTCTGGGTTGATGTTAAACAGTCCAAGTCTTTGGCCACAGACTGTAAAGAAGGATAAATGATATTGTACCGATCGATCTCCCTGAGTAGGATCTGGATGACTTGCATGGACTTCTCAATTGGTCCATCTGTTTTGTAAAAAAATAATGAACAAATTATTATAATTGATCCATCTATTATTATATAAATTGAACTAAAAAAACAGTGAACATAAGTGATTATATCTAAATTCTAAACCAACTCATAAGTGATTATATCCTAAATTCTAACACACGAATTTTAAATTTAACTGAATAATGAAAGCGATCAATGAATTAATTGAGAGTGCAATCATTCCAATATTGACCAATGAACTAATTTTGGACTAATTGCAAAGCAATCATTTCAATTTTGGACTAATTAGTAACATCTCTACATTGAACATTACGTTTAAATTATTTTAGAATAATGACCATTGAACATTGTACATTGAAATGCACGCGAAGCAAGTTTAAGAGAAAATTTAAGAGAGAAAAAATAAAATTACCTTACTTGTTCATGCAGAGAGAGGGGGAAGGAGATGGAGCGAAGTCACGAAGATGAAGTTTGGAGGAGGGGAGAGTCAATAGAGACGATCGAAATTTTCATTCCAAAAATGTCCGTTCGAAAAAAAATTACCCGTTGTCACAGAGATGGACCGACTATTTCGTATATGGGGAACCGACTGTTACTTAAAATGACGGGCTGGCTAAATAATTTTTTCAATCAGAACCGTTGAATCTATGAAATCAACGGATGAAAATGATAGTTAGAAAACAAGTTTAGATGAAAGTATTGAAGTAAAAGCCTTTTTTTTAGTTTATCTCTTGAGCTTGTTTTGTCGTTAGGAGCCTCAAAGGTCCCCTACTGGTGTCACTGGGAGGTTGGCGCTCGTGGTTTCTCTCATGAAGCACTATGTGTATTTAAATAATTAGAAGATAATGCTATCTTAATCACGATTAAATCCATATGGTTAGGCATATGGAAATGTGAGCATTGCATTTGCATAGACCTTGTTACTTTTCTTATCGCATACGCTTTTAACAATATATATCTACTTCTAAAAAATCTAATATAAAATGTAAAGCAAATGAAATTAACCACACCTTTTGCCAAGTTGTATTATCTTTTTATATTATTTTATTAATACATTTTTGACTAGATGCAAGTTGGTTATTGCCAAGATCAATATGTTCTATTCATTGAATAACTCCCATTTCTGTGGGGTTATATACATTTTGCGCGAAATTGACCTATCAATCTTTATATGTATGATAACATCATTACATCAATATAATAATAATAATAATAATAATAATAATAATAATAATAATAATAATAATAATAATAATAATAATAATAATAATAATATAATCGCCAAAACTATGCATAAGAAGCAAAAATAATCAGGGTCATGAATTTCTAAAAGAAATATTGAATCATGTGTCGATATTGTCATTTGTAAGAAGAATATTTTGTAAAGCAGCAGCAGCGAAAGATACACTAGGCCGAATGACAAAAAAATCATTCAAAAGATAGTATATCAATTGACAACCGCTTAACTATATTTCTCCTGCTCTAATATAGAAATGATGAAGGATATAATGTCTTCATTTTTGTATGCCGTTATGATAATTCTAAATTTACATTATTTATTAAAATCAATAAATAATCTAGATTTAGATGTCTAAAAAGATGTGCATGATGAATGATTTGGATTTTGAAGACATCACGGAGACACACAAATTTGGAGGGCATTATATTCCTTCTCTAAAGAAATCCTCACAATTTTAGTTAGTTAAAATTTAGGAGGAGGGATAAAATACTTTCATTTTTGTGTCTCCTTGGTGTCTCCAAATCTAAATCATTAATTAAAATCAATGAATGATTTATATTTAATTATATAAAAAATGTACATGATGAATGATGTGAATTTTGAAGGCACACAAAAGTGGAGGCATTATATCCATCCTCAAAATTTAGGTATATTTAGTGCTCTCTCGATACTGCAATTAATACTTACTGTTTGATTGAAATATATGATGTGAATCTTAATGCATTTAAATAGTATGAATTGATTGAAGTAGCTAAGAAGCATTTAAAAATAATGTACTTAAATTTTTGCTTTTTAGTCATTTAAGTTGTTTTCACTTAGGTTTTGCATCTTCCTTTTAGTGAAGTCCCTTTGATTCCAACAGAATATATAGCAGGTCCTTAATTATTTACTATCACAGTTGACATAAAAACGTTTCATATACAGATTCTTCAATTTAAATCCATCAGATTAATTATTAGGGTAATCACTCCTGTTTCTAACATAAAAATATTCTTAATCGTCTTTAAATTTCGATTTATCATGCTTAATAAAAATTTTATATCAAAATCTTGTAGGGTAATAATTTCTTTTTTTATTTATAGAGTTCTATAAGTACTTGTTTTCGATTTTGTAAAGTAGCTCTAAAATAATAATAAAATAATCAATGTTTATACATAAAAATAATCACTTTAAAAATTCAAAATATGTACTTAAAAGCTCTAAATTAAAATTTTTGTTCCCTACAAGATTTTGTATAAAAAATATTTAGCATGATAAATCAAAATTTAAAAATTATCAAAAATATTTTTTAGTTAAGAGCATAAAACATTGATGCATCTAAGAGCACAATAACTTTACTCACTTTATTGCTCTTTCTTTTTTCTTTTCTTTAATGTATTAAGATATCACTTTATTGATATCTTATATTAAACTCTAAAATTAGCCATGTAAAAATAAAAGGAGGGACTAACATTCCTCCAGCTCCCCAACTCTCGTCCTCCTAACTATTTTTTAAAATGAAATTCAAATAATCAACAACGTCCAAAAATAAAAGATTGAACTGCATTTGTTCTTATGAATGTTTTCGGGTGTTTATAGTAGCTTCTGCAGGTATTCATATTTGTCATTTGAGGTGTTTCCGTTAACTTTTACATGTATTTATACTAGTTTCTAAAAAAAGCAAAAGACAAAAAGACAAAAAGGAACATGCAACGATAATTAACGCAGTAACAACTTTTTATGCAACTCAATTTAAAACCAAAGTACAAAAAAACAAAAAGTAGTTGTAGCAATTAATGCAAGCACCGTCTTTTCAACTCATTTTATTACTTTTCACTCTATATAATATTATCTGGAATTTTTATTATATTTTCAGGTATTTATATTATCATTACTGATGTTTAGATTGTCATTCGAGTTATATTAATTTTTTGTGATTATATTATGTTTTCAGATACTTATCATAGTTTTTATATTTATATTAAAAAATTTGGTGTTTATATTACAATGATATGTGTTTATATTATTAATATGATTATGATATTATTGTACATGTAATTATAACACATAGTATAACTAAATTCGCACATGTAACCTTTTTTACCTCAAAAGGTAAACTCTTGAATTTTAGTTTATCGAAACTTGAGTAGGGATGGCTACCTACTAGGCTACTACGTCCCATAAAAAAACGCTTGAGATCATGGTTCAATTTTTAGAAAGTGATTTTAGGAATTTGACTAAACCATCCGTCCGTTGGATTTGGATCATAAGAGTTAATCAACTACGGACGGTGAAGATTTTTCCTAAAAGATGGGCGAGTAGGATGAGACCCATGATTGAGATTTGTTTGGCTTCATGCAGTTGGGAGGTAATTTATGTAATTGTTTAACATGTTTGCATTACATATATTATCTTTTTAAGCACCCCTAATTAATTTGCATATTAATTACCTTGGATAGCGAGTCAAGAGGACAATAGATTTTGAAATGAATTCGGATTTTACTAGAAACAAAAACATCAAGTCAAACAAAGTAAAAGTTCTATATAAAATTATGAACAACTCACTAAAACAAAATTAAATTCTGATTCACATGGTTACACTACATGACTACAATGAAGAACTTTAGGAATTAGAACAATCAAACTAATTAATCCAAGGATGACTTCCCAATCACACAATTATTTAATCAGGAAGAAAACAATTAATGACAACATAAGACTCCCTAAAGCTCCTACATTAAACAATAGTCACCATGAAAAGAGAACTTTTACATAATGTGCCAAATTGTAGCTTCAATTATGTAACAAACATCAAGCAGAATTAGTACTCCTGTTTAAATTCAACATGATCATCTATCATCCACAGCGGTTCCGGGTTGTACTCCCAAACTGGCGATGGCATCGAATTGATCGGAAAACAGAGTTCGTTGTACTCTTCGAACCCTAACTTGCTCGCCATCTCCACCTGCCATAATTGGTCGTTGGAGTATCCATTGGTTGTCTCCTCGACATCTGTTAGTCCAGTCGACTCCGATTGTGCCTCGTTGTTATGCGACATTGAAGAGGATGAAGGAGATGAAGAGGATCCTTTCTCCTCTTGAGCCTTCTTCCTCATATGGGTTCTCCAATAGTTCTTTATTTCATTGTCGGTACGTCCCGGGATCTTACTAGCAATTTTGGCCCACCTATACATAATTCAAATGAAAATATGGAGAAATTAAATATAAGTATACATAGGAGATGATGTAATTACCAAAATAGAAACACAAATTGAAAAGACATGCCACCAGATTATACCTGTTTCCATATTTTTCATGTAGGTCGAGCACAAGTTGCTCCTCCTCGGGAGTCATCCGGCCGTGCTTGAGGCCGGGATGAAGATAGTTGACCCAACGAAGCCTACAGCTCTTGCCAGTCCTATTTAGACCTGAAGCACAAACACAACACACCACAAGAAAGTACAAACGGTTAAACCGGAACTTAAAAAGAGCTAAATTAAAGAATCACATATAGCAGCAGGTTTGAAGAACAAACACATGCTATATGTGATTCTTTCCGTTTCACCCACCACCATTCAAACCTGACACCTTTGCAAGAAAATCCCAACGGCGTTCACCGAGCAGGCGCACAAACCATACCAATTGCAGATCCTCCTGCTCTGTCCACGGTCCCTTTCGTATCTCCCCGCTCTCTCCCAACACCATCACCGTTATGTACCGGGCTTACAAGGCTTATGATGAATATCTTTTTGTTGTTGGTTCCTGGAAACTAGGACTCAGAGGTTGGCGAACAGTGAATTAGTGTTACTGTGTTAGAGCCTTGCATCGGAGGTTAATTGAGCTTGGGCTTTTATAGGCGCCAGGCAAAACCGACACATGATATGATTTGTTAGTATATTTCTCTATTGTTTTTTAGCAAGTGTGTCTTCATTTTGTTGCTTTGTGGCGATTCATTTTTAACTCAATTTTACCAGAACCCCTATTTTGGTTCCCAAAGTGCCCTCTCAAACCGGAGCTGTCTCATTATTTGTGACATCATTGATCAAGAGATCGTATATAGATAAATTAATTGAAGTCGAGCATTGCCAGAACATCACGGGCCCTAAACATTGGACATGTTGGGTTCATATATATTTTAACAAGTTGATGAAACAAATTCGATCAGTTGTTGTCCAGAATAACAAACAAACAAACAAAAAATCAGCAATTGGTTTCAATTATCTCTTTCTTCGGTCAAATTTTAGGCTATTTAAAGGTAAATCAGCTATTTCTTTCATAATCAGATGGGAAAGAAAACATACAAAATTAGAGCAAAGGAAACGACTATTAGAAAAATCAAAATTATAATTGCAACTCAGCTAGGGATGTCAATGAGTCTTATCCGTAAATATTTTGTCTATCCCGCAATCTACTCGGTCCGTGAAAATATCATATCTGGCCTACCAAACCCGCAAAGACGGGCCTGGAATTGACAGTCTGGCCTACCCATGGGCATCATAGCCTGGCCCACTAACTACCCGCACAAGCCCGTTCGGTACTCCAGTGCATCACAACATATGCGCATCAAATAAAAGACAATTTTCTTTTTATTACTGAATGTACAGTTTCTAATTACTGAATTGTAAAGTTTGTAATAATTTAAGAATTTCATATTGATATCGATTGATAATTTGATATCATAATCAGCTAACAGTATTATAATCGGGCCAATCTAATTTAGTATTATAATCGACCCATGGATACAACTACACAGCGCATGATTTGCCCCGTCCCGTCTATAGGTCCAGTCCTATCCGACCCTCCATCACAGCTGGCGGGACGAGTATAGTGCTTGAAACAGATAGACATGTGCAGACCGACGAACCAAATTGGCATTCCTAAACTCAGCTACAAAAAATGCTACATGCAAAATTTTCAATGGAGCAAGCAGTGACGGAGGTAGAAATATATCACACTGGTGACACCGTATCAAGTTTAATATATCGTTGTTTGAAAAATCTATGGTGCTAATAATGATGTCAATTGACATCACTATCAAATATAGCTCTGCCACTGAAAAGAAGAACCTACATTTCCGAATCAGTAGTAGTAGTAGTAAGGTGAAATGAGGGCCTGATGCCTCCAGTTAGCGAGAAAGGAGAAAAAGGGAAGCAGCCCAGAAATTTCTTTCAAATAGAATTTGAGAAAAATGAAAAAAGTCCATAAAAGCAAAGTTGTCAATTAGCTTGTTCATATTTCAGCCCATTTAAGTTTTAGACATATGTTACTTCAGCCCAATATAATCGAGTTGTTTTTATCGGGCCTAGGACCATATTTCCAATCGGAGTCTGGTCCATGTCCGGAACCGACGCATAAATCATTGTACCAACCCAATAGGCATCTGGTCTTGTACGCTGATTCTCGCTTTTAGGTGGGACCTACAAGTACCGTAAGAATGCTGGATCTATTTATATCCTAAGCAGCTCCGGATTAGTTCAAAAATAAAAATAAAAAATCGAAGTAGTGGGTCCCAGTCATGCCAGCTATAATCCTCTTAACAAATTCTCTTTTGTTGTTTTCACCTCATAATTCTACGCTCATATCAAATCAAAAGGTCACAGCCAATCAGAATCCTAGGTTCTATTTTCGTGTAATACCTTGATTTCTTTCGCAAATTAATTGAAGATGTAGGATTCGGAAAAGCCCTTTTCTCTCTCTCTGGACAGTTCTTACAAATCTCCCAAATCCACGATCCTTCTCTTTCTTCTTTTCTCTGTCTCTTCTTTTGCCATACTTTTTGCCATTGATAAAGACGCGAAGGAGTATAAGGAATAAGAGAGAGAAGCGCTACTTGACAATGTGAACTCGACTTGTTCTATATAGAAGCGATGCATAAACGAGAGGAGATCCCGAGAAAACGAAGCAGAGAGAAGCACTAATTACATGCCAGTGGGAAATAGAGAGGGAAAGAGATGCCATTGGAGGAGACTTTACATAGGAGGGGGCTGAGCTTCAGTCCTGTAAAAGTAGGTGCCCCGACGACGAGACTGTACGGAGTGGTGGCGGGGCAGCCCAGGGCGTTGAGATCGCCGGCGCCAGCCGCGTCGAGAAAACCGCCGGAGCCACTCCGACGAGCTGTGGCGGATTGCTTGTCGCCTCCCGCTTCGCATCTTCATGGGAGCTCTGCGGCCAGCTCTTCCTCCATTGCTGTTGAAGCATCTAGAACTCTTCGGGTGAGTTCCACGCTGGATTCTTTGTTGCTTGTTCCCTGTCTTTAGTTTATTAGTTTAGAAATGAATGAAGAGGGTTTTTCTTTGCTGTGATGGAACTTGTACCCGAGTGTTGGATTAATTGATCACTGCAAGATTGGGTGCTGATAGATTAAGTTGAGCAACTTGAACAATGCAATCCCCCGAGCTTAATACTGCTGAGCTAGGTTTTGATTTTCCCTTTTTTTAACTTATAGTTAACCCACTACAGTTACTGGTCATTTGAGAAGGACCAAAGAATTACACTTAGTTGGTGAACACTACACACACACACAAATAGATAGTATGTATTATAATTATGATGTCAGAGAGTTATAAGCTACACTACTATTTGAGGTCACTTTTGTCCAAATCAATCGACAGTTGAATGTGAAAGGAAATTGGGTGTTCAAGAGAAGTTCATTCACAAAGTCTCACAAAGCTGTATTTATTATCTGATGGAAAACATTCATAAATTCTGGTTGAATAATGAACCTTGAATATTTAAAAAGCTGTATTTATTATCTGATGGAAAACATTTTAAACTCTGGTTGAATATTGAACCTTGAATATTTTAACATCTCTAATGCCACCAAGTGAGGCATGACATGTGGCATCTTTTTTTCGATATCTAAGACAAATCTTCAAGTGGAGTTATTTTCTAGTTTTACTTATAACTACATTAATCTTTTTCTTTCAGTCCCATATCATCTTTTCTTTTACTAACTATACTTTCCATGCAAATGATTGACATGCTTTGTAATGAGGGTTAAATGCTATGGCTAGCTAATATATGTTTTCATGATACGTGCTGGTACTTTTTTGGAGATGTGACATCATAATATCATTTGTGTGTAACTTATCTGATCACCTTTTGAGCTAATACAATTCTTAGATGACTGCTATGTTTGCAAACATTGTTTTAAGCACAATACAAACCAATCAACTAAACATCTTTTGACTTTAAATGTTGGACATCCTTTCTTATGTGGATTATGTGGCAGCTAGCTAAGAAGTAGGTTTATCTGATAAATTTTATCATTCTGCTCTTATATTATGACATGTTATTATAGGTCCCACATCACTACATTTTGATTCTTAATTATCTACCACTATTTTGAGCTAATATGGTTATTGGATGACTGCTAGGGTTTCTTGACAAAAGTTGTCATTTGTTTTTATATGCAGCGGACTCGTAGAATGCTATTTTACTGCTATTGTTTGTGGCAATATAGATATGTTGTTGTTTGCATTTAAATGTATATCTATCTCCGAGAAAAGACTATTAGATAGTTTACTGCTATTGTTGGTGGCAACATGTTGTTCTATGCATTGAAATGCATATGTATGACTGATGAGTGATGACTGACTGTTAAAAGGTTCTTATTGCTACTGTCTGTGGCAGTATAATTGTGTTGTTCTTTGCATTGAAATGTGTATCCATCACTGAGAACACTGTTAGAATGCTACTTCACTGCTACTGTTTGTGGCAGTACAGTTATATTGTTTTATGCATAGAAATGTATATCTATTGCTGCTAACAGACTGTTAAAATGTTACTTGATTGTTTTTGCCAATATAGTCATGATGTTCTGTACGTTTTCTTGTAGATACTAAATATGATAAACCCAATGCAGGATTATATAGCTAGCCCAGCTACAGTTGACATGGCTTATAGTGTGCTTGTAGAATATGCAATTGCTGAGAGGGATAGAAGGTTTGCTTAAATTTGAAGTTTTTCTATATTTTTTAAAGCTTCCTCTTTCTAAACAATCCAAGGAAAGAAATTTGATCACCTAACTATCGAGTAATGTTTTCTTAAGCAATTTTAATTTTTATATATAGAATCAGGGTACCCATTGAACATGTGCTAACATGAGAACTGTTAGTCTCTGAAAAGCTGACCAATGCATTGACCTTAAATGATTAATTAAATCTTTAACTGGTTTCTTTTTATTAGGCATACAATTAAAAATAATCTATGATTTATTTTTTCCCCATCATGACATGATTTCTTTTTAAACCAGCCCGGCTGTAGTTCCCAAGTGTATTGGTCTGCTAAAGCGATATCTTGCAAAGTAAGCTTCAATAGATGCACTTCTATTTTTTTATATATATTTTGCTTCTTTACAAATATTCTCCTATTTTTTATGCACATTAATAATAGAATTTTTCTAACAGGTACATACCAAAAGTACAAACTCTTAGGCAGATCGAGCTATTCTGTGCAAATTCTCTTTCAAAATGTGAACTGTCAGGAAACCAACTTCAATCTAACTCCTACATTTCACCCCCTTCAGCTTCCGATACTACAAAAACACACCTTGTCAAATCAATAACTTATGTCAGGTCCCTGGTTGCAAAGCACATTCCTAAGTTGTCCTTCCAGCCTATGGGCCTAGGTGTTCCCCCCAGGCAACCATTTAACAAGCCACCTCTTGTTTCTATTCCAAGCAATAGGTCATTTAGTTTGAAACTAAACTCGGAAGATGGGACAGGTCAGGAGAATGTTGAGTTGAAGCAGATTTTGAGGCATTCTAATTTGAAGGGTTCATCAACTGACATTGTTGGTACAGAAGATGATAGTAAATATATTCTTTATGATATTTTGAAATGGAGGTGGCATCTGGATCAACAAGAAGTAATGTCTACAATAAAAGAATGGTATCTTCTGATGCTTTGCATTTAATTAACTAGTTTTAAAATGCACCTTGAAGTTTAGTACTTTAAATCCTATAATTAAAAAAGTAATAAAATGGTATTTTAAGTCGTACAAAATTGTGCATATATCACTTTAGGGGAGACTCAAAATCTTTAAGCAAAACAATTCTTAGATTTGGATATTCATGGGGATGCTGTAATTCAGTGGGGTGATATTATGCATATGTGTTCTTCTGTAAATCAGTGGGGATGCTGGGAGGCACCGAGACTTTTGCATGTACCTATCCCCTGAAGTTGGCGCAGCAGCAATTTTTCTAGGGGCTGTGGGTGGTACTAGCAACAGCCAGCATTGGAGAGATCCAGCTGTTCAGGATTTACTAGACATAACTTCCTTGCAACCATCACAAGCCACCCTGTCTACTGATTTTGCATCATATCGTAGCCATCTGAAGGCAATAACTGCCTCAAAACGCATGAAAGTTGGCCCCAATGAAATTTGGTATTATTCTTTTCTTTGCCTTTTTTCTCTTTGTTGATGATGCCTATCTCATTCTATCTTCCGTATTGTTTTTTTCCTTTATTATATTTTTTCTGTTTCAGGTCGAGTATACCATCCAGTGCCTTTCAGCCCCGAGCAAAGCCCCTTTTTCAGTATAGGCACTATAGGTATGTGATACATACTTGCATTATATTAAGAGCATCTCCATTCCAGCAAGTGCTAAAAAGAAAAAAAAAAGTACACGTCACCAGTTTAGCAATTTTATTTTAAGTAGTTTCAGAACTCCTCCATCCCTGCAAGTTACTGTTGCAATTGCTAACTCTCTCCATCCGTGAAAAAAAAACGCTGTCAAAAGACTTGCAAAGCTGATGTGGCTTATTAGAAAGACTTGCTAATTTTGCAAGTACCTCCATCCCTGCAAGTGCCACGTCATATTAGAAAGTCTTTTTGCAAGTCGGATGGAGATGCTCTAACAATGAGTATGAGGTCCCAAGATTATAATGTTACCTGTAGATGTACCACTACCAGAATCCAACTAGAAATAGTAAAACTGTAAATAAGATTGCCAGATGGTTTCATTATCAGGTAATTAAAAAGAAGCTGATTTTCACTTGGCAATTTCTAATATTTGTACTGATAATGTGAAGGGTGTTTATAAAGAGTCGCTGTTAACAAATGTGGATAGGTCAGAAATTTATAATATTATCCTGGTGCACTAACCAGACTGGTATTTGGAGGAAGAAAAAAATAGAAAGCAACAAGCTTTTGTTTAACAATGCATGTTTTTGATCCGTTAAATCAATGCTTTGGATCAATACAATAAATCATAATTTAAGCGCCTATGACCTATATTTTAAAAAAAAGGGTCCAAATAATAACCCAAATAGATAACAAACATTTGGGCATGAGATCAGGTCACTAGTTTATCTCTTATCTATTCTTATCTGTGTTTTTGGAACAGTGAACAGCAACCATTGAAGTTAAACCCAGCAGAAATAAGTGAGGTAATATCGGAAGTATGCAATGCTTCATGCATACCAAATGGGAACCAACTAAGTGCACCATCACGATTGAGCAGCCAAAACCGGCAGCCATCTGCTGACGTTGCTTTCAGTGTCCTCATCAAGCTCATCATTGATATGTATGCTTTATAGCAGTATTTTTTGGGCAAATGATCCCAAGTGTTTGAGTCTATTTGCATGCAAACGGAAATGCTTTAAAATTTGCAAATTATACGCAATATGTTACCTTTAAGTCCTAACCCAAAGTCAAAATTCAGCTAACTTTGAACGTTGCTTTTTGAGTTTTCAGGATCCAGTTATGGAGTCATTTAGAATATCAGATAATATAGTCAACTTCACTTGATTTTATCATGTAGGTGGTAATTGCATTAGTTTAATAGATGCTCAAGTTGTTTATTTAAAATTTTCATTACCATGTTACTGCAATAGTTGTACTAGCCTGGTAGACTATCATATGCAATATGAGCTAGCATTAGTTTCGTACCTTGGTACTATAATTCCTGGAAAATTCCTTGTGTAGGTACATGATGGACCCAGAGACAGCTGGCCCTTTGACTCTTTACATGCTAGAGGTAGTTGTCTATCACATGTTGAAGTCAAGTAATTTGAGAATAAAGTAGACCCAGTATCAGGGAAGCTAGTGATAGTACCATTCTGGTTCCTTAATTTTGTAAGTTAGAAGATTAATGAAATCTCAGTGAGCACTTCTCATTCTTTCTTTTTTTTGATAAGACAACTTGTTCCATATCATCAGATCAAAATGGTGAGACTTAAGCTATTTAGATGCTACGTCATCAACTTTAGGTACAAGGAGTTGAGGACCATTTCAGTAGTTAGCTTTTGGTTAATTGTTTGAAGTTCAGTAACCGTGCCCCTTTTTGTTCAGGGAATCCTAAGCTCTCAAAAGGCTTTATCAAAAACACGAGCTTTTGATTTAATTCTCAACCTGGGTGTGCACGCACATCTTCTTGAGCCTATGTTGTCAGAGGATGACCCCCCTATTATAGAAAGTGATGAATTGTCACAAGGTACTTATTCCAAGAGTGAAGAACAAAACAGCTGTGTGGACAACCACCATACCAAGAGTGCTGCCATAGAGAATTTTGAGTCCTGGCTTTTGGCTGTTCTGTTTGAGATCCTCCTCCTTCTTGTTCAGGTTCAATTCCTTTATTTTTCACTCAGGAGGTTTTAATGCAAAAAGCTGCGAAGGCATTCACTTTCTGTTCTATAAGTTGCAAAAGAAAAATTAGAAAACAAGCTTTTTTGGATTCTTCAAGAGTCACCCATTTTGAGATGGACAAGCAATACCACTTTTGACTCTTAAGGCGTGTTTATTTGCAACCCGTCCGTTAGGATTGAATTTCTATGGACATGGGATCCTAGAAACAATTTATAAGAATCCCATATTCATACCCATGAGCTAGAGCTTTGAACAAGTGGGAAAGAAATAATTCACTCATATCAAATTAATTCCCCCCCCCCCCCCCCAATTTATAAAGAGATGGGAAATAACATGAGAATAAAACCCAAACCCATCCATACAAAAAATGCATGCCGAACAGCACTGGGAATTCTTTTATCCAAGGAGTTGGAAACCTTCACCCAATCCCAAAGGGTGGTCCTTCCGAACGGGGCCTTAGAGTGGTATTTTCTGCGTTAGCTGTATGAATGACTGAAAGAGTATCACTTCAAATTTACAAGTTGGGAATGCTACAACTGCAGACAAAGAGAATAAGTGGTTGATTAATATTTTGTGATTGGAATAGTGCTTGCAATTTTTGTTGGTGTAAATTAAACAAAATATCCTAGTAATTATTAATAATCAAGGGCAAAGTGGTCATTTTTAGTGTAAGATCTTTTACAAATATCATAAATCATGGTTTTCACTTTTCAGCAAATATGGGAATATGAGAACGTTTTTTTTAATGAAAAAGCCTTGACTGTTCTTTTTTGTTATTCTTACATATCATTCTCATATTGAGTCACTTTTTGTTTATCATATCAATTGTAGATGCAAGAAAGGGAAGAAATTGTATGGGCCTCTGCTCTTAGCTGTCTGTTCTACTTTGTTTGTGATAGAGGAAACATAATTAGGAAAAGACTAGAAGGCCTTGACATTAGGGTGAGTATATTAATGTTATTTTTGGCCTTCATGATTTTGTGATTTGTTCATTTGTTGATTTTTCTTTTGGTTTATGTTGAACAGGTTATAAAAACACTATTAGAGATGAGCAGAGAGCATTCATGGGCCATGGTGGTTCGCAGCAAGCTTATATGCATGTTGACAAACATGCTGTACCAGCTATCTCTCACTGATGGTCCACCGACTTTTCTTATAGAACAAATCGATCTCCTTGGTGGAATCGACTATATTTGCTTTGAGGTGAGTCGTATTGTTTATTTATATATGTACATATGCATCCTAGAACTTCTTATAACGATTTATTTAATATGTAGTATTCACGGGCTGAGTCGATGCAAGAGAAGCGAGACCTATTCATGGTCCTGTTTGATTATGCAGTGCACCAGATAAATCAGGTGTACATGGCGAGGGGTGTATCAACTTACACATATGAAGATATAAAACCCCTAGTTTCTCTGTTTATGGTAGGAGATCATGCCTCTGAGGCTTTTTATGTGACAGTTAAGTATGGGGTGGAAGGTACTGGTGACATTTTGCGGAGCTCTATCTCCCGGGCCATCTCACAATCTGTTGACGGCAAGCACCTGAGCTTGGTGAGTTATTTCTTACACCTGCTATTATTCATTTTTGGATTTTAACTTCTGTTTAGCTATGTTGCCTTCATTTGTCGCTTGAAAGATGATTGACATGTAAGAACTTACCAAGTGATTATAGTAAAAAGTGGAATCATTGATTGTATTGTCACTACCATCATCATTATTTTATATTTATATTACAGCTACTGGAGAAGGTTATAAACAAACTTGAAGCCACCGTGAGATCTTTTTCTGGTATTGACCATGAGTTCTTATATATGGTACAAATGACAAAGACCTACAGATCTGTACTAAGTATCAAGGAGGCAACTCATAATCCTGAAATTGCCCTCAAGACCAGCCTAGCATGGGCCACACTACACTCACTTCTTCATGCTGACTCCTCAGCATGTCGTCACCATGGCTACATCTGGCTTGTGGATCTACTTGTCTGTGAAATCAGTAGTGACAACCAAATTGGTGACATTTGGTCAAACATACAGCAGCTCCAACAGCAGATCTCAGATGCAGGTAGTGAAGACAGGGCAGCTCGTGCAGCAGTTCCATTAGCATTCTCTGTCCTGTGTGGACTCCTCAAGTCAAAGCATAACTTCATAAGATGGGGTTTTCTATTTGTACTAGAGCTATTTCTGATGAGAGTACAGTTGTTACTGGATCAGAGAGGAAATAACGGAAGCAATGGTCAACAGGAAAAGGCAGCTGCACTGGTAGATATAATGAGCAGTGCTCTTTCACTTGTTGAACAGAACAATGAGACTGATCATATTAACATTTTGAAGGTATCATTTTTTTTCCTGCATTTTCTACATTTCTGCTAAGGTATCCATTGGAACTAAGTAAAATAAAATAAAATATAATATAAGGAAATAACTACTACAAGTGTCACAATATATAATTGTGCTCCACACTAGTATTTTAGAGGAAAAAACTCCCACTCTATCTGTTGCCCTTATTCGGATCATAAAATTTTGCAGATGTGCGATGTACTATTCTCTCAGTTATGCCTAAAGCTTCCTCCAACCAATAACGAACCATCAGTTGAACAGCCCGAGACTGAACCTCACATCCCAGAAAGACTTGACAGTCGAAACAGCACCAAAACCTCCGAGAACCCGGACTTGAATGTCAAGAACTGTCAAACAACATCATTAGCTGCTTTGCTTCTAAGAGGCAGTGCCATTGCTCCAATGCTGTTGGTGAGGCGGGTTCCAGCCTCCCTCTTTTACTGGCCACTGATCCAGCTCGCAGGTGCAGCTACCGATGATATTGCGCTTGGCGTGGCAGTTGGTAGCACCGGCAGGGGTTACCTGCCAGGATCCACATCAGACATTCGTGCAGCTCTGTTGTTACTTCTGATTGGTAAATGCACCTCTGATTCAGTGGCATTTTCTGAAGTTGATGGAAATGAATTTTTCAGGTACCTATATCTTGCTTTTAAGTTAGTTGATGATTGAAATTAGAAAAAAAAAAAACAAGATCTTTGCAAAAGATCACAGTTTACTTTGAGATAAGCAATGGGAATTGAGGATTTGGACGTGTTTTACGTAAATTTTATGTGCTCGTGTATAATAATACTTGGATGGTTTCTACAGTTCTGTAAAAGTGGAATTTCATGTGCTGTGCACTAATTTGTTTGTTTTGGTGTCTTAAAGTGGTCTTCTAGAAGACATGGATTCTAGAGTGGCATATTTTTCAGCAAATTTTCTATTGAAGGTGAATTTTCTGCTGCACAATTAAATGATATATGTTTATTAATGGTTTCATTCACCACTACACTACTGTCAATAATGGCTAATAGTTCTAAAAAAATGAACTCACAGAGAATGATGACAGAGGAGCCTGAAGCATATCAGCACATGCTCCAAAGTCTTATTTATAGAGCCCAACAGGTTTGCTCTAACAACTTCTATAACAAAAACTCTTTTTGGTGGTAATACCTGCACCTGGTCTGATTCTACAGTACCAGCCTAGTTGGTATCAGTTGCCCCAACTTGTGCATTTCATTCCTCTTACAGTGTAGTTACAAGCAATAACTCAATTCTTTGAAATCTAATCCAAGTCGAAAAGAACTTAAATCAACATCACCTTTTCTTTTTCTTTTTAATCTTAACACTCAACACACAAAGATCAAATGATAAATTTACTAATCTTATTTGGTGACCAGAGCAATAATGAGAAGCTTTTGGAGAACCCATACCTTCAGATGCGTGGGATACTTCTACTCTCGACTGATCTTGGTATTGACAGTGCTCAGTAAATTACCTTGAAATTTTGGAAAGTTGAAAGTGGTGTCTTTAGATAGGTTAGATGCTGTGGATTCTCAGTGCCTGCTCTGGGAATTCTTAATAGGGGACAAGAGACATGTTAATTATGCTAGCACCTTTTGTGTTGTGGGTCTAGTTGTAGCTGCTAAACCTTTATGTACAGGAGGGTTGCCCGTTGTATTATTCATTTTTTTATTTATTTCCCTCTTCTCTTCTTCCTGTCATCTTCGGCGAGTGAAACATAGGTATGGAAATCTCGAGGTATATATTTCCCCATTTTGTTAATACTAATGTTTATTACTCAACATTTTACTATAACTCAGTATTGTTCTTTGGTTCTTTTTCAGATAAGTTTCCGAGGGGGCATTTAGTAGGTCTCGGAATATCATAACCAGCTTCTCCTCCCATTCCTTTCTTTGTTTCCCTGTGTGTACTTCTAAAATGCAATTTTGTACTCTGGACTGTTGCACCGAGCTGATGTTACTATTTTTTGTGAGGCATCCTCGGCTAGCAGTTCATTTTCCCAAATGTGTGATTGCTCTTATTGATTTTCCTTGCTTAACAACTTTTTGTTTGTGTAATGTTGTAAATCCAGAACATTTGAGAATCATGCATTCAATCGAGTCATTGTAATTTTTCACCAGGGTAGCACGAAATGTAAATATTCAATACCATAGTTTGTTAAAGTAGATCTTAGAGCATTTTCATTTTTGAAATTTTTGAAGTTTTTATATAATTGACATGTCAATTTTAGAAATTTAATTTAATTTTTTATTTTTAAACCCTTCATTTTTTAAACTAAAAAATTAGTCTCTTTTAATTGCAACATTAGCAAATATTATTAGTGCTGTGGAAGCGATCAATGATTAAGTAATATCACATTAGAGTTTATAAATTTTAAAGTGAAATTTTGATCAGTTTAATTGCAATACAAGAAATTTTGATGCAAAATTATTAAATAAGAAATTCATTTAGAAATTGTCATATTAGATAAAAAAATTTAGTGAATTTTAGAAATAAAGATGTTCTTAGATATATATATAAACTATGAACAAGGAGATTTGTTGTCAATTTTCTTGCAACTTTTCAGCTATACCACTCGCACATGATCACTTATTCACTTGTACCACTAGCTATACCGCTAGCATTAATTGATCAGTTATTGTACCAATTTCTGGTTCTTTATATAATATGTGGTTAATGATCAGTTGATTTTTTTAATATCATACTGGAGGCTTAGAGCTAAAAGAACGCTGATTTTAACCATGATACAAACTTTGCCTGAAGCGAAAATAACAAACAAAATGACTAAAGGACGAGTGCCCGCTGCACTAAGGACAACAACAAAATCTTTATTTCCAATAAATTGGATATGTTAGAAATGAAATTCAATCTGTAATGAAAAATCAATATAAACAATAATAATATAATAAATAATAAAATAAAAGTAAAAATAAAAAATAATAATAATAATAATAATAATAATGATAATAAATTATTTTACAAATCATAAGTTTAGACTAGTGAAACATACGTCGTTAATCATGAATTAAAGTTGTACAACTATAATATTACTTCTAATTTTAGTTTGTCATAATTCTGATGTGTGGATCGCTGACTTCCATACATTTTTATCTGACGTTAACTCTTTGCAGACATTCATTGCCTTTAAATTTAATTTTTACATCTTTATTTCATGTTAATTTTGATCGACTCCTATCTCTTCTCGTGTTTTTTATGTGGCTTAATACTTCACCGTGTACATGTGTATCAGAAAGGCTTCCGTTAGACCAGATTTATAAAACTAACATGTGTTAATATACAAGTAACCTGTCCAATTGAATCTTGAATTTAGACAACCCATCTGTAATTAGACAATTGGAACAGCACGATATGAGAAGAACCAGGCGGCAAGTCTCAAAGTGAGTTAACAATGCTAATAGCACTTTTATTGGTTGATATATCCTGGAAAATTTTCATAGAGAGCCAAGCAGCAATAAATTTCAACAGATAGGGCCAGAGGCACTCTAATAATTGCACAGAGGGCCAAGGGCGCGACTAATTTATTCAATTTGTTTTGCTGAATTCAATGCAGTTTGCAGTGCATTAACGAACTGTGGGCCCTACATGTCAGGGGCGCGACTAATACATGCGCCCCTGACATTCTGTGGCATTTTTTTCTATGAATAATTATATTAAAATAGTAATTTTAAATGCACTTATTATATTTATTATTAATAGATGTGATAATATATTAAATATAATTATTATATATTTAATACAAGTAATGATATATTTAATTAAGTAATAATATATTTAATATAAGAACATATTGCATTATGTAATAATAATTAAGTAGTAATGATATATTTATATTGAATAAGTAATAATATATTTATTATGTATAAGTAATAATATATTTAAAATAATATTACATACATATTATTACATTATTATATATTAAAAATATTAAATATATTAAACTTAGTTATTAAATTATTAAATACATTATAAATATTATTACATTATTAAATATATTAAAAATATTATTACATTAATAAATATATTATTTAATATATTATATATATTATTACATTAATAAATATATTATTTAATATATTAAAAATATTATTACATTAATAAATATATTATTAAATATATTAAAAATATTATTACATTAATAAATATATTATTAGAAATAAAAATATTAGAAGTAATAAATAGGAGTTTTTAAATATATTAAACTTAATTATTATAAAGGTATAGTTAGTAATTATTAAAAATAGAAATAATAATAGATTGAAGTGTTTTTTATTATAGGTGGAAAGGTGTATAGCTATTAATACTAAGGAAGTTACAACTATTTCGAGAAATACAAATGGTCCAGTGGTAGGGGGGTTTGAATAGAGGCGCTGAGTTTGTGTGAGGGCATGGGTTCGAACCCCCCTCCCTACCATTTTTTCGTATTTACTTAGGGGCGCATGTATTAATCGCGCCCCTAAGTGCTGAAACAATCCAGAGAACATCCAGAGAGTTGTTTTTGTGTTCAGCACTTAGGGGCGCGATTAATACATGCGCCCTTATATTAACACTCAAAATTACAAGGCAATTAAACAAGTTTGAAACAAGATTTTTATTGTGTTAGCTTGTTTCTTGTTTAATTTTCATTTCCTAAATGTATTATAAGGCAATTAAACGAGTTTGAAATTTTTTTGGTCATTCTTTAAGTTTGAAACAAGATTTTTTTGTTTACTTTTCTTTTTCCAAAATGCATTACAAGGCACATAACAAGTTTTGAACATCGATATAATTAAACAAGCAACATAAAAAGTTTTCAACATCGATCTAATTAAACAAGTTATTAAACAATTAAACAAGTTTTCAACATAACAAGTCTCAAAATAGCACAAACATAAAAACATACATCAAACATGCATCGATCTAAATAATATCAACCCCCCTACCCTGACGACCCCGACCGCGGCCACGTGTATCATAAGCGGAAGGGGTATAAGCACTAGGCGCTCGAGCCGTCCTAGTAGTGCGCCGTAAAGGAATGATGTCTTCGTCTTCATCATCAGGGTTGCGTGCTTGGCTCGAAGAGCCAAACACGTACTCGGCTGCACGCTCCACCTCGTCCTCTATTGTACGCTCAACATTTGGTTCCGGTTGGGCTGCTCCGGATCCTTGGCCGGGTTCCCATACTCCGCCCTGTGATAGATGTGAGTAAGGAGGGTGAAAGAGCGGCGCCTCGGGCATCTGACTCGCTTGCTCGCCACCTACCAACTGACCCAACCAGTCGTAGTGCTCTGGCTGGACGCGCGACCCCTCGGCTATGGATGGCTCCAAGTCCTCATCCCTTAATCCATGCTCCAACATCAGGTTGCGGAAGACAACTCCTTGGTCGACGTCTTCGATGTTTCCGCGACAAGTTCGAAGAACCTTTCTCGCGAAAGTCTTGAAGACACTGTTGGCGCTTTGTGCTATCACACCAATCGCTTCCCTAGCGAGTGTTAAGTTGCGAAGCACCTAATTAAACAATTTAGTTAGTACTTTATGTTTTTTAAAGTTTAAATTGAAGGAAAAAGGCAATGAATTTACCGTTCGTTGCACAACTTCGCCTTGCATGTTGAAGGTTCGCTCAACTCCACGCTCTTGATGTGATATCGGGTTGAAGGCATTTCTTGCGGTTGTACCTCTCCAGTAGACGGTGCGCATGCCTTCCCGGTTGAACCATGCCAAGTAATGGTCCCAAGGGTCGTTCATGAAACCGTTCCCCATATCAATTGTATTGGCCAACTGATTCCCCCAAGTCTGAATGTACCCCTCATGATAAATCTCCCAATCACGCCCCTCAGATTTTTTGTTGTGGCATACCTTATGAAGGCGCTTGCAATCAGGAGGTGGCAATGGAGGTGGAATGATAATTGCCGCGCGACTCTAGCAGGATCGTGCCACTCGACAATCCAGAAAAATATAATTGGCCCCCGATAATGAAAAAGACTCATATGATCTTGATCATTACATATCGGGGGCAACATAGCCACCACATCTTCATCGTAGGGCCACCATTCTGGACCATTCTCATCGAGATGCTCGAGTCGCCACCTATATAATTTTCAATAATGTTAGAATATACAGTTATTACGAAAATTGAAGATGGTTAAAATAGTCAGAAAGTACCTGTAGAGAGTGATACTCCTATGCGGCTCATCGTCGTAGTTGTGCGTCGGGCCCATCCATCTCACCCCGTATGGCATGTCACCGGGCAAATCCTTCGCTCTCGAATGCCCAATCGGGAGCCTCGTCCACACCCACATCTGCAGTAACATCAAAGGACCCCCAATTTGCTTGTTCCTCCTGTCTGATGCATCGCATAAAGCACGATACAAACGTGCTAGCACCGCCGAGCCCCAACTATATCTCGATGGATCATGGATGTTCCTTAAGAACTGAATGAACCTCGTTTGTATGTAACCGGACTGGTTCGGAAACATAACAGTGGATAAGAGGTCCAACATGTATGCTCGTGCATACATGTCGATCTCCTCGGGTGGGGCATTGAGAGGTAATCTTGCCTTCAAGTGCCGTCTATCACCGGGGCCTTCTCTTTGTGGCTGCCAAGGTTCACGCAACCAATCTTGTCGCATGTGGAAATGACCCGGCGGCCTCCTAAAGGTTTGCCACTCAACTCGCCCAAACAACTCCATGACGTCCTCCTCCCAATCTTGATCCACATCGCCTGTCACGGGTAGCCCGTCCAACGGTAAACCCCATAACATCAACACATCTTCCATTGTGATAGACAACTCACCCGTTGGAAAATGGAAGGAATGTGTTTCCGGTCTCCATCTCTCAGCAACCGCAGTTATTAGGTCACGGTCTACCTTAATGGTACCCAACCGAGCGAGATGGTTAAGATGAAATCGCTCAAGAATTGGAGCAATTTGGTCGTCGTACATGAACGACATTGACCCGGCCTTGGTCTCCATAACAAAGGTTGGCTATTAACACATATATGAACATGTGTTATTTATGAAACAAAATTAAAATTGCGAAATTGAAAATAAAACAATATAGCTATTTTTTTACCTCATCATAAGCCCGGTTGGATGCATGTGTTGGGTTGAGAGCTCGTAGTAGAGACCCAACGTACGGAATGTCGCGTGGAGGCGACAAATCGCCTTCACCTCGACCACCCCTACCGGCTCGGCCTCGACCTCTACCACCTCTATTTGCCATTACTATATTAATTCAACAATAATCAACAATTGGTACGATTAATCACCAATAATTCAACATGCAATAATCAACAATAATCAACAATACTACTATGTTAACACCAAATTAATCAACAATAATCAACAATTGGTACGATTAATCACCAATAATTCAACATGCAATAATCAACAATAATCAACAATACTACTATGTTAACACCAATAATTCAATTAATCACCAATAATTCAACAATAATCAACAATTGGTACGATACTTTGGTACATATATTAACACATATATGAACATGCAATAATTAATATAAATGTACCTTAAATTCAACAATATTCAAATTAATCACCAATAATAACCAATAATCAACAACAATCACCAATAATCAACAATAATCACCAATAATTCAACAATAATCAAATTAATCACCAATTATTCATATAAATGTATAATAAACGATAAAACTACAACTAAAGCAATAATAACGTAGCACAATCAATAATCATGAACAAATACTACTAAAAACACTAAATTAATAGCATGCAACTAATATGTCTCAATTTTACAAAAAAATCCAAAATTTACCTTAAATTGGAGAGGAAGATCTAGGAGAGGAGAATGAGAGCAAGGAATCACAAAGGAGAGCAAGGAGAGGAGAGGGAGAGAAAGATTTGGCAAAAACCTTGAAGGAGAAGAAGATGGAGAGGTAGGGAGTAAAGGGGGCGATTTTGAGAGAAAAAATAGGTTAGGGGCGGGTTTGGGGAAGAAGAAGGAAGGAAGGGGTTTTTTTGGCTATTAATAGCAGCAAAGACTACGGGCGCATGTATTAATCGCGCCCCTAAGTGCTGAACACAAAAACAACTCTCTGGATGTTCTCTGGATTGTTTCAGCACTTAGGGGCGCGATTAATACATGCGCCCCTAAGTAAATACGAAAAAATGGTAGGGAGGGGGGTTCGAACCCATGCCCTCACACAAACTCAGCGCCTCTATTCAAACCCCCCTACCACTGGACCATTTGTATTTCTCGAAATAGTTGTAACTTCCTTAGTATTAGTAGCTATAAACCTTTCCACTTATAATAAAAAACACTTCAATCTATTATTATTTCTATTTTTAATAATTACTAACTATACCTTTATAATAATTAAGTTTAATATATTTAAAAACTCCTATTTATTACTTCTAATATTTTTATTTCTAATAATATATTTATTAATGTAATAATATTTTTAATATATTAAATAATATATTTATTAATGTAATAATATATATAATATATTAAATAATATATTTATTAATGTAATAATATTTTTAATATATTTAATAATGTAATAATATTTATAATGTATTTAATAATTTAATAACTAAGTTTAATATATTTAATATTTTTAATATATAATAATGTAATAATATGTATGTAATATTATTTTAAATATATTATTACTTATTCAATATAAATATATCATTACTACTTAATTATTATTACATAATGCAATATGTTCTTATATTAAATATATTATTACTTAATTAAATATATCATTACTTGTATTAAATATATAATAATTATATTTAATATATTATCACATCTATTAATAATAAATATAATAAGTGCATTTAAAATTACTATTTTAATATAATTATTCATAGAAAAAAATGCCACAAAATGTCAGGGGCGCATGTATTAGTCGCGCCCCTGACATGTAGGGCCCACAGTTCGTTAATGCACTGCAAACTGTCTTGAATTCAGCAAAACAAATCGAATAACTTAGGGGCGCGACTAATAGTCGCTCCCTTGGCCCTCTGTGCAATTATTAGGGTGCCTCTGGCTCTATCTGTTGAAATTTATTGCTGCTTGGCCCTCTATGAAAATTTTCCATATATCCTTAGCTGCATTGTTGGCAAAGTTGATTGGGATTTGCACCGACTTTTTTTCATTTTCTTTTGGAAAAAATTTGGTACTCTCTTAGATATATGTATATCGGATGCGGGTGTAGCATAGCATCTGAATCGTCAGATTTTCACTTATTGCATCGAGTTCGTGTCAAAATATAAATGTCTCTCTGATTTTCATCGCTGGCGATCGATCCAGACCGTTCATACTGCAATACAACAAATTTGAGTCCATGTACACCGGGGTTGACTATGGCACTAGATGTTAAGAAGGGTAAGCTAGTGGTGTCCTGGAACAAGATTTTCTATCGCGCAGCACCGCCACTGTGCGTGCTGCGCAGGAAATCTGAGTCTTTGATTTGCATCGAAATTCGTGCAAGCTAAACTTTATAATATCACCCCCGAATCAAATCTGCACCGTTCGTACCTTACATCGCAGGAAATTTGAACCGTTCGTCAGTGCTGCGCGGTAGAAGATAAGCTTCCGTGGTGTCCCCTACACTCTTGGCTATAAAGAGTAGGATTCGGCATCTTTAGCTTCTACCTTCTAGAGACTTGTGCCTAGTGTCTAGGCGGAGACTGTTAAGATTCGAATTGTTATTACTTTCTCTCGATAGCTTTGAACAACGGTGTGGCTGTAGTTTAGTGGTTAGAATTCTACGTTGTGGCCGTAGAGACCTGGGCTCGAATCCCAGCAGCCACAAATATATATATATGTTTTTTTTTTGTTCTCATACAGAATTCTCCACAGATAACAAAATGGGTGAATTTCTTTTTTCTTAATCCTAAAAAAAAGTATTACAACTATGACCATAGTATAAAAATCATAATAGCGATGACCCTATTTTCTAAAGGCAGCGTTCAAAATTTTAGTACAAGCGTTGACGTTCAGAACGAGATTGATTCATCTCAAGTAATTCTGGTACAATTAGGCTAGAGGAATCAGTCTAGTTAGTGGTACCAGTTTTGAATAAGAATGTAATACTTGTTTTTTTTTCCGCATTTATTTTGAGAGTACAAATCTTCTGTACTCGATATTTGTATAGAACTATGAGCTTTCAGAAAGTAATGAAAGCAGGCAGTTTATCTTGAATTTTGTTTTTGTCAAACAAAAAAAATTGCAAACGAAAAGAAAATATCTGAATGCAGCGATTTGCATATTTTTAATAACTACTATTTTCTCGTTAGCAAGTTTACTAACGGGAATAAAATAATAAAATAATATAGCAGCTACTCGTGATGTCAGTCTCCATTAACAATATATACACGTACATCAATATCAATACGTGAAAAAGATATTTTCTATAAAATATGAGTAATTGTTGTTTAAACTAATTTAATATTTAATACACAATATAACCTCGTAATTTTATTAAAAAATGAAATAGTTATTTTGACAATCTTGATAACGACATTTGAAATTAATGCACAAAAATCTTTAAAACATAAAAAAGTTTATATTCACATTTTTTTAATTTATAGTTGTGTTTTAAATTTGTTGCAATTTGAGTGTCATTCATATTCTATCATCAATTAATTATTAGCCATTCAAAAGTTGCATGAAACTTTTTGATGGAATGTTAAATGACACTCAAATCGCATCTAATTTAAATAATTTTATTTCTATTATTAAGATTTTTTATTGGTTATTTTGAAATACGATTGCCAAAATTGTCAAGATAATCCATGGTCATATAATTCCTCCTCTTATCTACATCACTTTTTTATATTTGAATATCTGTTTATACAAATATATATTAAAAATTAAGCCTAATAAATCTTGTTATTTGTAAAAAGAAACCATTAGACCCCTTTCATATTTGTGTTGTGTTCAAACGTTAGCATTACATATACACATTCGTTAAAGAGAGACTAAAATTAAACCATACACATCATTTTTGTGGACGTATAGAATTTATCCGAAGCCCAAACATTTATTACTAAATATTTCTTAACGAAATGAAAATTTTGTGCTCACTAAAACTTAATTCATACTTCTTAGAAGTCTTAAATAACTAATAACTAGATTATTAGATTGTTTGCCAACCATACACTGTCATATTGTGTGAACTTATTAAAGCCTCAACACTAATTATCTTTTTGCATTATATGAATCGATGTTAGTTTTATTACAACATTCGAATTACATTTGTACTCGTATTCATATCGACTTAATATCTGATCAATATTTGTATATTAGTGAGTCTAATATATAATATGTACGTATACAAGAAAGAATATGAATGCAGATGGTCTAATAATTTAATGATAACTAACTAAAATGACTTTCATAATTTTCAATATGTTATGAATTCAAATTTTCGTGAGCACATGATCTCATTAAAACATTTGAAAGTAATAAATGCCGGGATAGTAGCCGAGTGTCCATATATTCATAAAAGAAAAAGAAAAAATGAATATGAATATTGTTTGAATAATTAAATAAATAAGCAAACTGCATCACAATGAGAAAAAAAAACCCATCAATCCCGGTTATGTTATCATTCATCAAAATTAATCCTAACTTCTCTAGTAGTTATTCACTAAATATAAATTGTTCCAGCATACGAAGTATAAACAAAACTGTACTGTAGCGATTACAGAATAAAGTCGCACAAAACCGCAGGAAACAGAAAAGAGAGAAAATACTGATAACCATATAAATGAATACATAAATTAATTAGGATTGGTATTATGGGGCTATCGGTGTGAGCTAGATTGTCTGATACTTCAAAATCCTGCCGCACCACGTATCAGATATGTATCCGATACGGATACGCGTGCGATATGCACTCGGTACTTCACGTGACATATCGTATTATTTTAATATTGTTGACTAATCGGATACGGTAGGATACACATGATACGTCTGAGATACGGTTGTGATACGACTGGATATTTTTCAGTTCGCAATGTTTAGTATTAAGTCTTTCATCCGAACTCCGATTAAGATGGCTAAAAGTGCATTGAAAAATTTAGAAAGAGTTTTACAATCTTAGCTTATCATCTAGAACATTCTAGCTCTTGATTTCTGCAATAAAATATACTAAAGTAGAAAAGTACCTTGAACTCTTACAAAACAAACAAAACAAACTTAATTTCACCTTAATTACTTCTAAAACCTACAAAACTCGGTCTATTTAACACAATTAACCCTAGGTTTAAACATATAAAATTTTGGTTTACCAGAAGTACAAATCACTGCATCAAACACATGTTTGTGATCAAATCTCTTACATATATATAATATATATATATATATATATATATATATATAGTAGGGCTACGGTGCTTGGCCAAGCACATCACCTTCCGTGTTTGGGCGTCAAAACTCACAAATAGACGGGTAAAATTTCTATTTATCATGCTCAATAATTTTTTATATCAAAATCTTCTCGGATACAAATTTTTTTCTATTTTTGGAGTTTTTTAAATATGTGTTTCGTATTTTTGAAAGTGACATACTTTTATGCATAAATATTGATTATTTTATTACTATTTTTAGACCATCTTAAAAAATACTTAAAAAACTCCAAAAATAGAAAAAAATTGTATCCGAGGAGATTTTGATATAATTTTTAATTATTGAGCATGATAAATCGAAATTTTATCCATCCATTTGTGAGATTTAACGCCTAAGCACGGAAGGTGTTGTGCTTGGCCAAGCACCGTAGCCCTACTCTCTCTCTCTCTCTCTCTATATATATATATATAGAGAGAGAGAGAGAGAGAGAAAGGCTAAGGTGCTTCATGGAGCACCAAATCGCTCGTGCTCCACATCCATTATTTCCAATTTAAAAATTCCAACGACCGATCCGAACCGTTCAACATGATCTACATATTAAAATCTACTTGGAGATTGAATTTTATATTTTTTTGAAATTGTTTGCTATTTTTTTAAAGAGGTAGAAAAGTTGTTAATATATATGCATAGTACATTATGTGGTGTACTATGCATATTATTTTAGCCATGCTCTATATATATATACATATATATATATATATTAATACATAATATGATTTTTCATTATTTTATATATAATCCGTTGTATTCTAATATTTTGGAAAATGACGTATCACCTCACTCACATCTTATCGAATACGATACCCGCACCCGTGCAACATAGGGCCTGAGTAAAAAAAAACCAAGGTGGGCTTCATAAAACATTTTATTATGACAGAATTTCACGTATATCCTTCAAAAATTACAAAGTTATCTATTTGCCCTTCTAAATTTGAATATTACGTATTTTCTTTCGAAATTCCAAAAACTCACAAATTTACTTGTTTTATTATTTTTACATTAAAACTCATTTTAAATGTATAAGATATACATTTTACTCTTCGATAAAGGCCTTAAAAAATGTAGCTTGTTTAATGAAAAATGTTAGTCTTCTATTTGATCAATTTTTTAGTTCAAATTAGTCACTTTGTAATCCTGACATATATCAGTGACATTAAAATATACCTATTTTTATTCTTAATTAAAAGTATAAATAAAATGTTGCTTGTTCAATATAAATACCGATATGATATTTAATCGATTTTGAAGAGCAAACTGTTAATTTTTCTGCTATACATAAGACAACAATATACCTAAATGTCATCATGTATACGTCGGTAGTACAAATGACTAACTTGTCCTCAGAAACCAATGAAATATAAAACTGACATTTTTCATTAAACAAACTACATTTTTTATTAAAAGGGTAAGATGGGTAATTTTATACATTTAAAATGATTTTTAATAAAAAGCAATAAAATGAATAAATTTTTTGTTTTTCAAATGTTTAAGAGTAAATATATAATATATATTTAGAGAGAGAAATATATAATTATAATTTTTTTAAGAATATACGTGAAATCCTGTCTTTTGTTATTGATCCAAACGATTGGACGCCCCAAGAAAACAATTAACATTGGCCGGACATCTGGTAAGATAAAGTTCGGATATGAATAATTATCTGTATGTGCATCTGTATACAGTTCAATATTACAGATTATTTTCGTATCTGTTAATTAATCCTATCCCTTTACATCCCGACTTAAAACATATAAAATATAGATTAATTATATTATGAATCAAAATTAACTTGATTGCACTATAATTGATGCAAAATCAAACTTGATTGCACAATTATTAACAACAATCAATGATTCTAATCGATTTGAGTTTACCAGATGATTCACTCTGAAATATAATATACGGCCTGATTTGGTAGATCTCAAATCCAGTAATAATTTAACAATATTGGTCCATTAATGTTTGAATCTCTAGGCGCATATCGGAGTTGCACAAATAAAAATGAGAGTGACACAGATAATAAGCCATGAACTCTTAAATGGAGCACGGAGCAGGTTAAAACTAGTAGTTACTAGATCCACGTTAAGACTAAAATTCACAATTTCACATACAGCTATAACAATAACACTAACACTAACACCATTAAATCATTATGACGCATTACAAAAACACAATTCTACTCAAAAGCACCAATAAGTCCTGTAACACTTTTGTTCCTTCAAAACCTTCTCTTCTTCTTACATGGTTTTGATGTGCCCCCTGATAAAAAAACCATAACTCTATCAGCAATTAGAGAAACAAGAACATATTGGAAGTGCAAAACATTAATTAAAATATATCATTCAGAATTTTACTTCAAAAACCACCAATTTTTATCCTTAAAAGGACGCAAGATGATTTTTTTTATTAGTACACACTTCAAAAGTTCAGAGGTTTTAGAACATGTAAAAGAACAAAAAGATAGTTCAAGGGTCAGGTTAAAACTTTGTAAAGAATAAACAGATACAAGGCATCAAGAAACCTTTCGAAACTGAGATTGGCGATACCACACCAGCAAAGTTGCCATTCTACAGAAAAAAAAAACATAAATAAAAACTTTCTAATGCATATGTTGCTGAATTGTATTTACAGATTCATTAGATACAAGCTTCAAGAAATAACCAAACCTGATCATAGACTACTGTTTGTGAGCCCTTGTCAATAGTTGGAATAATTGCACGACCTATTTCTCAGGCAAGGCAAGAATATCAATAACAAAAATTTAAGATAGGAGAAATAGGATAGATATAATTTTTTTGCTTAATTTAATAATATGTTCAGGCTTTTTACCAACATGCACACTCTTATACCAGAGACGCAAATACTGGCAACCAAGATCTAGGATGAATATACGTACATAAGACTTTAACAAGCATTTGCTCCAGATCTTACTGACCATCACTACCAAAACCCAACCCCAATCTTAACCAGGGAGATCCAGATTATGAAAACCTGCTAAAAGCTTGAACCATAACTGACCCAAATATAAAAGCATTACCCGATCTTAACACAAACAATACTAGCTTCAAATCAATTTTGGGTCCAAAACAACACGCAAACTTAAATTACTGAAGATCTAAAGCAACATAACATCCAGAAAGACTAACATCTGGAAGGAAACTGAACAAAGAGTGGAGATAAGAATTACCTGATCGGCTCCTGCGGATATTTGACTCAGATTGAGAAGGAGATATTGTGGCACCATGAACCTATTACATCATATTTTAAGAACAAGAAAGTATCATACTACAGTATTCACGCTTCAATTGCTTGTAGAACATATTAGATCAAATGCAAAGTTTAATACCTCCATATTAGTATGGCTGTGTCCTCTGTGAGTTGTCTTAGAAGTGGATTGCGGCACATGGTCCTTTTTACTGGACCCCTTAACACTACCTGACACCTACATATGATTATAGGATGAGAGAAAATAAAGTCAACCACAAAAGGTCCTAGCTTTCATCAAATACAATATATTCAGTAAAAGAAGGGAACATAAACATAAACAATATATTCATCAAAGAAGGTCCTAGCTTTCAACAAAGACAAGTTGAGAGAACCTTTGATTCTGCCACTGCATTTTTCCTCTTCCCTGTTGTTGGTAAATTTGCATCTCTCACAGTGACACCTTTCTCTGGGGTTGCAGACACTTCAGCATCCTTGTCATCAGTTGAAATTGGCCCATTTTCACGCTGTTGTATAGTTGGAAGAGAGAAATGAACATTCAATGCATATTATAGTAGCTTCCAAAAAGATTTGTGACTCTAATTGTTGGTACTGAGAATACATACAAGGTGTTCATTCACAATAACTATTTCCAGTGTGAACAAACCAGTACATTTTAGGTCAAGAAGTTAAACTTTCTTCTAAATTTGGGTGCAAAATTGTTATTAGTTGGCTTCAGTTTGAGGGTCGGTTTGGATGACCCAAATTAAAATAAAATTTGGCTTCAGAATTTTACAAGATATTGTGGCACCGTGCGACTATTATATCATATTTTGGGAACAACAAAATGTTCACACCTCAACTCATGTAGAATATATTAGATCAAATAATATATCAAATGCAAAGTTTAATACCTCAATATCAGCACGGCTGTGGCCTCTGGCAGTTCTCTTAGCAGTGGATTGCGGCACACGGTCCTTTTTACTAGACCCCTTACCACTTCTTAGGCTCATATCTGACACCTACACATGATTATAGGACAAGGGAAAATAGAGTCAACCCAAAAAGGTCCTAGATTTCATCAAATAGAATCTATTCAGTAATAGAAGGGACTGTAAATTTCCAGAAACAGTGACAAGTTGGGAGAACCTTTGATTCTTCAACTGCATTTTGACTCTTCCCTGTTGTCCGTAATTTTGCATCTCTCGCGGTGTCACCTTTCTCTGGGGCAGACTCTTCAGCATCCTTGCCATCAGTGGAAATCAGTTCATTATCACACTGTCGTATAGTTGGAAGAGAAATATGAACATTCAATGCACATTATAGTAGCTTCAATAAAGATTTGCCACTGCAATTGTCGGTACTGAGAATACATACAAGGTGTTCATCAACAATAATTATTTCCAGTGTGAACCAAACCAGTTCATTTTAGGTCGAGGAGTCAAACTTTCTTCCATATTTGGGTGCCCAATTGTTATTACTTGGCTTCAGTTTCAGGATTGTTTTGGATGACTTTAAAATAAAATAATGTTTGGCTTCCAAAATTTCGCAAGATATTTTGGCACCGTGCGCCTATTATATCATATATCTTGAGAACAACAGAAGTATTCACACCTCAACTTATGTAGAGTATATTAGATCAAATAATATATCAAATGCAAGGTTTAATACATCCATATTAGCACGGCTGCGGCCTCTAGCAGTTGTTTTAGAAGTGGATTGCCGCACCCGGTCCTTTTTACTGGACCCCTTACCGGTTTGAACCAAACCAGTTCACTTTATGTCAAGAAGTTCAGCCTTTTCCAATTCAGGTGCAAAATAGTCATTACTTAGTTCCGGTTTCAGGATCTGTTTGGATGATTGAAAATAAAATAATCTTTGGCTTGACTAATCAAATTTCAAGAGATATTGTGGCAACACATACCTATTATATCATATTTTGAGAACCAAAAAAGAATTTACAACTCAAAGCTTGTAGAGAATTAGATCAAATAATATATATGGAATGCATAGTTTAAAACCTCCATATTAGTACCACTCCGGCCTCTGCCAATTATCTTAACAGTGGATTGTGGCACATAGTCCTTATTACAGGACCCAATACGGTTACTCAGGCTCATATCTGACAACTTCACATGATTGCAAGACGAAAGAAAATAAGTTGATAAAAAGGTATAGGTTTTCATCAAATCCAATCTATTCAGTGAAAAGTAGTGATCAGAAATTTCCACAAAAAATGACAGGTTGAGAACCTTTAATTCTGCAGCTGCATTCTTCCTCTTCCCTGCTGATGGCAACTTTGTACCACTCATGGTGCCAACTTTGGCTGGGGTTGCAAACTCTTCAGACTCCTTGCCAACAGTTGATATCGGCCCATCTTCATGCTGCTACATAGTTGGAACTTGGAAGTGATATATGAACATTCAATGCACACTATAGTATCTTCAAGAAGGACATGCTGCTATGACCGTTGGTACCGAGAGTACAAGGTGTTCATGGACTTTCACTATTCCAGTTTGAACCAAACCAGCTCATTTTAGGTGGAGTTCAGCTTTCTTCTAAAAATTCATCAAAATAGTTATTACTTGGCTTAATGATCTGGTACAACCAATCTGAGTTTACTTTTTGGCCAAATGATCTGGTACAACCAGATTGGAACATTTAGAACTTCATGCGTGCACAAATATCTTGAGAAGCAGAATATGATCAACAGGCCAAATTCATCTGGCTTGGGATCTCAAAAGATTTATGCCGACTAGAAGTTAAGGCAACCGGAAGTTGGTACCATGGTTCCTTTCCAAAACCATGAAGTGAAGAGAACAAATCAGATCCATCTTGACAGAATAAGTTTACAGCAAGAATAGTGCAACTAATTGTACCATTGGTAATTGTACAACAGTTCAGTTTATTTTATTTTCAATTACAATTCACTATAAGAACTTTTTTTAATGCACAAACAAAACAAAAACAATAACAAAACAGCAAAAGGTTACGTGCATTAGTGAGTGTTCATTGCGTTGTTCTGTTTGATTTCTCAGTTGATTCGTAACAGTATAAGGTTTGGCTAAAGCACTTAACGGTTTGACCCACATCAATTTTGGTTGCTGATACAACCTGAAAGACAGTTCATTCCTAACTAGATCTTGAATTAGATCAGCATAATGAGAATCCATATAAACATGAACCCTAGCATCATCAAAGTTACAAGTGAAAAGAATGACAAAGGAGGACCGGCCTTGTTTATCCAATATGCATCCATTCAATTTGTCAAAAGAAATGCTCAAAAATTCTAATTGATTTTTTTCTTCTTCTCCATACCTCGATGTCAGCAACAGGTAGTTCTTCAGATCTGAAGTTGTTTCCTGACTGGGGCATAGTGTACTTTGCATTAGGTTCCTTATCATCAGTCTGGTTCTTGTTAGACCTCTAAATATTGATTAGAAAAAGGAAAATTGTACCAGCCAACCATATTTGGAATTTGATAAAGCAACATAAATCAGGAATGAAAATTCTGGGAAAGAGAAGTGCAGCAGCACTCACTTAGTGACCACCACTAAAAAAATACGGTATAAAAACTATCATGTATACTATTCATAATAGTAAACAAATAAAATAAACACATGATCTGTATGCTCCCTTCCCTATGCACATAAAACATACCCAAACTACCAACTCGGCTCGTCTGCCGGTTGATTTACCGCTGCACTAATATTGAGGCCAAATTCTGCCAACTTTTACCATTCTTCAGCCTTGGAAAAAATGGACCGAGCTATGTTATGATGCATATTAATTACACCAGAGTCACTTGGATTTTATATAAGTACTGTCCAAGTTCAATAAATGTTGTGCATAAATGCAATTTAGAACCTTCCAGAACCAGATTTGAGAAGAGAAGAAAAGGAAAACTGCATATACCGGTTCAAATTCTTTGGTGCTGCTACCAGGAGAGGGTTCCAAAGTTTCATCAATAATCCTAATGCCCCGTTCAGCAACTTCTGGATTACAGTTCAAGTTCTCTCTAGCACCGTTCACAAATTGTTCAAGAATCTGAGTGCTCGCACCATGGGTAGGTGTACTGTCTACACAGGAGTCAATATATTTCTCCCAGAAAAAAGGAAACCCAATATTAAAGCGTTGGCACACCTACAGAGAACAAAGAAAAAGGAAAGAGAAAAAAAGGCTTCAGTGACAACTTGAAGGTTGCAATTTTAGCAAGTACACGTGGCAAGTTGGGTCAGTCACATCCAGACCAGCCTAGCACGAGAATTGTTGAATTTATGTAAATACGTGTTTGTACAGTTAATCAATAATATAGGGGTCACCTTTATCAAACGTGATTAATAATTATATCAGCTGTTTTTTCGTAGTTAATTACAAATAAAACAAAAAGGTAAATTCCTACAGGCATAACAATAAACAGTGCCCTGCACAGAAGATCAGCAACTAGCCTGTGCCTGATACCAATTGACTATGAGAATATCCTGTTATCTGCAAGACCTTAAGATGAAGTAAGCTTTTCAATGGAATTTTACCATACTTTCCCAAGACTACATATCTAGCTTTTGCAACTGTCACCCAATTTTGGGTTTATATGCAAACTAAGCTCGACTATCAAAGTTACTTTTAACAAAAAAAAAGGCAGAAACCCGTCACTTTCAACCCTTGGTACAAACTTTAAGACCTCATGTGGAAATACTCTCTACTTGATCAAAATATCAACGTATAGAAATCACTATTGCACATTTGCACCTATTAATCCAAAAATTGAGTCTTGCTACCAATCAAAGAATTTCAGTAAATATGAAAGAAAAAATTACTTTCTGCAATAGCACAAAACAAAGGGTATAATTGGAAAACTATGTATAGATATGTGTGGCTACAAAGGAACAGCTGAATAGACCTCATGAGAGAAACCACTGGTTTGTGTATTAGTCTGATTGATCATTCCCTCAACCTTCACTGTTATACCATCAGCAGCTTCTAAAGTGAAGGTATCATGACGTTTTATAATTGGAGCAGAGGTGAATGGGAACTCCTTCTCCTTCCTATCAAAGACAAAGCCAAAAATAAGAATAAGTTCAAACATATACAACAACAACAAAGCTTTTTGTCCCAAACAAGTTGGGTAGGCTAGAAATGAAACCCATATTTTGGGTTCCATTTCCATAAGATTGGCTGATTTTTTACGTTGGCTCACCAAGCCTACCACAACCCTCCTCCTTCTCCGGACTTGGGACCGGCTATGTAAAAAACATAGCTAATGATTATTCTGACATAATTTACACCTTGATCTGCTCTAATTACAAACACCGATAAGATGGCCTCAGCCTAAGTTTTAATAATGACAAGGAACATATTTCCTTTTTATTTTTCGCTCCTATTCACAATAATCAAGAGCAATTTTGTCGCTGGGACTCGTGACCAAAAATCAATCACACATAGTTACTAGTGTTAAATCAAATAACAAATAGTAGTCTAGTGTTAAATAAAAAATACATCACTCACTACAATTTATGCAAAAATCAGATATGGCAATCTGAGAATAAAAATAGTGATAACAGTTATCTTTCTAGAAGATCTTGTATCCATTCTACTGCTAGTCTTGTGGGAACAGAAAAAGAGAGAGCAATGTGTATCCTTAATAACATTTGGTATGTATTCCCGTTATCTTTTATTCATTTTCCAAAAAAAGAACAAAGAGGAAATTGAAATGAGGACTGATAGGAAAAAGAAACAATAAAACAATATAAACTTTTTCTTAGCTTCATTTCTGCTTTATTATTTTTATTATAGGACAAAAGTCAAAATTGTACATAGAAACAGATGACAGGCCAAAAGCCTAGGGATTGGCAATCAGCAACAGCAGGAGGTTGCCTCGTGAATGCACAGCTTACACCTTTTTCAGTGTCAAAGAAAAATTTATTTACAGTGATCATTTGCAAAAATCCATATTTTAAACAAACAAAGGCTCCCTGTGTGCAACTATAAATCTCAAAACTTCAACAAACCTAGAAAGAGAAATGTCATGTTTCCCCAATCCCCATTTACCAAAAATAAATAAAAGAATATTCCCACATTGTTCTAATTTTAGAAATAAATATTGCCAGTGGAGTCTTCTAGATAAGTTGCAGTGAGATGATACTAAAAGGTGTTCTTAGTGAATTTAAATCTACATATTTGCAATTTGCAGGGGCATAAAAGTTGTTGATTTACTGGGGTATTTGTGACCATCTTGAGATTCAAGATGGAAAAACAAAGTATACGCATTTTAAATTCAATCAATTGCACCCAAGCAAAACACATGTATTTTGGTAAAGTGAGAGTACTCTGCAATGTAGCCAGCAACAGCCACCCTTTTCGATCCACCTTCCACATTTGGCCTAACGAGCCACCAATCATCCAATACCACCTAGAATAATGAAATTAGCATCTTCAGTTTCTGTTTTCTTTCCAATAATGAATATACCTTCTAATTTTATCCTTAAAAGACCCGTAAATGTGTATCTAATCCCCAATTACAAAACTTAATAGGGTAAGTACATATTTCTACCTCATAACAACTTCATGAAAAACCCTCAGTTACTAAAATCATGTCTCTCAGTTTCTAAACCAGAAAAAAAACAGAAGTAATATCGATTTGAATAAATCAACACAATAACAGTAACAGAAAAAGAAAAAAAACCAGGAGATCGTTTCAAGGCGATTTGAAGAAATCTAGACAACAGAAATCAGTTCGTGAGAGCAACATACTACGCTGCTGCTGTCTGTGGAAGGAGAAGTAAACAACCCGGGGATAGGGTTTTGTTTAAGATTCTCCAGCAAATCCCCTAACGGGTCCGAATCAACTCGTTTCGACCGAGAACCTCGGCAACTGGCCATTGGAGAAGATTGTTTGTGCGCGTGTGAGAGAGAGGTGCGCAGCGCAAGGGTTTTATGGAAAGATGGAAGGGTTTTGTTTTAGCTAAAAATTTTTATATGCCACTCCAAAATTTGAAAATTGATGGAATGTTACTCCAAAGTTAAAAATTAGCTGGTCATTTGATTAAAACACTGTCATTATACTCATTTAATTATAATAAAAAAAACAAAACTTTCACAATATCCAAACTACCCTTTCGTTTCTTTGAATCGATCCCAAAATCGCCAGTTCGTTTGAATCGATCCCAAAATCCCATCGACACTCGACAAAAGAAGTTCCCAAAATCGACAGAACTCGCCGGTTCGGAAGAGGAAACCCTAGCAGCAGCCCAGCCCGTCGCTCCGCCCGGTCTCCCTCTCCTTCAGCCCAGCCGCTTCGCCCAATCTCCTTCTTCGCCACCTGGTAAGCTTATTCCCCCAATTATTCAGCCCAGTCGCAGTAATCAGATTTTGAATTATTCAGCCCCTTTTGATACTTGCATTAGCTACCTAATTTCACGATTGGCGCCTGATTGCTGCTACTGGAACAGCAAACTGAAATACCTGATATTGCGACCTTCCCGTAATTTAATTGAAAAATTATTCTGAATTATTCTGAATACTGGAACAACCCCTTTTGAATTATTCTGAATACCTGGATTTCCCATAATTTTCGATTTTGATTTTGATACTTTCTGATTTTAATTTTAATTTAGCATATACTTGCATATACTTGAGGATCCTATGGCATCAGATGTGGAACGATCGAGGATCCTTCCTAGCGTTGAAAGTTCTAATTATAGTGGCACGAATACCGTTCAGCCAACTCCAAATTCTGAGATTGGCAGTCAGAGCCAAATTGGAACAAATATTGATGGTGCTGATGGTGAGGATGATCATGAAGATGTGGGATTGCATGAAGAGTACATGTATATTTCGGATGGTGAGGTTGGTCTTGATCAGGAGGTTCAAACCGATCAAGAACCTATTATTTCGTTCAATAGTTCGTCAGGGGAGCCAAGTGTAGAGGGTGAACCACCGTTAATGACTCAGGATCCTGAAAATCCGCATATAGCGGTTGGCGCATCATTTCCTAGCGTTGAATGCTTTAGGAAGGCACTGCGACACTATGCTATCCAAAAAGAGTTTGAGGTTGCCACAATAAAGTCGGATAGGAAAAGATTCATTGGAAAATGTAAACATTCTGAATGTCCTTGGAGAATTCATGCCTCGATGCGTAAAGATGAACACTCTTTCATGGTATGCCATTGTAATGTAGTAACTAACTTAAGTTTGTCTTATTATTCAAAATTTATGTGCTAACAAGATTTATGTAATTGTAGGTGAAGGTATTGCCGCACGAGCATTCTTGTCCATCCACGTCAATGGTAGATGGAAAAATGGCTTCCAAATCTTGGATTGCAGATAGGGTGTCAGGTTGGCTACAAAAGGAGCAAAAGACGTGAAAAACAAATTAGAAGATGACTTCAATGTTAAGGTCAAATATCACAAAGCTTGGTCGGGACGGCTAGTAGCTCTTAACCAAATACATGGGACATGGGAGGATAGCTTCCAAATGCTTTTCAATTTCAAACATGAGTTGGAGCAGACATGTCCTGGGAGCATCGTAGAGGTAGAGGTTGAGAGAGATGGTAGTGAGGTTCAGTTCAGCAGGATTTTCATGGCACTCAAACCAAGCATAGATGGTTTTATTCAAGGTTGCAGACCATATGTAGGCATTGACTCAACACATTTGACTGGTGCGAACTTCTCTTATATATTGTTCTCTATGTTTATGCTTTTTGATATTTGAAATGAAATATGTGCTTAACCAAATAATTGTTTAATTCGATAGGTAAGTATACGGGTCAGTTGGCTACTGTTTGTGGTATCGATGGACACAACTGGTTGTACCCAGTGGCATTCGGCGTGTTTGATCTGGAGACGACAAAAAATTGGACATGGTTTATGACCCAGCTTAGAAGAGCAATAGGAGCTCCATCGGGACTAGCAATATCTTCTGATGCGGGGAAAGGGTTGATTGCTGCTATTGGAACAGTATATCCTGATTGTGTGCATAAGGAATGCTTTCGACATTTGATGACAAACTTCAAAAAGAAATTTCACGGGACAGAAACCAAACACATGAAACCAGCAGCTTATGCATACACAGTAGCTAACTGTCAGAATCATTTGAATGAGCTTAGGAAAGAGTCACCAAAAGCCATTGCATACTTGGAATCTGAACACAAGGCCCTTTGGTGCAGGAGTCAATTTTCCGAGGAAAGCAAAGTTGACTATGTGACTAACAATATCTCCGAGAGTTTCAATAGTTGGATAAAAGAGCTCAAAGGACTGCATGTAGTTGATCTCCTTGATCAAATTAGGCAAAAGTTATTGGAGATGTTCAACATTAGGAGGGCGGTGGGAACAAAACTTCAATGTGTGATTCTTCCAAAAATAACCAAAATGTTGAATGCGACTAGTAGGAGATCTTGTAAGGTCATAATCATTAGAGGGGGTAATGATTATGGCGAGGTTAGTAGAGCAGACTCGGCAGGCAATGGTTGGAGGCATGTAGTGTATTTGGATTCAAGACAATGTAGTTGTAGAGAGTGGCAACTTACCGACATACCTTGCATGCATGCCGTCGCATTCATTTGTAGTCTTAGAGGATTTCGGGTGGAAGACTATGTGCATGAGTATTATTCACTAGCCAAATTCAGAGCTGCATATGAGGGGAAGATTCCGGCTCTGACCGGCAAATCACAATGGGTCAAGGTTGATATTGGGTACGAAATGCTTCCCTCTTTGATGAAGAGATCTGCAGGTAGGCCTAAGAAGGAGAGAATTCCTAGTTGTCTTGAAACACGAACGAAGAAGCAGCAATGCAAGAGATGCAAGCAGTTTGGACATCAACAGAGAACTTGCAAAGATGACGATCCACTGGTTGCTGAAAAAAAGAGGTATTTAAATTTATGTAAATAAGTGGCAGTATGCTGAAAAAAAGAGGTATTTACAATTACCAATTTTTTCTTGTTTGCAGGCAGAGGCGATCCCGAACAGCAGGATAGTTGCTGATAGTGGATATGGGACTGGACGTGTTTCTTTTTGAATGCTGATAGTGGATATGGAACTTCCAAATATTTTGTTGATTTTGTATGCTTAGACCATTATTCTAATTTTCAGTAGATTTGTGAACTTTGTATGGACAATATTTTGTTGATTATGTATGATTGGATTTGTGAACTTCCACTGGTTCCCAATTCATTATGCTTGGTACCCATCACATGTTGCAAGTATCAGTGCATTCTTTTATCTTTTTGAAAAGCAGGGAGAGACAGGTTAAAATGTAACTAGCAGTCATTATTCATGCATTTTCGGTACATGTCCCATTATAGAGGCAATTCAAGGAGATGTAAGAGAGTGACAAACTCAGATATATTCATGTCACACAAAGCCCTTTGTTGCATCTAGTAACAACAATTCAAGGAGATGTAAGAGAGTGACAAACTCAGATATATTCGGTACATGTCCCATGTGATTTCTGCTTCTTACAGCATAGAAAGCTTGATAGAAAGCTTGTTCCTTTCCTTATAGCATTATCCATTACAGAAGCACTATTGTATTTGCATGTGATCAAGTTAATTACAAAGGTTTATCTCATAAAATAAACAAATTAATTAGATAGCTGCCTCAAAATCAAGCTTTCATGTTTGAGCATTGATAAATACATCTCATAGTTGCATTGTACGTCTGTAATGGGAAGAAAATTGAAAAAGTTCAATTGGGTTTTTGGGAAGTAAATTTGTATGGGAACATGCATAAACAATTGAAAAAGAAATGAAAATCATCAAGAAAACAGTAGCACAAATTTCATGCCAGATAGTTTACAGGTACAAATTTCATGCCAGATAGTAAACAGTAGCACAAATTTGAAAATTTGAAATATTTCATGCCAGATAGTATACAGGTACAAATTCAATACCAGTACCCGAACTAATTCAAACAGTAGCAATACTTCACTAACCATTACAGATACAAAAAAGAACTATTTCAATACCAATACAATCATTAGAAGAACAATAACGACAATAAGAAATTTAATTGTCTTCAATTCTACAATATCGTTCTTAAATCCTCCAATTGCATTCTTCAAATCTTTAATATCATTCTTCAATTCTCCAATCGATTGAGAGTATCCTTTCATTATTTCTGCCATATCTTTTACTAATTGTTCACAGTCGACATTGCCCATGACTCCGATGCAACGAATAAATGCCTCGTAATTTTCCTCTCATTTCCAAAACCGACAATTACAATTATTCTACAATTTAAAAAACAAATCCATTTTAATAGACAAATCATACAATTCATGCAGAACAAAGCTTGGTCGTACCAGAAATCAGCTCGTACCACTTAAAGATATTTTTCGATATATTAATTGATCAGTTTTGCAATACCAGAACAATTAGCTCATACCAGAAATCAGCTCATACCAGAAATCAGCTCGTACCACAACAATCAGCTCATACCAGAAATCAGCTCGTACCAGAAATCAGCTCATACTAGAATTTCAATATGAATATATATCAGCTCGTACCAGAAAATACAACTCAGTAGCAGAACACCAACCTCGAACCAGAGAAGAAAATTGAAAGAAAAAACAATCTTACAGTTTGGTGATTCTTGCATTTATAGAACACACGGCCAGGATTGGATTTCGTCGTGCTGACATACCTTCTAACATAAATCCGACAATATGGACATTGGATGATTGGCAAAAATTTACTTCCTGAATGAGCCGTGCTGGAAGATGAGGTATTCATAGATATGGCGATGCAATTTCCTAGCGTATTCTCTCTCTGATTTGCTGGAAAATCGTGTGCTGGTGTGGTTCCTCTCTTTCCGTCGAGTGTTGGTGTGGGTCCTCTCTTTCTGTCGAGTGTTGGTCGAAGAGAAAGGCAGAGTCCAGGTGGCGAAGACGATGGCTGGCCTGCGTCGTCGTGTGGTTCCTCTTCTCTCCCTTCTTCAACTGTCGAGTGTTTCTCTGTCGACTGTGCGAGTCGAAGCAATCGAAGGTGTTGGGATCGATTCAAAGAAACGAAAGGGTAGTTTGGGTATTGTGAAAGTGTAAGACCCGCTAATTCTTGATAATTATTTTAATGGATAATTGACATGTTAATTACAATTTAATCTAAAGACCAAGACTCTATAAAAAAAATAAAAATAAATAAAAATTAAAGAGAGAATTTTTTTTTTAGATTCTCACCTATAGTAAAATGAATAATTAAAAGAAATGTAAAATACCCATAAGCTAGGACCAAATTTTAAAATTACAAGTTTCACATTTTATACTACTACATTTGAAATTATCCCAAATTATTAAAGCCAAAACAGATTATTAATTAATAAATAAAGATAATATATAAATATATAAATATATATGTATATGATAAATACAAATAAATTAAGATACAGAATGTAACGGGTCATACGACCCTGTCTCAAGTCCTACTAAAAGGCCACACGAGTCAGCAGAGAAAAAGGGCCACAGCTTCAACCCCACCTCCTCTCATTTCTCCCTTCCTGCGTCCAAACCGCAAGAGCATCTGTGTGACGACTCATATAGATTAGGAGGTGCAGCATATGCAACACAACTGAGTGCACATAAGGTACCACTTTGGAACCAAAGCGCCACTAAAAGCCTTCAGATTTATTTCTTGAGTTCTGCGCAATTCGTGAAACGGGTTGGTGACCCGTCCAGTCTTCGGAGGTGTAGGCATCACAAAATATATACGCACAAAATTCCACAGAAAATCTCCAATCCCATACACTCTCTCTCCCCTCCTCCCTAGAATTCTGCACCTCTCACTCACACCCTCTCCCTGCGCACACTCCCCCATGCCGCCACCTCACCCTCAAACCCTTCTTCTCTCTCTTTCCTTTCCCTCTTCCCCATACCGCAATTAATGCACCTACACCCTCTTTCCTCTCTCCTCTCTTCCTTACCAATTTTCTGCTCCAATCAGAATTCGCCACCTCACATTTTCTCCTTTCTTTTCCCACGCACCACACCTCTCCCCTCTCTCCTTACTCACTTGCTGCCAACCCCTATACCTCTCTCTCTTCGTCAAACATTTCCCCAGGCCAGCGCGCATCCCTACACAGACCTCCTCTCTCCCTTTAATTAAACCACATAGAAAGAAAAATAAAATAAAATATTAATATTAATAAACCCCTTCACACCCCTTCCCAAAGCTAATAATATCTTTTCTTAGTCTCCTCTGTCATGTCGCCTGAGCACAATAATGCTCCCAGTCGATACACCTGTCAACCTCTCCTCTGTCCCATCGATTTTCTTCCTCTCTTCACCCATTTCTCCTCGCGTCTTTTCACCTCTGCACCAATGGAAAGATCTGCACATCTGAGACACCCACCACCTCTGCACCCTTGTCCCTCGCCTATATAAACGAAGGCATACCCTCCTTATACTTCTCTTGGCTCAGTTACTCATGTGTTGAGATAGATTCAAAATTTAAAACGTTACAAATCCTCGGTTCTGAAAATTTCGACGAGAAATAGAAAGGACGAAAAAAGGAGGGTGGGACTTGGGTGTTAGCACATATAATCAGCCTTGCCTCGATTCCCTATTACCGCTACCCGACCTCTTCCTTCTCTGGTAAACACATCGACTCGTTAATCGGCTTGTTTTATTTGCTTTTGCTGTGATGCTTGTTGTGTGTTGTGATTATTTGTACTGTCTTATATCTGTGCTGGTCGGGTATTTGAGTTCTGGTTACAATTATGTTGGGTATGTTGTTACTGGCTCTTGTCTACTATGGTCCTGTATATAAAAACCCTTTTTGTGCGAACCTGTGCCTTAACCATCGGTATCCTGACCTGTGAATCGTGACCTTACTTACTAGCACCGACAGAACTGTTAAACTGACTTGTTCATATCGTGATACTGGTTACTGTTCTGTTGACTAGATTTGGCCTATCTGTTACCAGCCTGGTACCGACTGTTGCAAGGTTACTGGTATGGCTTATACCAGTAACTTTTGTTTGCTGTGGAATTTGCTTTGATTAATGGCATTGCTATTGTGATTTTTGTTTCGGGAGGGAAGGCCCATAATTTCGTTCTAGATCCTGTGAGGCTCGGTTTAAATGGGTCCTTAGAGACTTAAAAATAAATGAGAGAACTCAAATAGCTTAATAGGCCTTAATGTACTTAGAATAAATAAAATGGCATGTGGGCCTTGTTGAAATTAAATAGGCTGTTGAGCTTTAAAAGGCCATTGAACTATAGCTACTTAAATAAAATGGGCCTTAGGGCCCATTGGGTCTAAACAGATACTACATGACCCTTTTAAAGATTTATAAGAACAAATAAAAAGGTTTCTAGGTATGTTTGGGCTTGGGCCCTATTTGGGACCGAGTTGGGTAAAATAACAGATATTATACAAATGGTGGCCCTACCCATAATACCTAGTAGCTGGACCCGAGGATAAAATGGCCGATGAAGGTATAATTGGGAAATGACGACCACAAGTCCGTGCAGCACGAGCTTCGGCTATGACGCACGAGTACGGACTTCTGATCCCACTCCAGGATTAACACAAACAAACCTTAAATAATTAAAATAAACCAACTTGTATTTTTATGTATTTTTCCTATACTATATTTAGCACAAAACAATATAACGTATAATATACGACATAGCTATATAGTAGGATAGTTGTTTAGGAACGACAACGCATCTGACTTAATGACACTTGACTTACAATTATACGTGACGATTAAGTTAATTGATTATTTATAATAACAGGATTAATTAAATAATAAAACAAGTTAAACAATATGTGTGTATATATATATAAATATATTAGTAAAATATCACACACTATCGACAGAAATAGACTAAGTATAATTATATGCATAATAATATATACTGATCAGTACATAATAATTATACACTGATTACAAACACGCACCAAATTAAATATTACACATGAAACACACAATTATGACTAAATAAACGTTTAATAAAATATGTTTATCAATTTCCCTATAAGCACAATAATAATATGCATCAATAATTATTAGAATATTTTATTTCCTTCTTTGCTTAATTTAATTAAAAGTCCGACTAAAAGTGGTTGAATTGATAACATGTTTTCCTCGTGTTGTTCTTTATTGATGTTTTGTAGCATATCGTCATAACGTCAAATAAATGGGAATTAGTAGAACACTTAGAATATCACACAACATTTAACAAAGGAATAGAGACACATAATTCACATCCACTTGCCGTGCAGCAAGGACACTGCACGGAAACTTTGACTAAGTAAAAATGACAATTAAATTAAATTAGGAGCATCAAGGACGTCTCAAACGCTTAGATTCCTAAACTCAAATGTTCAATCTAACTAAATACGATCCGGTCACTAAATTAGGAGATTTAGCCGACTCGTATCCACTCGCGGGAGACGAGGCCGTTACTGACGCTATCGACGCTAATACAGGCGCAAACGCTTCAGAGTTGCCCCCGGAGTAGAGTCGACCTTGCGTATCGCTCCAGCTATCTCAGGTGTGGTTCCTGAGGTTTATATCCCTTTCTTTTATAACTAGGACCTACCAGACTTACCCAAACTGAACTGTGGTACCAAATTTCCAAACAATCAATAATCAGGCCCGTAGAACTTGAACTGTCATAATGGCATACCGGTAACTGCACCATAAATGAGACCTACCTGCATTGCATATCATGTGCATCTCATATTGCATGTAAGATCTGATATACGGATCGTATAGGCTATTAGAATACTTATAGGTAGAATGCGTATTTCAATACTATATGTATTTCGTCGGGAGAGATGAGAGTCGGGCCGGTGAGATTTAGATTAGATGTAGTCTGGAGGCATCGTGACGGTTGGATTACGTACGCAAGCTCAACGCCCGTGGGATCCACTTGTCGGGATGTCTTTAAGGACATTCGATCACTTCTCATCAACGATGTCCATCACTTGATGGCTCGTAGTGCCAGATAGAGAGTTTTCTTTTCAATATCCTTACTAGTAATTAGTATTATAATATCTCCTCAATTGAGTGATTAAGGTTCGGTTTCTCAGTTTAGAGTATGCGTGTCATATGTGGCGTATTGGAGCTATTCCGTTCTTTATTATATTATTCATTAGCCGATATTTCGGGATCTCCTAATATTCGAAGGTCTTCCTCCTTTGGCCCCTGGTTGGTACAGAGGAAGTCTGAGGCTCCCCTTGGCTTTAACTAGTACAAGGAGTTCCCTTTTATTATATTCTTTTCAAACGGGTAGTCGGTTCCTTATTTCCATATGACGGCTGAGACCGAGTGTTTTCTTTGTAATCTTTTTTGTTTGTGAGGGTAGGCCTCTCGGTTCGCTGTTTGACCGAGTGTGTGCTTTTTGTAGCCGCTCTGCTTTACCAGGGCGTTTCGTTCTGGAAACTCAGAATTCGTTTTAGGTTACGAGGGCTGATGTATAGTGCCCGAAGCCTAAAACAAAACCTTAGGTTACGAGGGCTGCTGTATAGTGCCCCACGCCTAAGGGGCGAATCCTGATGTCCTACAACCGGGATTTTAATTCGAACATTTAGATCATTTGACTGGGAGCTTGATATCTTCTCATATTATTTATAGTATATTATTACTACTCATACAACTTTTGGGTTTATTTTCGTATCGTATTTTCTAATACATGTTAAGTAATAAAACGGAAATTTTGGTTCATTTGGACACACTTAGGCGTAGTAATTTAAACTATAAGATAAGTTCTTTAAAAATGTAATTTGGTCCAACCCGAATCGAATATAAACCCAAAGGCTGGACCTTAATCCACACTGAGATTTTTATCTCACGTTCCACGGTTGATTGTGGGGTCCAGGTAAGGAGCAGGAGCTATTTTGAAGTCCAGGAGGAGAGCGCTATGATGGAGTTTCGGTGCCTTCCGTTTTGTAGACCTCCAGTCTGTTTTTGTTCCTTATATTTCGTTTGATTAGGAATAGTTTGTAGTAGGTTAGTCAAGATCGGACCCACATACTTTGATGAGACCGATCCCTTTTTATGTATTTTACATTTCTTTAGCTTCCGCTGTAAATTTTGTAAAAAGGGCACCGTTATATATATATACATATTTGGTTGTTGGATGTTCATGTATTGTGTTCATTGTGTGTGTTGTTCCTCTATTTATATAAAATCTGTTAAGATCACCTTGTTTCTATAATAATAAATTAAGCCTTTCGTGTACTCATAAGTAAGTACACGTGGCGGGATTTACACCCCTAAGCCAGTCATTATTTCTGGGGTGTGACAGAAAGTTTTGTTTTTTTTATTATAATTAAATGAGTATAATGGCAGTGTTTTAATCAAATGACCATTTTAATGGCATTTAGCTAATTTTTAACTTTGGAGTGGCATTCCATCAATTTCCAAACTTTGGTGTGGCATATAAAAAAAAATTCGTTTTTTTTATCGTGGAGGCAATTCAAAAGGCATTGCGGAGAAGAACAGGAAAGTGATATACCGACTAGAATTAATTTCTATTTTTCCCTGAACTCCTGAAGCGGGAATATGTCGTTGATCCGAAAATGTCAGATTTTATAGGAATTTGTATATGAAAAATAACAAAAATTATGGAACTTTTATTTTTTTCGAATATTTTTATTCGTATTCAAAAAAAATAATTCTATACTATATAATAAAACATCTAAACAATGAATGCATTCATTTGATCTTTGATCTTACTTTTCTCTATGAACAAAAATATTCCTCTCAATTGTAAAAGTACTTCTCCAAGTTATAATTAAATGACATGGACACGTAATATTGGTTATGTGTCGAATAATTCACAAAAATGTGATAAACACAAAAATAGTATTTGAGCAACACACAAGTTAAATGATTTTTTCGTTCATAATATCTCTCATTGCTTGGCACATATACTATTACTAGTAGATAAAAACAGTTTAGCTATCATTTATTTGTATCTGATCCTTCAACTATTATCTAATAACATCTGAAATTATTCAAGGTTGATACATTTGAAATTATTTGTACCTGATCGTTTAACTATTATCCGATAATCAGGCTCTAAGATTGATAAACTACATAATTGATGTTGCTAAAGGAATTGCCTATTTTCTTATTACTAGATTGTATCCGTATTTATAACAAAAAAATGTCAATTATGTATGTTTTATTGAATTGTGTATGTAGATTACAAATCTAATTTGTGTTTATACATCATATTTTTTATAATTTATTAATGCATCTGAATAAATATACAACAAACTAATATTTTTAATTATTTGAATTATTACTTATGTATTCTTATATGTCTGCTATTTGATTCGTATCTTGTATTTGATTATTATATGATGTGTATTTGTATTTGAGATTATTCGAATTCGTATCCTTAATTGATAAATTTTTAATGAATAAGAATACGATAAGACAATTATTTCTCATATCTGATCCGTCCGATATTCGATTTGTATCTGGTATTCGATTATTATCTGATTTGTATTTGTATTTGTATATGAGACTATCCGAATTCGTATTTGTATCCGAAATTTTTTAATAAATAAAAATACAATAAGACAACTATCCCATCAGTTTGCATCCCTAAATATGTGTCGATATTTCGCGCTCTTTTATGTACTATTATTATATAGACAGTAAATCCAACTCTGAGGCAGGGGCGAAACCAGTAGGGGGCTAGGGTGGGCCCCGCCCTCCTCGACCCTGAAAAGTTTATACTCTTGTTTAATTTTCTAATTATATTTAATTAAACAGTAAAAAATTTAGTTAATTTTTTTATTAAAAAATTGTATAATTTTAAATTTGACATCTTTATAATATTTAAATTGAAATATACTTGCAAATCGGCCCCCTAACTCCAAATGGCCCTCCTACCTCAGTGTTATGGTTCCGCCCCTGCTCTGAGGTGATATGTAAACTTTTTATTCATCTAAATTATCCTTATTTTTTCTTAATAGATATTTGGGCAATTTATATATTTAAAAGAACGGATGGGATCTCCATTTTTTCATTTACATCACATTAGGTCTGTTTGACACCTTGTGGAATATTATGAATATAATGCTTATTTAGTATTTCAATCTAATTTTCTGTCAAAGGATCTTAGTATGTTTCAGGATAACTAAATTAATATTCCAAATTATATGTGAAAAACCGGTATTTCAATTATAAAATTATTTGATTAAGATATACTTATTTAGTAATTAATAAGATTTTATAATAGTATACCACCACTACAATTATTTTTATTTTATTATTTAAAAATACAAATATTATTTATTTTATTGCTTTTGTTATTATTATATTATATTATATTATAATTAGAGTATCTAGATGCTTTGAAAAGTGCAATGTATCTCGTATTTTGCATGTGTATCTCGAGTTTTGAAGTTCAAATTATCTTTCTAAATCGATAAACTTGATTTCCATATTTAATTCTCATTGATGATCGAATTTTTATTTTTTAAATTTTGTTTTTTGCTAATTTTAAGAGTTATGCAAAATTTGCTAATTAAATGATTTCTAAACCATCCAATAAAAAGATTTTACACCTCTCTTAAAAATAGCAAAATATTTTCAAAAATGAAATAATTCATTACCAAAGAGATTTTAATATGGAGATCGCGTTCAACAATTTGGATTGGTCATTTGTGATACACCTAGGCGCCTAGATGTATATCCAAATTCGTTTGATTTAACAATCAATCAACAATTCATTTTCAATTCTAACACAAATTGACCAATCAAGCAATACTAATCAATCATATCAAGCAATTCTAACTAGCAATTCAACAAATTTCCTAATTCAGCAATTCAAGTAACTATTCACATTCACACAATGCAATTAACAATAATTGAAATAAAAGAGAGTAAAGGGAAAGAAAATGGCTCAAGAAAATGTTGATGGAGTTCGGCTTGCCGGCCTCGTCTTTGTCTCCAGGTCGTCGGCGCCCTCGCTTCTTGCAGTAAAAAGCCTAGTCTGCTCCACTAAATAACGTAGCAATACAAAGCAGAATCTTATTTCCTTTACACACTTCGATAGGATAATAGGACCCAAGGTTTTCACAAAAGCTCACAAAGGAAAATAGAGAAATAGACAACAGAACAAGTAATTGAATGCACAAGCTAACTCTCAACATTCTCTAGATAAATTTAGCTAAATAAAATTAGGACAAGTAAGCAAGAGCTGTAGAGTGCAAGATTAATGGTGGTTGTGAAGATTTTGAAAGCTATTGATTTCATATAAGTGAAAGGTAGAAGAAGGTCCCCTTTTATAAGTGTTGAATTCTGCCAAAATTAGGATTCGAAGTCTAGCGTTATAACGCTAGTCATTGTAGAATTCCAAGCGTTATAATGCTAAGCTAGATGAAGACACAAATTTTTTATGTTGGATTTGGCATTTTGTGCAACTTTTTCATTGTGTTATAACGCTACACAAGTCAGGACAAAATTTTGTGACGTTTGAAATTTGATCTAGCGTTATAACGCCAAGAATGTCGTTATAACGATAGACCTGAGCAGTTCAGGAGGCCAAATTTTGGACAAATTCTCACTTTAGCGTTATAACACTAAAGTTAGTGTTGTAATGCATTAATTTGGATTTTTTGGTTCAATTATTTTGCTACTAATCAAAATAATATTTTTAATCAAATAAAATTTATTTTGATAATCTTTGACAATATTTAAGATGTAATCTTGATATCTTGACCACTAGTTTCATTTCCATTTTTAAATAATTTGTATTCTAGCGTTATAACGTCAAAGTTAGCGTTATAACACTAAGATCAAGAGTCTTTTAATGTGACTAAGCTTAAAGATTTACTTGATCAGTCCAAAAAATTTATGGATGCTAAAGATGCTATAATCAATGATCTTAAATCTAATATTGAATTACTACAAATTAGAGTTAATGACCTTGAGACCTAGATAAAGAAAATGAATTAAAACAAGTACATCATTGGGCTTCTAAATGTATCAAATTTGTTAAATCTTCAAACCATGACACTAAAATTGACTATGATAAGATGTATATCGGTCAAGGTTCACATGATAAAATCGGTCTTGGATTTGTAAATAAACAACCTTCTAAAATTGAAAACAACCTAAGCCAAATGACAAATCCATTCAAGCTAAAAATCATGCTTAGTATAATTTTAGAAAGATGGTAAACAAACCTAGAGTTAGAAATCATTATAGAATTACCAATCAACATAGAGCTCAACTATCAAAGCTTTATGTTAAGAATATATCTGTGTTGTCAAGTAGTGCATTCTTGTAATCAATTATTTAGTCAATAAGACATTTTACCTTGTAGAGTGGTGTAGTCTCATATACATGTTCAGAAATTTAAGATTGATTTTCTTATGTTAGAAGAAACCAAAGATATATTACGAAATTGTAAGAATACTTATTGTTTAGTGAAATCGGCCCGGAAGCAAGTTTTGATTTCGGGAGACTCGTGTCGTAGGCCTAGTTTGTCTGTAGATCGAACCATGTTATATCGCGTGTTCTTGTGTTCTTTTGATCTCTCTTGTTCTTTGCTCTTTACTCTCTCTCTCTCTCTCTTTACTATCCTTGCACTTTGTTATTTTGATTTGCTCAATTGCTATTAGTAGTTGCTTGTGAAATTCTAGCTAGGTGATTAAGATCTAAAAGTTTGAATCAATACTGTTAAAAATGCTTCCGCACTAGCACTTGACCTTAGGACTCCATTCTAACAGTCTTTGTCTTTGGTTGAGTTATCATTACTTATGTACATGCATACACTTTTGCAATACTCAAAGACTTTTCAATTTATTTTGCAATATCTATCTTTGAAAGTATTAATGACTTCTCTATCTTTTTCAAAACTTGAAGATTGAAGGTCTTTTCAATCATCTTGGAAGTGTATATCCTTGAGATGCATGTTGGTATTTCAAGTTTCCCTGATGCTTCTTCTTGTTCTTTGGCATATGCATCATTAACTTGAGTTATTCACTTTGTGATATAAATCTTCTCCGAATTTGTCATGTCTTGCTCTTTTATGACTTCAAGAGCTATCTCCATGAAAGTTCTTGGTCTCTTTACAACAAAGACTAACTTATTTTCTACTTCACCTCTCCCGAGATTAATTTATTCGTCCTTATCTCTTGAACGAATTCATAAAAGAAGAAGTGTATATGCACCAACCATATGGATTCGTTGACCCAAACTTTCTCGACCAAGTATAAAAAAATTTGACAATGCTCTTTATGGTGTAAAACAAGCTCCTAGAGCATTGTACGGTCGGCTAGTTCCTTTCTAGTAAACAATGATTTCACAAGAGAGAAAAATGACAGTACCCTCTTTACAAAAAAGAAAGGAAATGACATGTTGGTACAAATATACGTTGATGATATTATTTTTGGTTCAACAAATGTGGCACTTGTCGAGAAATTTGCTTCTTTAGTGAACAGTGAATTTGAGATGAGCATGATGAGAGAGCTTAAGTTTTTTCTGGGATTGCAAATCAAGCAACTACCTGACAACATATTCATAAATCAAGCAAAATATGCAAAGAAGTTGGTGAAGCTCGACGTGGAGGATAGCATGGTTAGTAAGACACCGATAATAGCAAATATTAACCTTGATGCGGATGAAAGTGGAAAACCCGTAGAGATTTGTCAATATCGAGCCATGACAAGTAGTCTGCTTTATTTAACAGCAAGTAAACCCGACATTATGTTTCATATATGTCTTTACGCTAGATTTCAATCAAATCCTAAGGAATCACACTTAAAAGTCGTTAAAATAATTCTCAAATATATAAAAGTTACCCTAAATCCAGGGTTATGGTATGGTAAACAATCTAAACTTGTCCTAGTAGGTTATACCGACATCGACTTTGCTAGATCTCGAACGGATCGAAAGAGCACTAGTGGCACATGTAAATTCTTAGGTGACTCACTATAAGATTTCATGATGTGAATTGGGTAAAAATAAAAAAAATATCCGATAACATCTAGGATCGTTTCATTATTACTAATTTTACTTCATTTGTTTGCATCACTAATCACAATCATATATATATTCCTACAAGAGGGATTGTGATATCATACCTATGGTCTTTAACGTAGCTCTATTTCTCTTCGATTCACCTTGAATTCGAAACAAGAATGGCATCGAGTTCATGCTAGCGTCCTCTTTGTCTGCTCCAAGCTTTATCACCTATTACATAATCGATTGCTTATCGATAAATATTTTTAGCAAATATTTAGAGAAAGAGATAAAATTAAGTTGAAGTAGTAACCTCATAATCTATGTCTAGATATGATATTTATAGGCTCTAAACATTATATCAAGACTCTTCAAATTTCTTTAGAAATTAAAGCATTAATGAAATTTAAACCGACAAGTTAATTGATGACCTTTCAGCATTAAAACTGTCATAACTTTCTCTTAAGAACTCCAACGACTTCCAATCTTCACCATTCAATTCCACACTTCAAATGCTACAATTTGCACAGGTCATTTTGTCTAGATTGGTTTGTAGAACCTAGGGACCTAGGTGCTTAAATTAATTTCTATCGGTTCAACCAAATAGGGACCTAAATTGCAAATTTCACAAATTATGGCAATCAATTCAATTTATGCAATTCACCAAGCAATTCAATCAATTCTCTAATCAAGCAATTCAAGCAATTTAAACTAATTGAATTGAGATAAATGTAAATAGAGAAAAGGGAAAGAAATGCTCAATCGCGTGTTGACGGAGTTCGGCTTGCACGAATGCCTCGCCTACGTCTCCGGGTCCCCGGCGCCCCCGCTTCTTGCGGTAACAAGCCCGGTCCGCTCCACTAAACAAAAACTCGCTTGCTTAGCGTACAACTTCGGAATTGGGGCTCTCTTACACACACCGGTGGAGCCGCCAACCCTAACCCGACGTCGGACTCTATCTCTCTTACACACACCGGTGGAGAATCGAGCCGACTTCCTTGAACTCACTTACACACTCCGGTGGAGCTCAAGGCAAAACACACACACTCACAATTTGACAATTTCTAAATGGAAGATTTAACAAGACAATCACTCAAACAAACAACTCTCTATAATTCCTAGATTAGATTTAGCTAATTAAACTTGGGATTAACTCTCTGGAAGTTTAGGTTGATTATTTTGCTACCAATTTAAATGATGTTTTGATCAAATAAAGTTTATATTCCTAAACTTAAAATATATCTAAGACATATTCTTGATGTTTTGGAATTTTATTGATTCAAATTCTATTTTAAAATTCAGTTTGAACATTTCAGCAATTTAGCGTTATAACGCCAAAGTTAGCGTTATAACGCTATCGCAGTTCGATGTAGGGTTTGGCCAGAAATTACCATTTTGGTCATCTAGCGTTATAACGCCAAGTTTAGCGTTATAACGCTATACACTGTTTGGTTCAGATTTCCTTGCTCTTTTCAGTCCCAAATTTAAATAAACTAAAATCTAAATACCCTAAGCATGTCTTCATTTTGATCTTGATCTTCATGCTTGAGTGTCTTCATCTTCTTCAAACGACCATAACTTTTGACTCGTAACTCCGATTCCAGCGTTCTTCGTGGTGTTGGAAAGCTCACGACGAAATCTACAGTCGGTATCGGGCTAGCCCGTACAAGATCACTTTTAAGCCCATCGGAGATCGTTTGAAGCCTCTAAACTCCTCTTGAATATTTTCTACACAATTTCTCAAAAGACAAAGCTTTGTAAAATTGAAGATCGTTTTGCAAATCAACAAATATAAGAGCTTGTTTGAGCCAACATGGTTATCTTTTGACCTTTCAAATTCTTGTTTAAATGAGCCATAAAATCTGATCTGAATTTGAGGCTATAATTATGGACCTCTTCTCTATCTCTTTATTTGTTAAATAAATTATATTGGACTTTGGGCTTTAAATAAATTTATTATCATAATAATATTCTCATATTGTTATTATAGTGAAACTTATATAATACTCATAATATACACTTTTCAATAAATTTATTTTTCCGTTAGGAAATCACATCATGTGACAATATTTTAATAATTCCAATATGTACCTTTATTTCATGCAACATGAAATCTCGTACATAGAAAATATATTAAAATATTTATTCTTGTTTCCCGTTCAGTTGGTGTAACTATGTTGAGGATCTATGTTATGTTGGCAATGGAATAAAATATTTTATTTCATAAACTATAAGCAGTATTATAGCTAGACATTATAGTTACCAAAATAAACCGTTAGTCAAAGGTTGACAATTGTTGGTAATGGTTTGCTAAATTTGCCTCTAATAAGGCTGTAGATCCATCTATATCTTTCATTTTGTCTTTCTCTCCAAGCCAATTCGTCCCTCTCTCCTTTCTTTCCAAATACCTTAATACTCCTTCATCTCACTGTATTCCTTTAAATCCCTCAAGATTTCTTCATCTATTTTTTCTTCTCACTTCATTTCTCTACTTCTCCTTCTTCAAATCTCCCTTTTTCCCTCAATTTCGCCCAAATCTAAACCTAGGGTTTCAAATCTCTCTTCCCGAACCTCTTCATGGAATCACTTGTCAAGGGAGTTAGAGGTGTCATTCGCAAAGTCTCATCCAAGCGATTATACACTCGAGAAGAAGATGGCCTCGGTCAATCCTCACACTCAACAACCCTGAATTCATCTAATAGCACGACATCAGTCCAAGTTTTGATGAAATGGATGAAGTTCGAGGTAATTTATAATTATTTAAGGGTGATGAAGCTTTGTGAAGTTCCTGGCTCTTAACAAACGACCAAAATTCTTGTGTTTCTACTTTGTTGTATTGGGGAGAATTGATAGGTTGTTTCAACGGAAAAAGCTAAACAAGTACTCAAACATGTGGGGTTTAAAGTCATTGCTTGAGTGTAATGAGCCGTATAATGAAACTGTGGTACAAGCCTTTTATGCAAATATGAAAATAACCAAACTTTCGGTTGCACTACCTATGTTTGCGGTAAACCAATTGTGGTCACCTTATCTTCTATGGCCGATGGCTTGGGTTACCAAATGAATGTAAGGAAGTATATTTGAATCGAGGCTGACCCGATGAACCCGAAGAAACCATGAAGCCTATCTCAATTGGTTTCATGTACTAATCATAGGACGAGGAAAAAGACCATTATACTCTATCATTTTAGCCACTCTTCACAGCCTTGCTTACAATATCCTTCATCACATCCTTACTCTTAACATCCTTACTCCTAAGGAGGTATTAAAATCAATATTGAGTTCAATGGTATTTTCTACCTTCGTCACTTGCTTGAGGGAACCTATACTTTTAACTTGTCCTTTGTCATTATCAAGCACATGACTACTGCTTACAAGAACACTCAAAGGATCTTACCATATGGAAACCTCATCCACAAAATTCTCAAGGCAAACACAGTTTTATTTCCTCGTGATATCCTTCTCATAACCCAACCAACTTGTGAACTCGGTTAAAGACATATGGGTGGAAGGATGTCGGATCACATTTAGGGCATGATGGTCTTCTCTGTATCGGATATTCAGTTTATAACCAAAAATGAAGGACAAGGATAAATTAATCTCTCTTCCGGATGCGCAAGTAAATCAATACTTCAATCCAAGCCAACCCAATCCACCTCCTCTAACTCATGAGGCATCATCTTCACATACAATGCCTTCTTCTTATTACTCCGACGATTTTCAACAATCCTTTCTCACGGCTTTGAGTGATGTTACTTGCAATGAGATCAACACCAAGTGCGATGAGATTGAGTCCAATCAAAACCAGTTTAGCACTTGGTCCAAGGGTCAGTTCTCCACCTTGTATGATTCTCATCTTGACCTAAGATCGTGCTACTATGAGCATTTTAGATTTGATAAAGACGATGATGAACCCACTCCACAAAACGTTCCACCCTCGGGTCAAGGCAATGAAGAAAGTGCAAATGATGAAGAAGAGGGTGAAGAAAATGACGGTGACGGAAGTGATGGTGGTGGCAATGCCGAAGAAGATGCGAGTTCTAGTTCCGTTGACGACAACGCTATGCAATCCTAGATCTATCATTAGTTCTTCGTTTCCTTTGGTTATTATATTTATCGTTACAAACTTTCTTTGTGGTTGAATGATTTAGATTAAGTAATTGACAATTTGTGCGTTTAATTAGTTACTTGGTTTATGATGGATAGACCTACTTGCTATGTTCTTGTTTTATAATTATTACTTGTTGTTTGTTAATTTTATTTTGTTGCCATATTTATTTATTTATTTATTTTATGACTTTTTCTTATATGTGCACAAAATTTTAAAGAATATTGATTTAGGGGGGGGGGATCTTGTTCTTAAGTAGCTAGATTATTATTTTCTTGTCAAATAATTATGCATAACTTGAGGGAGAGCTATGCTAAAATTGTTCAAACTTTTACTCGATTTACAAAAAGGGGGGAACATCACACACGTGCCATGTTCGTTAAAATATAATTCTAAAATATGCACGTATAATTGTAAGTTTGCAAATCTATAAAAGTGAGAGATTGTTATATCTAACATTTATTTATATTTGTCGATTTGCAAAATAAACTTAATTTTACCATATTTTGTGTTTGAGAATTTTTGTAGGGACTTTATAACAAAATTGGAGATACAATGTGGACAAGCAAATAAATTCAAGAATAAGCATCAAAATATTAAATGGACTTTATAGCAAAATTGGAGATGCAATGTGGACAAGCAATGAAAATCAAGAACAAACATCAAAATATTAAATTTAAAATATTTTTAAATTTGTTTAATTAAGATTTTTTGAGCTTGAGAAATTGAATTTGAGAAACCAAGCGTTAGCCAACGGTTGTGAACTGATGGTAACAGTTAGTTCTTTTAAATTACAAAATTTTCCAATCTTTTATACGTTGATTTCAGAACACAAGCGTTAGCCAACCGTTGCTAACAGTTAGTTCTTTGTTTGGAACTTATAACTATCATAATCAACCGTTAGTAACGGTTCAATTCGAAATATATTTTTGGAAGCCCTAATTGTGCTGCTGTATAAAAGAAATTGTTTCAATTCCTTTCCTCCTATCTTGCTCTATTCAAATCTCCATCAACCTTTTGTTTTTCTTCCATTGGCAACCTTTTACTCCATTAAAATTCTCAAGCTCACTTAATTAGCCAGATATTTTGAGTGGTATTGGAGATTGCATAGTTATTCTACTCTTTAGTCTTTGTGTGCATCTATGTGTCTAGTCTATATCCTTAGTGTGTAAAGAACTATATCTCGGTCCTTGTACAAGAATATTTCAGTGTAAGTGCAAACGACTCAATTTCATTACCAAGTTGGGGGGATCGGGAGTCCTGAAGATAGATTCGTCAATAGCCGAACTTCGTTAACATATCAGTGTCACACGTTCTTCGATTTGTTTGATTATTCCTACACTCATCAATTTTAATTCTTTTTATTTAAATTGATTGAGTTGAACTGATTATCTTGTGAAATTAAGTTAGCCATTTGAATTGAATTACTCACAATAAAATATATAAACCTAGAAATCAAATTATTACATATTCACTCCCTCTAGGTTTATCAGTGTTCCCACATTCTTTTGAAAGTATTCTACCAAAAAACTTTGACAGATGACTCAATAAATTTGAACTTCTTTACTCCATGACAGAGAAGAGAAAGAGAAAAAGAAGAAGAATGTGAAAAGGGAGAGAGAGGAAAGGACAATGTCATGAAATTTAGACAAAATTCATAAAGGTCGGTGTTGTGAATTGTTCTTTCTGTCTTTTCGAATTAGATGGTGTTCACAATACCGTACTTTCTCTTTTTGTTTTGCAAAATAGGAAATTTGTATTTTCTTAAAGGACGAGGTTTGAAGTACCGTTCATTCCAAAAGGTCAGGATTCTCAACATCGACTTTTCAATTTTTAGAGCTTCCAGCTTAATCTTTGCATCTAAATATAATTTATTTATTTAATTTCTATTGTTAAAATATCAGTTTCTAGGAGCACCAAAGTCTAGCTTCCATGCTCTTAATTCAAAAACATTATTAGACACCTTTCAATTTCAATTTATCATGCTTAATAATTTCTTTATATTAAAATATAGTAGGAAACAAAAATTTCCATTTTAGAGCTTTTTAAGTACATATTTTGATTTTTTTTTAAATGATCTATTTTATATATAAATATTGATTATTTTATTATTTATTTGAAGCTACTTCAAAAATAAAAAAATATGAATTATAATAACTCCAAAAATAGAAAAAAAATTCTACTAGATTTTAATATAAAAAATTATTGAATATGATAAATTGAAAATATGAATTTAAAAAAATTGTTTTGTGCTAGATTTTGATATAACAATATTATTGAACATGATAAATTGAAATTAAAATATCTTACTCCACAGCACCAAAAGACTTGGGACTATAAAAAATACTATAAGATTTCTTTAATTTCTTCCTTGAAAAAGTAATGCACACAATCAAAGAACTCGTTGATCAGTTAAAGACTACAGAATTAATTGTCTCTGCATATATAATTTTGTCACACGAATGACATTTAAATCATAAAATCCATTATTTAGTTACCAGAATTGGTGGTAGCATATTCTATATATATCTTCATTTAAAATGAGGAAATAGAGCAAATATTAAGGTAATAAAGAGGTCAAAGAAGAAACTAAACCTCTAATCAGTGCTATCTAGCTGGATGCATGCTAGTGATTAATGGAGTCCAACACACAGTCATTATATATTGAGGAGTTTATAATAAAAACAGCTCTATTAGAAATTATAAATGTAAATTTTTTTGCTAGGAGTATTACAATTACAATTTCAATTTTAAAGCCTAAGAAGCTCTCCCATGCAACAATCCATATGTGACCGACCATATAAGGACATGAAAATCAGAGGAAAAATTAAACAGAAGAGAAAGAGACCATAAATGCAATAATAATAAAAAATATTTCGTTGATTCCGTCGTCAATATGCATGTCACTTTGCATGATAACATACATTCAAATAAATAACAAGTATAGTTACAAAATATCATATATAATAAAAACAACATACGAAATTTTGCATGTTAACATACATTCAAGTAAATAACACGTATAATTACAAAATATCATATATAATAATTCAAACAACATACGGAATGATATCGACGGAATCAGTATATCCGCTCCCTGATGAAAAAGAGACAGTCAGGAAGATGCCGGACACCTTTTACTCTTTTTTTTTATTAAAGTTGGTCAAAATATAGCTTATTTCATCTTAGATGAAGACACGAAGCAGCAACTAAAACGCTGTCAACAGTCAACACTCAACACAAAAAAAGTGAAATTAAATGAACTCCAAATTTTGGTTTTCGGAAAAATAAAATTCAAAGAATCTTTAAACAGATGAAAAAAATTGACGAAAATATGGGAAATGAGACTTATCTTTATTGAAACACCAGCATGCAACCGCTAGTATAATTCTCCACTTGATGACAAAAAAAACTAGTAATGCCAGTGACATAACCAATACCTCCATTCAATTAATTTCGAATGATGCGTCCGTGATGGAAGAAGTAATGACTAAAGAGCGCTACTCCATGAATGGAACAAAATGATACAATTTAAAATATATCTTGCCAAAAAGTAAAATTATGAACATTGGCTTGTGCTATATTCTGGAATTTATGGTGTGAGAGGAATAGATGTTATTTTCAAAACGCTAAATCTTTGTCTCGTAGTTCTTTTTGCTCTCGAGTTCTAACCTTGTTGGAATATTGTACAGGAAAATGGGATACTGAGTTGGAAAATCAGTTTAATCGGTGGCTGCAGGTAGCAAAGGACTTGCTTTGGAGCAATGGAATAACACAGCATTTGGGAAGACTGAATTGGATATCAGGAGCTAGTGAGACTGAAGGCATGCTGCTCAGAGATGAAGATCAGAGGGATGCATTGCTGGACATGAAGTTGCTGTTTTTTTTTTTTGAAGAAAAAATGGAGGTCATGCCTCCAAATTTTATTTGTCAATCACATGAAGTTGCTGTTAATCCTTCTTAACTTTTCAATTTCCATTTTACTTGTTAAAGAGTGTAGAAAGATACTGTGGTGCAGTTTAGACACTCATGGGTGGTTTGATTTTTTAAGGGGTGTAATAATAATGGGGTACCTGGGTGTAGTCTTGATGAACTACAAAAACAGATGAGGTAGGGGCGCTGGTACCAGAGGCAGATCCACCATACAACAGGGGTAGGCACGTGTCTACCTCTGAATTTTAAAATTCATCAAAACTCATTAATATTTAGCATTTGTGTCTATTCCTGAATTGAAATTGTGTCTACCCCTGTTCTGATCCGAATATTTTCTTGCCTAAACTCTCTTCGCGGATTCTATCTTCATTGCAAATTTGCGAACCACGATCCGTTGATTCACTCACCCTACCTCTATTTGTTCGTGCTTATCACTTTAATGCAAATGTCATTCGGTTGAACCCCAAGTCCCTAACCTTAAGTCACTCAAACCTCTGTTGTTGACTTTCTGGTCGTGTCCTTGATCCTCATCGAACCTCCGCCCATCGCCACTGGCGCCAGGCGTAATTTGCTGAGGCTCTGACCCTCAATCTCTCAGACTCTCACCCATTTAGTGAGTTGTCCTTTCAATTTTGCTCTGCTTACAACGTTGAAATTGAATGCAGTATGTATCTCTTAAATTATCTAATTATTTGTATTTCTCTATTGTTGGATTTCGCTGGGAAAAGTTGAGGTCATGGGACTGCCTCGTGCTATATTTGAGGCCAATGTGTTGTGTCCTATATGAAGTGCTGAGAATTGATTTTTTTTTTAGATGCTGCGAATAGATGAAATTTTGGGAGGGATTTAGCTTGTATTGTGATGCCTCCCCGTTAAAATTCACAGTTAAGTCTTGATTTTGGAGAATTAAGTGGTACTATTTGAATTTCAAAGAGGAACAATTGCAATGATTTTATCAAACAACTAGAAAGTTCTACAAACTTGAAAAATAGAAAATAATGAAACATGCCTGGTCAAACATGATAAGGAAAATTTATATAATTTTATCGTATTTTATTGATTTCATTGAGCTTTTCTTTATAGCATTGTCGGGTAAACATCTTAAACTAATATTCAAATGAAGACTTAATTAGTCATCACAGAACACCAAATGCAAATAAGATAAAATGTCTTTGTTTTTTATGTACTAATACTAAATATTATCATCTTTTTTTGAAAAATACTTGTTATGAGTCTTGACATTGTTTCAAGTCATCATCTTAATGTATTGTCTAATTTAAGCTCTTAGTTTATGTACGATAATCAACTTAATTTGATTTTGTAGGTGTTACTATATTTTATATATATTTGTTTTTTAATATATAAAACATACTCATTTATATGGTATTCAAAATTTTAAATGAAATTTGTATTTTTGTATGTAGTTTGTGCCTACTCCTGACACAAATCCTGCATCCGCCACTGACTGATACCAAATCGATAGGTATACCAGTGCATTGGTCGATAGTTGATTAAGGATAGGTTTGCTTGTGTTCTTTGTAACTTCCTTTTTTTATGAAAAATGAAGTGGTGGACTTTGGCTCCACTTATTTAAAAAAAAAATGAACATAAATTGACTTGTTAAGTACTGATACTAAAAATAAATTATTAAACAACTAACAATTAAAGCACTGCAGATTTAGTAGCCAAATTAATAAACCAATTCAAGCTAGAGGTGACAGTTTCTTAGTTTTAGACACCTTGCATGCGATGGAAGCACTGCCACCCTATTTCAAACCCTAACCCTAACCCTAATATCCAAAAGGGAAAAATCCTCTCTCAAAGATCAAATAGGAATGTATCTGCATCATCCCACATAGTTGGTACCGCTGCCGAAAAATCATCATAACCCCAATAAGGTGAAACCTCCCCTGGAACTGTAGTTTCAGTCTGTGAACTCACCGCAACCAAACCCGCATTCTCCCCAGGTGGTGCTGTATCCATTGCTGGAGACGATATGGACAAGTTCGAAGTCACCGATCCAGCAAGCAGGCTGATCTCTGAAATTTTAGGCTCTATTGTTGCCACCTGATCACTCTGATTATATGCAGGATTGCTTTGATACATGGCACCGACCGAACTACTGGTACCAGTAGGGTAAATTGAATTTGAATTCATGGCTAATACGGGTCCAGGGTTAGGATAGTAGAATGCTGGGTAAGGAGAGTAATGAAAAGCTGACGGGCGCGGGAGCAAAGGTCGAAGTGTAGTGGTGGAGCTTGAAGCGGAATTGGAAGAAGAATTTGAAGAACTAGAAGGGGAATTAGAAGAGGAGGAAGTATTATTTGAAAAAGGGGAGGAGGGTTGGAGGTTGAGATGGGCCCGTGGCCCGTAAAGAACTAGAGCCGCACGGTCGTAAGCACGAGCCGCATCCTCTGCAGTAGTAAAGGTGCCGAGCCATTTTCTACTGCACTTGCGCGGTTCGCGAATCTCTGCAACCCATTTTCCCCAGCTTCTCTGACGGACTCCGCGGTACTTGTACTTGCTGTTATCTGGACCTCCTTTCCCTTTCCTCTTGGGAGGTTGTGGTTGATCCGGAGGTGGAGATGATGGAGGTGGGGTTGCTGAAAGTGGAGGTGAAGTAGTAGTATTAGTAGTAGTAGTAGTAGTAGTAGTAGTAGGGTTTAGTGAAGAACTGGAAGGGAAAGTAATGGAAAGGTGCTTTTGTGGAGGGTTACTTTGGAATTGCTGATTTAGATCGGTCATTGAGAAAGAAAGAAAGAAAGTTGTTGGAAAGGAGGAAGGAGGGATGGAGGGGTGCGTTGTGTCACCTGTGTGTGGGGAAGAAAGGCGGTGGTCAAATACTCAAATTTATATACGTGGAAAAAAATTAATACTGAGGTTACACAAGACGCAGTAATGTTAAAAATATTAAATATACTTGTAGGATCTTTCTAGAAAATTGATATATTTATTTTATCACAAATTCTGATATGCATCAAATTCAAAATTGATTTGAATTGTGATGTTATTAATAACACTCAACGGCTTAAGCCGACTAGTATTTAGTGACTAAGGCACAAAATTTATACGGAGATGTCTGAGGTAGTAGAGATTATTTTGGAAGATTTTTTTCAAATTTATTTTTTATTATTTTGTATGTTGTAAGTAAGCCTACAGATAATAAATAAAAAACACTCAGCAACTTATAGTTTAATGATTTTTGTTGAACACAATTTAATTTATAGAAAAACTATACTTATCTTATTATTTTAGGATGGTTATATAAAATCAGTTTTATAAAAAAATGGAATGCGTTCAACAGTCGGAAGGGATATCTTCAAGCGACTAATTCTTATAAGATCAATTATTCGGATTTTTGCGGACGATGACATAATATTTTAATATATACAATATTAATAAAACATACATTATTTCCATTTTTAATAATATAATATTTACTAATTTTATTTAAAAAATAATAACTAAAAATTTAAATGTATGAATTCACACAATTATATAATGGTTCATTAAATTTATTGTACTGTCATATGTATAAGAAAAAATGTCATGATTTGTAAATACAATGATAATACTTAAAACAAAAAAATTGACGATTAGTTGGAAATCGAGTTATTAATCGAAAAAATTGATTATTTGTTTCCAATCGCTAAATAACCTTAACATCAACTGTGCGTTATTGTTTGGTCACCTCCAACGACTAATCGACCTAAATGGTCATTTTTTAAAACATTGTATAAAATAATAAATGATTAAACTTAATCAATATACGTACTATTTTCCATAGATCGTGAATTTTCCAAGGGAATTAAGATTTATTGTCTTTTAGAGTCTTCGTGATCGAAGTCAATTAACAACAAATTAATTTGACAACAATACAAAATAACTTGCAATTTTAATATTTAGAAGCTCAATTCTATTTATGATATCTTGAAATTAGAATGCAAACGTCACTGAAAAAAGAGTAAATTTAATGCAAACGTCACTGATAAACAAGTAAATCTAACGCAAACGTCACACATAATTAAAGATTTCAATTTCTACTTAAAATTAATATAAAAAAAAATTCGGTTGTCATATTGATATTATCGATTTTTAATTAGTTATATTTAACATAATATCAATTTACATGCCAGTAAATTGATATACCCTGTGATTTTTGTTCTATTTTTAGATTTTTATTTCATTTATAAATATATCAGACTACTGAACAATAATGTGTCTAGTTTAGCTCTAAATAAATGCGTAAGTTCAATATTTGTTAAAAGTGCGAATCTAAATAGTAATAAATATCGGCACTAAGATTAACATTTATATGAAAATGTGAGTTAAATTTCAAAACGCAAAACACACACACTCACACACATCAATTAATTATACGATTTTAATGACAAGATTATTCACATCATTTATTTGCACTAGAAATTGCATCGCGGCGTACCGCCGTTTCTTTCTTTTTTAAGAAAAAACATTTTGTATTAGAAAAATAAACAACACAATTATACTAACTTCAATCTTTTTGTTAAATAACATTGTTTCACTGGAATTAAATTATATAATAAGAAATATCATACCTCTTTCTTAAGTTCTTTTGAAAGTGTGATGATTTATATTAAAGAGGAAGGCTTGAATATTAATGACGTGAAATTCATGGTGCGTCTCATTAATTACGCATCGCGTGTCCGATAACCTGGATATACGTACAATGCAAATTGAATTTATGTTTTCTATTTATTTACTTCTATTTTTTCTCTTTATTTTTCTCTCTTTTTTGGTTTTTTCTATTTATTTGCTTTTAATATTATGTTTTCTTATTTTTAAATTAAATTTGAATTTTGAATTTTGAATTTTCGAGGCGATTTGACAGCTGCCAAAATATGTACGTTCTGCAACGAACTGTCAGGTTGCCGAACGTACATCTTTTTTTTACTTTTTATTTGACTATTATCATCGGTTTTTTACTAATAACCGGTGATACTTTATCACCGGTTACTAGTGTCAAGGTTTTATCCCCGGTTAATAATATTTTTAGTGCCCCCTCTACTACGTCGGAAGAAAAATCGCAATAAATGCCATAAAAACGGAAATAATATCTTTTTGTAGTGGTGAAAAAAATTTAATTAAATCAACCCATTTTGATATGCATGCCTCCATTTCTATTGCGGACTTGATTTATGTTTTTTTGGCATAATGATATTAAAAGCGATGTTAAGCATAAGCTCGCAAATTGTTGATGGATTTGAGCAACAAAATAGTTGTTTCGAAGAAGTACCCAAAATTTTCCCAACAAATGAGTCCAAATTAAATGACGTTATCACTACTAAAGAAGAGATTTTAATACTCTTTTTATATCTGTTATGTCAAACAGGGATATTAAAATAGTATAGTAGCATAATTGAAATTATGTTAACAGATTTAATAACAAATGTTATTAAAAAAAATATAACAAAGGCATAGAAGAATGTGAAAGAGCGGGACAGATTTTTAATATCCGATATTATAAAAAAGAGTATAAAAAACTATCTTTAATATCAAATGTTATAAAAAAGAGTATAAAATGCTATCTTTAATATCGAATTCTAAAAAGTGGGTATGAAAGATCTTTAATATCGTGTTCTTCAAAACAACATGTATAAAAGGGTCTTTAATATTTGTTCTTTGGTAACAACATATATAAAATAGTCTGAAAACATCAACCAATAGCATTGCACGATTTTCTTCCCACATATCTCTATTTCTCAATCTCACATTCCATCTAATCCAACACTTAGAAAATATCTAAACACACTAGATTTTTCCACCGATCTCTCCCTCATCTTTGTATATATTTTCACAGATATCTCCCTCATCTCTCTCTCTCTATATATATATATATATATATATCCACGGATCTCTCTCACATCTAAACTCATCTTAATACTCCTCCTTTATTTCTATCTCTCTACTTTTACTTCTTTTCTCAAATGTAAGGAAGAAGTTAATTAATTATTTTGACTTGTGCGGGGTCTTTTTTTTCTTGACAAACGTTTAATTAGAAAAAGAACGAAAATGAAGAAAGAAGGGTAAATTTGTCAACATATTTGTCTATAAAAATATTACAGATTTATGAAATTTTATTTTAAGTTAATTAATTGAAGTGATTGTATGGGTAATTATGAAAAAAATTGAAGAGTTAGGGAGAAATAGGTAATGAAGGCAGCTGCAGCCAGCTGTCTGCAAATTTGAATTTTTTTTAACACCTTTAATACCGAGTGTTAGAAAAATATGGGATATAAAATGTGACTTTTAATACTGGTTGTTCTGTAACAACATATATAAAAGGTGATTTCTAATATCGGCTGCTCTGTAACAACATATATAAAATGCAACCTTAAATATCGGATGCTTTGTAACAACAGATATAAAAGCTCTCCCTTTAATAACGGTTGTTTCAACCATTTAACAACCTTCTTATAACAGCCCCCTAACCGATATAAAAGATTTCTTAACCGGTATTAAAGGTCATTTTTGTAGTAGTTGCAAAAACCTGACGTATGTACATTACTAAAAAAACAAATGTTTTGTTGTGAGTTTGTGAAAAATCACTACAGAAATGAGGTATTATACCCAACTTTTTATATTCGTTCTTGAAAAGACCAGCTATTAACTGTTGCTTTATGGTGCAATAAGGTAAACAATTATTTACAAACAACTGTTGTTCAAACTTTTTAGAATTATTTTTTCCCGAAATTCTAAGGCAACGATTTTTCAAAATAACTGTTGTCCCTCTGTACACTTAACACAACAATTACTATTTAATAATTGTTGCCCTATTTCAACCCTATGTATAAATAATATTTTTCCATCTTCTCTATTCCTGTCTTCTCTTCTTCTTCCTCCAGAAGTTGCCTTCCAACCTTGTCAACTTGTCTTCTCATTTCTTTTATGCCTCCTTCCTTCTCTTGTCATCTCCACACCTCTAGTAGATTTGTCTCTGCCAGAGGTGTGGAGGTGACCTGATCTGATAGATGTTTCCTCTCTTTCTGGCCTAGCCGCTAGTTCTATCTCTCGTGTTGTTCTCCTTCTGACACCTTAAGGTATTTTCTTTTAGTTTTTGACTTTCTTTTCTGTATGAGGTTCCACTGTCACGGCATTGTGTTAAACTAAATAAGTTAGAACTTATTTGCATGGTTGTGCCACTGTCACGACTTCTGGCTTTCTTTTATTTGTTTCATGGTTTTGGATTTAAAGTACTATTGCATGCAGTCCCTTCTAGTAATTTGTAGTTTGCATGTAACCCTTTTATTTATATTTTATTCTTCAATAGTTTGTTTGTAGTGCTTTCTAGGTGATAGAGATGTTATGGGCATGAGAATGATCGACTCTTTCAGATCATCCATGTTCATGTCGATTTCGTGTTTTTCTCCTCTCACTGATGACTGTTGTTGTGTTTTTCTCCTCTCGTAGCATCGTCTGCCCTCTCTTCTTTTAGGATGTATTTTTTTATTTATTATGTTAGTTCCTACAATAGTTTAATAGTTAATTGTGCAAGCAAATAGCCACAACTTTTGTATATATATAGAAAAGTAGAACGTGAGTGCAATGTTGTTAGGATTTCAATAATTTAAGATCATTTATCTTTTGATAGAAAAATATGAAGATGCAATGTGCAAGAGAAGTGGAAATAAATAAGTAACAAAATAATTACATAAAATTGCTCGCAAGTGTTTGTACAGTTTTACATATAATTTGTGCTTTCTTCTCTAGAGTTTATTTTATTTGCACTCATTTTCTCATCAGTTGGAGATAAAACACCAATTGTATGTATGATTTATATGTACTTTAAAGGGTACTTAAACTACAAAATACACATAAAATAAATAAGTCGGTACAATACTTGTCGTAGTGAAATAAGGTGAAAATTCAATTATAGAAATTAAGAAGTCTGACTTCACTCTAAAAAATAATTAATTAACCTATTTTTCACTTGGATAGTAGATTTCTCTTCATAGGTGGAAATTTTTATTCCTTCAAGGTCTTTAATTAGTATATGATATTTACTTCAATACAAGATTGTCCACTCATGTCAGGTTCTTTTCCTTGGAATACCCGCTATATTTGGTGGCATTATATGTCCCTCCAGAAGAGTGGAATAATTCCTTGGGAAACACCCTAATAGGAGATCACGTCTTTTGTATCATTGTAAATATTTTGTTAATAAGGACCTTACATTAACAAAAATCTCTATGTATAAAGAGAAATCTGCTATCTAAAGAAAAAATAGATTAAATAACCTCTTCTTTATGGTGAAACATAGGAATTCTTCAGGGTTAAATCAGATTTTTTAATTTCTATTGTTTGACTTTCATCATGCTTCACTTGCGTCAAGTATTGTAATAACTTGATTGTATTTTTGTGAGTTTTGTAGTTTAAGGACCTGATAAAGTATGTAGAAAACATACAGGTCATTGGTGTTTTCTCTCTAGTTTTTTAGAAAATGAGTGCAAATGAAAAGAACTCTAGATTGGAATATGCATGATTTGTCTAGAAAACTTGACAAACACTTTGCGAGCAATTCTATGTAGTTATCTTGTTACTTATTTATGTGTTTTTCAGGTACTTCCTCACTCCTTTCATGTTCACTATTCTTTTAGAAGGAAAATTTGTATTTATTTCGTTAGTTCCTACAATAGTCTAATAGTTAGAAAAATAGTTGTGTTATTTGGTAGTTACAGGGTTCCTACAATAGTCCAATTATGATACGTACATATCTTTCAAGTATTTTATCATTCTTGTATAGCATGACATGATGAGTTAATCAAAATTATTTTACAACACTTTTCTAGGTGAAGCACGACTGATAGGTTGATTATCAGGTCACTGGATGAAAATCAAGTGTTTCAACTTAAAGAGAGAGATGTTTCTCGCCTAAAGAAAGAGTATGATATTTAATCTATTTCTTCTTTGATATTTTATTGTGCATTGTAGAGCACTAATTGTTTGTTATTTGTATTTTTTGTTTTTGCAGGGGGTTCCGTACGAGAGGAGACAACCGACAACAATTCTTAGGGTTTTCAAGTGATCATAGGCTGAAAAGATGCAATTGATCGAGTCATACTTAGTACTGCGATCACGTATTTTTGGGCTATGTTCATGTTGAAATCTTGAGAACCTTAGCTTTAGAACTAGCTACATATAAGGTATGAGGTTACAAAAGATACGTGTAGAGGTAAATAAGCAACTAACTCCACAAGCGTGTCTTCTCGAGCAATTTTAGATTTCTGTACTAGCTAGCGATAAGTTCTTAGAATTTAGAAATTAGAAAACAAGTTCTTAGAGTTTAGGGTTCATTTTTTTTTACTGTAATCAGATTGTAATTTGTGACATATTTGAATATTAATATTTTATTGTGTTATTTACTTTATCTGTGACAATCATATAAATGATATATTAACTTGCAAAATTTGGAACTATTCATTTATGAAACATTTAAAAAATAATAATAATCTAAGGCAACAGCTAATAGTGAAAAACTAATGTCTTATACACATAATAAGCAACAGTTAATAGTAGATATTTGTTGCCTTAGTCGAATATTAAATTCTTATTTTCTTTGCAGCAAAACACATTTGCCTACAGTTCTTCACACGATTCTGCATTCGTTACTACATAATCGTCCATAAATGTGTTTTTTAGCGGTTGGTATATCTGTTTTTTTTTTTGTCGTTGCATTAAGAAATAATTTGATGGCGTGTTATACATCAAATTTAAATATTTAAATACATTATAAAAGACCGTTCGCTGTCTAGGGTTTGAGAGACAGCGGCCACCTTTGGATTACAAAAGATCCCAACTATGTTGTGTCAATTCTACCTATAAACTGTCAACGAAATTTGAACTATGCATGGACTATTTATTTACAGTCAGAGAGCCTTCCTCTAATGCGACCGTTCGCTCTGTCGCTGATACAAATTCCAAGACTTGAGTCGGTAAATTGCACAGTAAATCCACCTCGGTTTCTTCTCAAACGTTGAAAATTTATCCTCAGTAGATTGATTACCAATTTACCATGGAATATGGATACATGACATGCATGGATATGCATAGCAGCATAGATATGGTATATTATACAGTGCTGATGACTTGAGCAATGAATGAATGTGCATGGGGAAGTAGCGAGGCTTGTCATGGATGAAAGAGACACTGTCAAACAGGGGATGCTTCTGCTGGGGAACCATTAATATATAATTTATTTGCTAGAATTTTGTATACTTTTGGAACTGTACGCAAAAAAAAGGTGCCAATCTCATTCGCCGCCTATTCCTTTGCTTAGCGTACGCTGCCGTAGTGCCATTAGCCTGGTGGTGCTTTTTTCCTGTACATTGTTTGTTTGGGTCTGATCATGTCCAACTATGTGGGAACAACGTGGTACTGCAACTGAATCTGGATCGTCAATTATTTGCCTTCTACTTCAGATTTTGTAATTGTCTGTCTTCTCAACCGCACAAACGGTTTCTAAGTACTAACAGATCATAATAAGTTTTTTCTTAATTAGGGATTAGGGAGAGAAAACAAGTCCAGTTCGTACTCCACACACCTGGAAAAATATATATCTTAAGAATAATAAAAGTTCTTATATAAATATTAAAAACAAACGTGAATGGTTTGATGAGTATAACATTTTCTATTTTGTTTTCGTGATTAAAAATATTCAATTTTTAGAATGAAAAATGTTAAAAAAATAATCTACACGAAGACAACATAAATGTGTTGTACTTCATGCAATCACTTCTTTAATTATTACGGTCATCGTCAATAAAATGATTTATATGTTTGATTGCACATAATTATAGTTTTATGTCATTAGAGGCTCGAATATTGTTTTTACTGATGGAATGGAGATCAGTGTTTTCCAAATTAAAAAAAAAACATTTCACGAATCTTAACTATAAGCCAATACTTTCAAGTTCGAAGGGGTCTTTTTTTATGAGATTTAGTGTCTTTTAATGATTTAAATGAACTTTTAAGTATAGTCGGATTTTTTCAAAGTTGAAATTAACAAAGTTTTTTAAATGCTTGGAGTTTGCAAGTAATTAAATAAGATCATTGGATCAAGAAATTTAATATGTATATTCAATTATTAAAATAAATTTTGCATCAACATCTGAGTAAATTAGAAGTTTGATTGATCCTCAACCAAAAATTACTGAAATCGTACTATTAATAAATTTTTTTCGAAAGGTTCAATGACTGTCATGTCAGTTCAAACTAGGTACAAATACTATTTGAGAAAAGATGAAAAACATATGTAGTTATGTACATTTTTTGTATTAGTTCATATTATTTTAACATATTAAACAAACGCACAATAAAACTATCCGGTTGAAATTATACTATTAATACATTTATTCATTTATTATTTATTTGGCGAAATGTTGAATGACTTGAACTCTGTACAAATACTATCTTTAAAGAGATGAAAATATATGTACATTTTTTTTTAATTTAATTCAGATTTAACATATTAAACAAACCAAATATAAAACTACCCTGTCGGATATATTTGACCTTTGCTGACTGCTACGAATCTTTGAAAGGCCATCCCACCACAACAACCACGAGCCGCCTTCTTACAAATTCAGTTCTTCTGTGGCTTAAACCAGTACAGAAAACCGTGAAACAATCTATACACAGAGGATATATACTTGTTCTGTGCTCACTTTATATTATATATGTTACTGTATAAAGTAAAAGTGGGTTCCATTTGTCAGTCAATTGTTGCTGCTGCTTCGTCCAGGTCCAACATATAATAACTAAAGCCGTGGGGGTTCCATGTTCAGTGAACCGTCACATTTCGAAAATGTCAATGTGGAAGATTCAATTTTTAATTAACGTTTATGTTTTTACAAGGATCAGAAGCTAGCGTACGTATGCGAGTACAACTTGAACACGAGTATGGTTGTATGGGAACTCGGAAACATAAACATGTACAATATCTGTGCAACCGGATCTGGATATAGTGTAGCGTAGTAGCGCACTGCAGCAAATAGACGGTTCGAATCGATCGTCAATTTCACGATCGATCGTCAGAGATGAAAATCAGATAAGCCTTTATACTTTTGCACGAATCTTGATGCAATCAGTAAAAATCGAACGGTCCAGATGCTATGCTACACCGTCCCGCGCAGCACCAGATCCCATTCCCTGTGCAACCAGACACCAGACCAGGAACATTACTTCATTTTTATATTTCAGAATTGTAGCATAATTTCTGACGCGCAGATAGATAAAACAAAATAGGTAGCTAGGTAGGTAAACGAGGAGAAGTTGTTCTTTTTAATACGATTTAACAAATGAGTAATATCATGGTGGGAAACAATATACATAAATCCATATTCTATATATACAATTTACCAAATTACTAATTAATATCACCGGAGACTTGAAGGGTCTTTCTTACGAGTTAAAAAAGAAAAAAAATTAAGGTAAAGATGATTTTTAGTTTGTAAAAAAATGATTACAAAAGACTTGAAGGGTCTTTCTTGGCGTATTTAAATAATCACTTGATCTTCCAACTTCAATTATGATAATAACCTCAAAACTATTCAATCAGTAATGATGATTCACTCTTTTATTCATTTATATTCAATTTACTAATATTTATTTTTAAAGCATACCAATACCTGAATAACCTAGATAATTTTACTGTTTGTTTAAATATTCTTATGAATAATAATACTTGTAATTCTCAATATCAATTTTACATTACGACAATGATACAGTGTCCTGTATCTTGCTCCTCCTACTTCACCTGCTTGCACTGACGCGTGGTCCAACGTTGACCTGCAGTTTTGAATTTAGGATAGTTTCCTTTTGACGCATTGACTGGGGTGAAACATGGAGACCGAATATTTATCCTTTACAATAATACAAATTTCTTACTTCTAGTGAAAGTCTAAAGGGCCGGGCCGGGCTTTACAAGGGTCGGGCCTAGAGGGGCCTACGAAAGGGCCGGGTAAGGGCCGGGTCTAAAGAGGGCTTAATAGGGACCGGGTAATAAGGGCTTTGTTCTAAGGAAATAGGCCCGGCCCCTCTAAGGCCCGGCCCTTATCAGGCCCCTGGGGTTGCAGAGGGCCGGATAAGGGCCGGATCAGGACCGGGTAATAAGGGCTTTGGTCTCATTTTTTAATTTTTTTTTAATTATGAAAGGGTTGATAAGGGTCTGAGGGGCTGGAGTGGGTAAGGGTTGCAGAGGGCCGGATCAGGGCTGGAGGGGTCGGGGCTTGAAAGGGCCGGGTCAATAGGGGCCTATATTTTTTGAACGAATCCGGCCCTTCTAAGGCCCGGCCCGGCCCTTTCAAAATCTTATTAAGGACCGGATCAGGACCGAATCTGACAGGGACTTTACAGGGGCCGGACCAAGAGCTAGGAGCTTATGGCATATCCCTACTTACTTCATGAGTTTACTATTTGCATATTTGCTTGCATAAGAGCATCTTCATTCCATACATGATCTAAAACTGTTTTATTCAAATCATTGACAAGACTAGCCGTCCCTGTAAGACACTTATCTTTCAAATGTGAGTAAATTTGACGGTGACATTTTTTTCCATTCCAAATACACTTGCAAATTAGCGGTCATGCTGACGAGACATGCATACATACTTTCTAAATTAGACTGTTGTATAATTTAGACGAACTCCACATATCTGCAAATAGAATTGACAATGTCACGTCAGATTTAGACATACAATAGACAATGGAATGTAGAAGATTCTCCAGATACATGTTTTTAATTTTTATCAACTCTAATTATTTATGAAGCTGCAATATAATCTTTAACAATAAAATTCAATCATACAATATTAATAAAAAAATTAAATAGAAAATATCTTATGTATTGTCAATATTTACTTGGGTACCTACATCTAATAAAAGTGCTAATTTTCTTTAGACTAAATATCTGGGAAAAATGTTTAAAATATTATGATATGAACATAGTTACTGCACTAAGCCTTGCACAGCCACCAATCCACCATGATGAAAATCACTAGTAAGTGTTGGTAACGGTCAGTATTGATAACTAACTAAATTTAATACTTTCCATAATTAAGAAACTAGATATTACAACTTTACAAGCTCCTAATCTAGAGAAAGGGATTCAGACCCTTTGAAATAGTGTGAATCTAACAATTAATCCATGTCCATGTACAACTGTCCGCAAACAACCCACGAGGAAAGTATCTTTGTCGTCTGTAAAAAATACCTGTGTTACTAATCTCTACGGCCCGCAAAGAATCCGATATCTATTAGTTATAAAATTAGGAAGTGATCTTCACAAAATGGGAAAAATGTCACGAAAGCATTACTGGTTTAGTTTTGATATGTCCCATTTCCTTTTACACAGCATGTATCTTTCAATATTTAAACAACTTTTCTGGTAGCTCAATTTTAACAGTATGGACTAATAACCCATTAAAGCTACCAGTTCCATGGATTTATGTCTAATTAGAGAACAACCCATAGGACCATAATCATACATTCCACCAAGAATTCATCAGGTCGAAGTTGGATCTTGTTCATGAAAACATTTTTTAGATTATTCCCAAGGACCTTATTCAGATAGTGAAAAATCCAAAATATACCAAAAATCCTTATCCATAATTGTGGGGACACTGATTTCATACCAAAATCAGGTTGTGTTTGGTTTCTGAGCTTGAAGCAACTACTCTGGTTAGTAATCCTTTTACATATTGGTATTACCATGTCTCCAATGAATTTACAATCGCTCAGTTTGGAAGTAGAAGTTTGTTACCCTTTTCCTCTTTTTTTTTTGTTTTCTTTAATTCCCAGAATCAACGTACAATAACCTCAGAAACCAATTGTACAAAGAAAGAGCAACAGTTTACCTCACAAAAAAGCATGACGAGAACATTCTGTCTACAAGAAGCATAAAAAAACATCAGGATTACATAATGACAAAACTGATACTACACATATCATCTAACAGAACAAGTGTGTTATAACCTGTAACTAAAGAAGAGCATTATCTGCAACTACTCAGAATCACATTTACATGATACAGTGTCCTCACTGTTCGTCAGTATTATCCTCTGATGGATCCTCATTGACACCACCGACTGTACCATTTGAGACTCTCTGCGTACTAGTCGAGTAAGGGGCATAAACAGAAACTGGACTACCACGCGCATTTCTGCTTCTAGTAATTGTACTGCTTCGAGTTGCCTTAGTGCGTGCATTCCTTCCCTACACATCAATAACAGACTACATTTCAAATTTAAAAATAAAAATGGTTGGCGAAACCACAGCAGTCAGGTACCAGTATCATCAATAGCAAGCATAAGAAACAATGACTTAGTGCCCAAACTTCTCTTTTATGTGAATCCGCATCTCTATGAGTTATCAATTTGCCGATGTGCAAATTTTTTGTTCTATGTATTTTTTATATTGGACCCCCCATGGAGTTTATCACCTGTAACAGTACTGGTACAATACAAGCACCGGTGAGGACAACTTAAACACTGGTATTAACCAGCTTAATACTGGTACAGGTGCTACCAGTTTGCACTTTGCACAGCTGATTGCACTCAAAAAGAACTATTTATTACTCTGTTTAAGGTAGTATCACGAATTAGGGTCCTTAAAGAATCACTCAAGATCCTGGATTCAGCAATAATTCCTATAAAGAATGGAAATAAATACCTTTCCCATACACTTCTCTAGATGAGGTGCAAACCGTCCAGCGACGATCGGACGGCCACAATTCATGCACTCGAAAATGTCACTTGCAACAGCCGGATGCGACTGTCCGAATATATCCACCCCATGCTTGCTACTCCCATCAGCTCCGGCGGCGCCACGTGTCGAATCGGAGAGATGAGAAAGGCGCAGCTCCTCCTCCTCCGCCTCGAGACTCAGATCCAATCCCAGACGGGCGATCCGGTGGCACTCCGACGCGACGTCAGCGATTATACTGTCCAGAAGATCGTCGAAGCAGTTCAACGCGTGCTGTGGTTGTCGAAATTAGATAACATTTCCAGGGGTAAATTGGTAAAGAAACTGAGAGAGAGAGAGAAGAAGGAGAGGAGTTCGCTTCACCTGCGATCGAGGCGTTAGATCGCCATCGTTTGAGTTTGAGGTCGACATTTTCTCAAGAGATACTAGTGAGACTTTTCTTGAGATATTAGTGAGATTTTGTTGTGTTCTTTTATTTTCTGTGAAAATTTTGAAATAATTTTCTTGTAGTATATTTGGATCTTGAAAGATAGTTCTTCCTATTTGCTTAATGGGCTTCAAAGTCAAAAGAAAGATTGATAGCAGTCAGCAAAGTTTAATGTTAGTTGTATTGGGCTTTTCAATTAACGGGCTTTTTTCATTTGGATCAAAACAAGGGTAGAAAGGAAAGGTTCTGTTACATGTTTTAAGAAAATAAAATGATGAGCGATTCAATTATAGTTTGGGACGGATACTATTTATCGACGCATGAATTTGACTGCACCTACAATATAATCAAAATTTCTTTTGTCATTATTAGTTAAGCAACCACGCGTTGAAATGGATGAACATAATATATGCAGAACACAAGATATTTTCTCAAGCAATTACAAAAGTCTTTCTTTCAAAAAATATCTCACACGAGGAATTTAAATATAGCTGAAATGACTGACTACACAAGCGGGAGAATAGTGTTATCTTTTATTAATGGAATAATCATTCTTCAAAGCTTTACCTACATAGTGTAAACGTCATTTACGAGAATTAAGATACAGTACATAATACTGTGCAACCTCAGCTCTCAGCCTCTCACTACCAAAAAGATCAGATGCATTGTTCAAGTAGAATTGGCGGGATGCACAGCAGAAGTATATTTGACCATAATTAATGTCAATAGAAATACTAAATTGTGCTAAAATATATAATTTATAAAATACTACATCGTGCTACAAAAAAATATTAACTATTTGTTTGTCATATTTTTGAAGAATTGTCTTATATAATTTTGAAAGGAAAAAAATTTAGGTACACCATTTCAGATACTTCAATCAATCGATACCATTCAAATGCATTAAGATCTGCACTATACATTTCAATCAAATGATACGAATTAATTAAAGTACCCAAGGAACATCTAAAATGGTGTAGCAAAATTTTGCCATTTTAAAAACATATATTTTACAGATCATATATAGAGATCGCTCAAAAGAGAAATAAATATTCGAACTTATTGAAGTTTTTATCTTGAAAAAAAAAAAAAAAAGACTTTCAAAACTTTAAAATATAATAATAAAAATTAAAAAAATAATAACTTCGATATCAAATGTGAATTATTTTGAATGATTATCAACCGTATGAACGTAAGGGAAAAAAAATGATTTTGTACCATTAGTACTCGATCAAACCAAAATATTTGTATAACTTCTCACCAGTACTCTTGCATGTGTTGCAAGTACCCTTACTGCTAAAATATAACAATGAAACTAACATAAATACTACATTAGTCGATGTTTTGCGTAAATCCAACATAAATATTACAGAACCAGCTCTTTTGGAATTAACAGAATGAAATAAAATAAGAAATTCAATTAGAATGATTCAGATACACAGTTGATTGTTGATGTGTTGGGCAAACTAGTTTGCCTTTCACAATTACTGTGTAAATTGCCATCTGTACTTGGTACGTTGAAATGATGTTAGCATTATTCAACAACAGCCATAACCTATGAGTCCTATGCAATCTTCTAACTTCCTTCATACCCCAGTTTTAAACCACACTGAAACTGGATTATTCCCGACGCAAATAATGTACTTGGATTATACATTACTGAGAAAAGATAAACTTTATGCAAACATTAACTCAGGTTCTCTCTCCTTTACTTGAGCCAGAAGATGATGGTTCTCCAGCTGAATCTGGTGAAGCAGCTACTGGCACGGGCTCCTTCTTTAAAGCAGTTGGCAACCCAGAAAGTTCCTGAAAAAAAAATATTTGCCAACTCAAATATAGAAATACTTTGCCTAACAAGTAAAGAAAATGGAATATAATTTACTTAGGTTGTCATTGGTCAATTAAGATTTACTAGTTTAGAGAACTAGAACATCAAGAATCAGCCAGTGCAACACCTAGATCTGGTTACCACTACCCTTCCGGGCATTGCTACCTTTCGTATTTTAGCATACCCTTTTTGACTTAGTTTTTAGAACTAATAATATTGTGCTTCTTTCATGTTATTTTAGGAGATCTCTTTGATCAAACAAGAATTACGTTACCTAATTATTATCATTACCTTTAAGAAAGATGTTAAAAACCTTTAATCTTCTTTTTGTTTAATTGTAATAATGCAGAAACAGAAGTTAACTGGGACATATCTATGGAATCAAGGCTCTTAACTTCTACTGTTATTCAACTGGTACAAGAGCCTAAACAAACTGGTACCAATACATAATGTAGCCAAGTACAGTATACTTCACATGCACCTCCCCCAAATTAAATAAAATGCATTACTATCAAGTTATAAAATATTTTTTTATTTATTGAAGTTATAAAATAATAAAATATTATGAACACACCTTCATGAGGTGTAACCTCAAATCAACTGGTCTAACCCCTTCTCCAATGCACACCATTGCAAACTGTGAATAATGGGTAAGCACATCCACAGCTGCCTGTTTCTTCTGATCTGTCTATGTAGAAGTTTGAATCACAGTATATGAGAAGTTTGAGTATTATGTCAAAAACCTCCAAACTAAAGCAGCACTTAAGATCGAACCAATAAACATACCAGAATAATGGTACACCCATTTGAAAATTTAGATAAGTCATCCAAATCAGTAGTTCAAACAATTTAATGAAAAGAATTGTATAATCAGAAGTCAGTAGAATATATTTATGCGTTCTCTCTTGCTCTGAAATTACGAAGCACTCTGAAAACAGTCTCAATTTGCTAAATCGCAGAAGATCTCAATGTTAGTTGCGCTAAAAAAAAAGAATATTTCAGTTCATAACCAGCGAATCCAGACTAAATTTGGAGAGATGACCTCCATTAAATTGCTCATTCATTTGTCAACGGAATCTACGATTTCAGCAGGAGAAAATCAATAAAACTAGGATACAAGAAGGACGAGGAGAATCGAAAGATAATAACCTCGTAATCTTCCTCTGCCATCGGTCTCGGCGTTCGCCCCATCTCTCTCGGTTTCTCAGAGCTTCGCGTAATGTATGCGGTTCAAACCTCCACGTAAAAGAGAAGCATCTCAGCCCATGTTGTACAAGTTCTTTTTATGGGCCTAGTCTCTCTCAAGCCCAATAAAAAACGTTGAACAAGTGCCCCATATAAACAAATGCATGGGCCCCCGGCCATCCCTGTCCCACAAGCCACAACATACACCTTCGTGGTGAATCCGAATCCTCTGCGGAACTTTTTTGTTCCGCAGAGGGGAGAACTTCTGATCCTAGCCTTTAAATTGGATCCAACGGTTCAGATGCAACCAACTTCAAATATCGCTGGAAAAGAAAACAAAAGAAAAGAAAAAGTCGCGAAAGAGAGCTGCCCCCCTAAAATCATTACAAGATGTCTTTTCCAGCTAAAACCACTCGACGAAGAATGTTCATCTCTGTGTCTGAGCTTCTAGTTTGTGTGTCGAATGTTCATCTCCTGCCCCATTTAAAATCAAAGCAAATACTAGCTTAGAATAACGAATATTGTTTTAGTAGGCCTCAAGCCTGCTAGAAAATTGTTCATAATCAATATTTTGTATTCATGCACAAGTTATGAAAAAGGAGAGACATGCAGTAAAAACATAAAAAAGAAGAAATTATTTTGGGATGCATATACATAGGTCTTAAAATGTCTCAACAAAGAAGAAACAATGGCTAAATATTTTTTTATTTTTTTGGCGGCAATCTGGAAATTACAAGAGTAGACAAGTAGTGGCTATTTGGCAGCAAATTTTCTTTTGGGACATTCTGATACAAAGAATGCTAATGACAATGTTTAGGATTAGAAAAAGAGAGACAGAGACATGGAGGTTTTGGTATCAGCCAGTACAATTACAGAATTGGTTTCCATTCAGGTTACTACTTTTAGAAAGGTGAAATTACTAAAGAGTGAAATTACATCATTGTTACAATGTTTCACTATGATGTGTTTGCAAGAAGAAACATAGAAATGTAAAAATAAATCTCAAATAAACAAATAGAACTGCAACATTGAAGATGTCAACAATGTTTATCTTGGCAGCATTGCTTCAGGTGTTCAATTGATATCTGATGAAATCTCAGTTTAATATTTTGAATCCTTGAAACAAATAGAAATGCGACATTGAATTTTCTAGAAACAAATAGATACATTGAACACCTTGAAACAAACAGATACACATTGAACTACGTTGAATTTTCTATAGCAGATTTTACAATAAACAGAGAAATTGAGAAATTGACAGCATATTACATATTGATAAACAAAGAACTAATAATATATTACAGAAAACTGATAAATTGATAAACAGAGAAATCGAAATTAGAGAATGAACTTCGTCACACCAGTCATGGAAAATACCACCGTCACTGCAATAGCACGCATAAAACTATCGACCTGGATTACTTGGAGTTCCAGATACCACCTCCTCCGGTGAGGAACAACTTTTCGCATCCCTTGTTTTCATTTCATAATCAACAAATAAGCCTAAAATAGAAGTACAATAAAATAAATTATCAAAATTCTTTGTTATTATCAGGTTTTCAATACTCTACTGTTAAATGTACATGCCTCTTATATTAAATATTATAACACTGAATCAGTCAGCATGCAAGTACAGTCATACCAATTTTAAACTGACAAACTGGAAACTACTCCACTGGTAGGGGCATTAAATTGCCTATAACCATATATTACTACTAAAAGTTGAATTTTTAACAGAACTTTTTAGAACTAAAAGGAAAATGAATCAGAATTTGGAAACATCTGACTCATTAAAAGAGAATTCTGATTCAATAATATAAACACAACAATAATAACTACAATTGATAGCATATTACGAATTTTCTTCAATCCATAACTGTTGTGATGGGCATTTGGTAGAAAATAATTACTGTTGACTCATCCAGAAATAATGGTAATTGTTCCATTATGGAACCTCACATCTTCACATTAAATGAAAAGGAAATGAAACGGAAGCATCATAGATAAGACATCTTCTAATCTTCAAACAATTTCATTCTTGCTAATTAGTTTCTACCAATACTAAAAAAATCTTTTTCCATTTTGTGGATGGAGTTTACACTCTAGTGCAATTTGTACTATCTCCTGACATTCTAAAAAATTCATTATCATCTGATTTATGCTCTTGTGAAATTTGCACTGGTACTGGATGAATCATTACTCTATGCCCCACTCTGTAAATTGCACACATCAGAACAAAATAAAATATAGAGGATTTATCAGATCTAGGGTTTATCAGATCGATCAGAACGACGACTTCTCGTCTCTCCTTGGGTGAATCCACGACGATTTCTCAGGCTCTCCTCTCTTGCTCGATTAGGAGAAAAACTAAATAGTTGATCAGAACGACGACCTTCCTCGATCTCTCTCTCTCTTTCGCGAAAAGGTTTGGAGAACAAGAAAAAAAAGAAAAGCGATGAAGAGAGAGGAAACAAATTCAGATATTAAAGAGTTGGTCTCGGGCATTTTTCAAGTAGAATTTTTCTTTTTTGTAAGCGGTTTTCTCAACGTCTGTGCGCCTCCTCCGTTGGATTCCATCTAAGAGCCAGTATCGAAAGTTCTCCTCTGCGAAACAAAAATGTTCCGTAGAGGATTACATTTCCACCAACCACAGTGCACCACACACTACATTTTCCTCGTTAATTTATTTCATTAACCGCCATCTCTCAGTAGGGGTGCAAACGGATCAGATACGGACGAATAATAGCATTATTGTATCTATATCCGCTATTATTTTTCGGATACGAATATAGATTCGGATAGTTCCGGATACAGATACAGATCGGATGATAAACGGATACGGATACGAATCGGATAATAAACGAATATGGATGCAAATACGGATATAATTCGGGTAATTAAATGAAATGAGTACATTATGAAAAAATCATTAATATACCATTATTCAATAATAAAATTATTTTAAATTATATTATAAAATAAATATAATGGAATAATTAAAATGTTGCAATGAGTAGTGTCTTTATAATTTAATTTTCTAATATTATAAATAATCGAAACAATTAAATAATTAATTTACTTAGCTATAAAAAAGAAACATAAATACAATAGAATTGGGCTGACATATTTACCGGATATTCGAAAATCTGAAAGTTCTGAATTCGAATAATTATCCGAATCCGTATTCGTATCCGGTTCAAAATTCGAAACCGTATCTGTATTTGTATCCGGTAAAAAATTATCTGTATCTGTATCCGTATCCGAAAATATCCGAATCTGAATAATCGAATAAATATCCGATCTGATTGCACTTCTATCTCTCAGCCCCTCTCTCTCCTCTTCACCGCTTTAGACAGCAACCCCTGAACAAAAGGTCTAAGATCAATTTTCCACAATCGAGAGGTTTATGCTCCCTCATCCAAATAAAAGAGTAGTGGATATTTTCTTTCATCGCCATCCAAAATACAAAATTAAACAAATTAAAAGTTGTATTACCGGGTTCTCTAAACCCCTGAGCACGGCGAATTCTTGAATTTTGCTCCAAAATTCTTTGCCATGGATCTTTCTCCTCCAATTCATTATTCCCTTCGATGCCACCGCCACCTCCGTGTCATATCCCTCTCACCATGCTACGTAAATGTACGTGCTTCAGTCTCCTGTCTCAAAAACCCCAAGTCTAAGCATCTCCGCCTCAACCCCCCTAAATTGATCTGATTCGACTCGATTATCGCTCCATACACACAGAGAGAGATGGGGGAGGGTTTCTACGAAGCAATCGAAGAGCTGGAGAGCATGACTCGTGACCCGTCAGATGTACTCACTGACATGATTGAACGATTGTCAGCACACGAGCTTCAGTTGGTGCTAGTTTACTTCGCACAAGAGGGGAGAGACTCGTACTGTGCATTGGAGGTCTTTGATTGGCTAAGGAAGGAGAATCGGGTGGATGGAAGACCATGGAATTGATGGTATCCATTTGTGATGATATAAATGGGTACCAAGAAATTATGGCCGTTGGATCAAGACTGAAGCAACAATAGCCGTTAGATAGGAATCAAGCTTCAATCTGCGCAATAAACCCTAGAATGGAGATGTGCGGTTAAACAGTGACTGGAGGCGTAACAGAGAATAAAAGAGTAGTTTGTTGGGATTGTTCAGTTAGTTAGACATTTTGCTTATCTACCCAAGATTTAGTTCAAATTACAATTTAGTCCCTGCCTCATTCTATAAAGGCAGCAGTCACTTCATTCTTTTGTTCATGTCGAATTTGAGAATCATATACAATACCCAAGATTGCTTTTACACCCCTACAGTCTCGGAGCTCGTGAATGAGAGAATTGATACAGTCAGACTCATTCACAAGCGATTCAGGATTGCGCAAGATCGACAGAAGAAGTATGCCGATCCGAAGCGACGAGACGTGCAGTCCACCATTGGTGAGCATGCACTATTGAGGGTATCGCCCACTAAGGGCATAATGAGGTTCGGTGTTAAGAGGAAGCTTGCACCCCGATACATCAGACCTTTCCTCATTCTAAAGCGAGTTAGGTCGTGTGCTTTTCGACTTGCTCTCCCACCTTCCCTATATGGAGTACATAACGTCTTTCACATATCTCAGTTGAGACGTTATGTACCCGACCCCTCTCACGTGCTCCAAGTAGAGCCCCTACAAGTCGAGAGAGACTTGACCTATAGGGAGCGGCCTCTGCGTATCTTGGAGACACAGGAGACTCGTCTTCGCAGAGGGTCCATTCCTCGAGTTCTTGTCCAGTGGGAGCATCACACCCCTCGTGAGGCTACATGGGAGCTCAAGAGCGAGATGCGGGAGAGATATCCCGACCTCTTTACTGCCTGACTTGTTCTGTTTCGAGGATGAAACTTCCTTTAAGGGGGAGATGATGTAAAACCCGTGAAATTTTGAGCAATTAAAAACTCTTAATTAACCATAAAAATTTCACAAGTTTTATGTTAAGAAACGCTTAATTACAATTTAAATAATAAACACTATAAATAAAATGGTATAATAAAGAATGAAAAACTGTACCTAAATAATAATAACTTTAAACCAAATTATGTAAAGAAATGAAACTAAATAAACTAAGTACCAAAAGAATTCTACGAGAATAAATGAAATAAAGGTACGGGTATAACTAAATATATATATATATATACATAATTAAACATATATATATACATTAATATACGTAATTTTGCACAAGGTGACAATTAATAAATACATTATAATTTACAATGTGAATTACGTAATATTGATCCAACGTTAACTAAATAAAACTGACGAAATTAATTTTTATTAACTGAACCATGAGACATATTTAATATTACTACAAACCCACTTAATATCAAGGAAAGTAAAATAAACATGTACAACGAGTCGCTTGACCCGTTTGCACTTCGCAACTCACCTGCCACGTCCATGACCACATAAACTTGACTTTAGAACACTCGAAATTTAAAGGATAATCAAACAAAAATGCGAGATTTCGTGCTGCAACCTCTTTGACCCATTTGGGTCGTGGTTGAGCTTTGCAGTAAAGTGACTACACAATGGCCACATGGAGGAGGCCATTTTTTCGATCCCACCGACCCCACTCTCTCCACTCATTTAAAACTCACTCATACCCTCTGTCACACCCCAGAAATAATGACTAGCTTAGGAGTGTTAATCCCGCCACGTGTACTTGATTTACAAGTACACGAAAGGCTTAATTGGCTACTCAAAAATACAAATAAGATTTATTTATTATATTTAGTTTTAAGGAAAAGCACACACATTTCAAACAGTACATGATCATCCAACAAATATATATATAAAATCCAGCGTCTGGATATAAAGTTTTCAGCGGAAGCAAACAAAAGTAAATTTTATACAAAAGAGGACGGTTCCATCAAGGAACGTGGGACCGATCCTAGCTAACCTACTACATACTAATCCTAAACCAAGGAATAAAGGAAACAAATGAAATGATCTTCAAAACGGAAGACGCCGGACTCCATCTTAACGCTCTCCTCTGGACATCAAAAGAGACTCCTGCTTCTTACCTGGACCCCACAACCAACCGTGGAACGTGAGTAAATTATAAAAATTTACTTAGTGTGGATTAAGGTCCAGCCTTTGGGATTATATCTGATTCAAAGTTGGACCATTCACATTTACTGAGTTTTAATTGTAATTTACACCTAAATGTGCATTAGTTAACCATTTCACATTTTTAACAATGAGTCTATCCAAAAGACGATACGAGAAAGAAACCCAAAAGTAATATGAGGAATAATAGAATATATAGATAGTAAGGTGAATAACATCAAGGCTCCCAGACAAGAAAGGATTTGTCAAAGTAGAACCCCGGGTGTAGGACTTCAGGATTCGCCCCTTTAGACGGGTCGTAACCACAAGCCTAAGGGTATTGTTAGGCGGGTCCCAGATCAACCACAGGCCCAACGTAATCGTTGGACGGGTCTCAAATCAACCACAGCCTAACTAAAATCTGAGTTTCCAGAACGAAACGTCCTGGTAAATGCAGAGCGGCTATAAAAGCACACACTCGATCAAAAAGCGAACCGAGAAGCCTACCCTCACAAAAGATAAGAAAATAAATTAAACTATCGGTCTCAACCGTCATACGGAAATAAGGAACCGACTACCTGTTTGAGTAACAATAATAAAAGGGAACTCCCTGTACCAACCAGGGGCCAAAGGGGAGCCCCAGACTTCCTCTGTACCAACCAGAGGCCAAAGGAGGAAGTCCTTCGAATATTAGGAGATCCCGAAACATCGGCTAATAGGAATATAAAGAACGGAATAGCTCCAATACGTCACATATGACACACATACTCTAAACTGAGAAACCGAACCTTAATCACTCAAAGGAAGATATTATAATATTTATACTAGTAAGGATCTTGAAAATCAAACACTCGAACTGGCACTACGAGCCATCAAGTGATGGTCATCGATGGTGAGCAGTGATCGAATGTCCTTAGGGACATCCCGAGAAATGGACCCCACGAGCGTTGAGCTTGCGTACGTAATCCATCCTCACGATGCCCCCATACTACATCCGTCCTAGCTAGACTCACCGGCCCGACTCTCATCACTCCCAACGAGAATATATAAATAATATTTGATACGCATCTACCTATAAGTAGTCTAATAGCCTATACGATCCATATAACAGATCTCACGTGCAATATGAATGCAGGTGACATGCAATGCAGGTTGGTCCAAATAGTTGGTTCAGTTACCAATATGCAAACATGACAATTCAAGATCTACGGGCCTGATTATAAGTTGTTGGAAATTTGGTACTGCAGTTCAATTTAGGTAAGACTGGTAGGTCCTATTTAAGAGAGAGAAAGGAATATAATCCCCAGAAATCCACACCTGAGATAGCTGGAGCGATACGCAAGGTCGACTCTACTCCGGGGGCAGCTCTAAAGCGTCTGCGCCTGTATCAGCGTCGATAGCGTCAGTAACGGCCTCGTCTCCCGCGAGTGGATACGAGTCGGCTAAATCTCCTAATTTGGTGATCGGATCGTATTTAGTTTAAGAATCTAAGCGTTTGAGACGTCCTTGATGCTCCTAACTAAATTTAATTGTCATTTTTTTACTTAGTCAAAGTTTCCGTGTAGTGTCCTTGCCGCACGGCAAGTGGATGTGAGTTATGTGTCTCTATTCCTTTGCTAAATGTTGTGTGAAGTTCTAAGTGTTCTACTACTTCCCATTTATTTGACGTCAGGACGATATGCGACAGAACCTCAATAAAGAACAACACGAGGAAAACATGTTATAAATTCAACCACTTTTAGTCGGACTTTTAATTAAATTAAGCAAAGAAGGAAATAAAATATTCTAATAATTATAGATGCATATTATTATTGTGCTTATAGAGAAATTGATAAATATATTTTATTAAACGTTTACTTAGTCAAAATTGTGTGTTTCATGTGTAATATTTAATTTGGTGCGTGTTTGTAATTGGTGTGATATAGAGAAATTGATCAATATATATTATTATGCATGTAATTATACTTAGTCCAATTTCTGTCGATATTGGGTGATATTTTACTAATATATTTTACATATATGTATATATTATATTTAACTTGTTTAATTATTTAATTAATCATGTTATTATAAATAATCGATTAACTTAATCGTCACATATAATTGTACATCAAGTGTCATTAAGTCAGATGCGTTGTCGTTCCTAAACCACTATCCTACTATATAGCTATGTCGTATATTATACGTTATATTGTTTTGTGCTAAATATAGTATAGAAAAATACATAAAAACACAAGTTGGTTTATTTTATTTTTCATTGTTTGTTTGTGTTACTCCTGGAGTGGGATCAGAAGTCCGTGCTCGTGCGTCATAGCCGAAGCTCGTGCTGCACGAACTTATGGTCGTCATTTCCCATTTATACCTTTCTCGGTCCTTTTTCTTACTCGGTCTAGTTACTAAATTTTATGGGCCGGACCGCTAATTTTGTAATATCTGTATATATACCCAACTCGGACCAAAATAGGGCCCAAGCCCACAAATACTTAGCAACTTATTCTTATAACTATTTATTGTATAGCATATGTTGGGTCTTATGGGTTTAATTGTTTATTCTTCATACTCTTAGGTCCAGTAAAAGGGTAAAGGCTCATTGGGTCATCAGCCCATTTGTTACTTAAAAATCTGAAAGGGGGCCCATTGGGCTTTAGTGGCCTAAAGGCCCATTAAACCTTATAATACAAGTCCAGCAGGGGTTATAAACCCAAATCTGCCTATGGGCCCAGGCCGCAATTCTGGGCCCAACACTCTCGGTCAAAAATCAAACACAACACAGAAAGCCCAACAATAAAACCAGTTACCAGTTTTGGTACGAGCCGTACCAGTGTTGGTACAAAGGCCAAGCATTGGCTTATACCAGTAACAGGAACAAGGGACAAGTTTTGGGTACAACACAAGGCATAACAGATATTTCGTGCCAGCAAATAAAACCCGAAAGGCACTGAGTGCCAGCAAAACCCCCAATGCATACTGGTATCAGTTCAGAATAGGGCTGGTACCAGGTCTTACCGACAAAACGTTCCACTGGCAAGCCAGAGGTTATAGTGGTCAAGTCTCAAGCACGACAGTGGCTCGATGGCCACTGCCATCAGAGTGCATAAATCAAAACAACAACAACATACAAACCAACACAGCAAAGCAAGAGCATACGCAAGTACAACGTATCAACAGATCTCAGCAAGGCAAACACGCAGCAAGGAATGAAAGGGTTCTTAAGCGTTTTAGGTGTTTACCAGTAACGAGGTAACGGGGTTTGGGGGCTTTGCTTCTCCTCCTCCGTTTCTCTGGGCCCTTGCACCTTCAATTTCCCCTCTTTCACGTGCTTGAGTTATAGAAGCTTTAAACGAGTTTTAATGGTGTCTAATCTCAGCGCATGAGTTCCCTAAACAGGCAAGGGGAAATCAAGGAGGGAGAGGCGTTCCTTTTATACAAACCGTGAAGGGGTGCCCTCGAGCACCTGTACCAGGCACTCGAGTGCTCGGTTTTAAAGTCAAAGAGGGCGACAGCGAGGTTTGAGTGAAGGACGAATTCGACATGAGTGAGAGCTGTCACGATCTCGTTCAGAGATCGTGAAGAAAGGGAGATCTGGAGGAGTGTGTGAGGGAGATTAGCAGCCGGAGAGAGATACGACAGAGGTAGATGTGAGGTTCGGTCGAGAGAGAAAAAGAGACAGGAGAAAAGGTGAGGGAGGAAGAGAGATAGAGGGAAAGAAAAGGGAAGAAAGAAAGGGAGAGAGACAGTAGGTGTGACAGAGAGACACCGAGAGAGAGAGAGTGCAGGGAGAGAGAGAAGTGTGATTGGAGAGGTGTTGATTTCCGAGAGATGGAGAGACAGCAATTAAGAGGAGAGAAGGGAGCTGAGGTGACGGGGTGAAAAATTCAAAGGATGGAAAGAGAAGGATCAATCAGATTTTCTGAGTTTTCATTCGAGACAAATAATGGGTTTAACCCGTTTTTCGAACGATTTTGACCCGTTTTAAAACGGTGTGCTAGGTTTTTGTCACAAATGACCCGTTGCAAGGCAGAGATGTCAAGGAGACCTTCCCAAGGCCGTCAGTTGGGGTTCTTCTGCGCCACTCGCCTTGTGACGTATTGTGTGATTGTTTATTGCAAGACTCGATCTCGACCCATTGGGTCGCAGAACTTTTAGCACACATGACTAAACTATCGTATCAGTAATAGTTTGGTTCTGTGTGGCAGGAATGCGTTGCCCTTATTCTGTTGCGATTACATTCGAACAGGAACGGATCGTATAATTCGTTATATGGTTCCGTAATTTAACTCGGTTCGTTAATATTATTTAAATAGATCTATTAATAGTTAAGATTTGTGATAAATGTTTTAACGTTGGGATACAAATTCTTATATGCCGAATTTGCTTAATCGAGCAACTTCATGTAACTTCAACACTTTAAAAATTGATGTTTTAGCTTACTTCAATTTTATTGCATGAATTTATCTTATAATTTGTCCCAATTTAATTGGAGAAGTTTTTGTGTGACATGACTGTTATCTTAACTAGTTGAAACTTTATAATTTAGTATTTGGAATTTTGTAGACATTCTAATTATGTGTTTAAACTTAAGAATTGGTCATGTGAAATTTTAAATTCATTCAATTATGATTTTGTCTTGGCTTACATTTTCAACATATATTCTTTATTTATTTTATTTTATTCAAATGTTGTTTTTAAATCCTATCCTCGTTTATATATGAAAATTAATTAAATAAAACTTTCTTTCTAATGTTGATCAAAATTTTGTAAGTTACGAATAGAAGAAAAGATTTAAATTTTTGGTATTATTCCTAAGCTAGATTAGAATTAATATTTCAATTAATGATAAGTTTTATAATTTACAAGATCATTATTTATTAATATAATTATTAAATGTTGGGTTTTACACCCTCTCTCTATCTCTCATTTATTACTCTCACCCTCTCTCTCTCATACTCTCTCTCTCATTTAATGAGGCTGCCCCCTCTCTTTTCTCTTCCCCCGCTCCGTTTTTCTCTTTTCTTATGTTCTCTCTTCCTGGCTTCCTCTAGACACTTCTCATTTTCCCTCTCCCGTACTACCCCCTGTCTCGTCCGTCCCTTCTCTCTTCGCTAATGTTACTCGAAAACCTCTACTCTCTCTCCATTGTCACCACGAGGCCACTCGAGTGCCTACTCTTTAGATCTGTTGAAAGCACGTTGCGTGGAGAGTATTGGCCGATGTTGACAGATCTGATTAGTTTGGATGCCCTCCCTCGTCGCCTCCTCTATAAAACTCGATGCATGCCCTCCCTCGTCGCCTCTGTTTTGTGTTGTTTGGTCTCATGAGTTGAGATTAGTTTGGACTTTTAACGTGGCAATTCAAAGTAAAAATACACGAGTTAATCGAGTTAGCAAGAGGAAGAGGAGCCGACGGAGCAGTCGTGGTGCGTGCCTCGCCTTGAACCCCCTCCCTGATTTCTCCTTGCGGTTCCTCCCTTCTTTTCTGGTAAACCTATACTGCGTTTTTATTGCCTATTTTGTACTCTCTGTGATGCTTTGCATGTGGTTATTTTGCTCTTATACGAGCGGGCTAGCTGTTATTGTTGATTTTTGGTTCCTTTTTATTGCCTTACCTCTGTGACTATGATGACAGGGGCCATCGAGCCCCTGTCCGTGTGCTCGGGTTTTTGTCTAACTTTCTGGTATAGTCTGTAAAATTGATCTGTGGGGTGAACTGGAAAATGGATTGGGGAGGTAGGGGCGCTTACGGGCAATTTTCTTTGCCTTCTGGTTTTGCTGTGACTATCTGGTACACTGGTACTAGACCAGTGTTTGGCCTTTGTACCAGTACTGGTACAGCTTGTACCAGCGTTGGTGACCATTTCTTTTGTTGTTGCTGTAACCTTGCTGGATTGCTGTTTTGTTCGATTTGTTATGAGAGGAGCTCTGGCCCAGAGGTGATGACTGGGCCAGTAAAACTCGTTTAGGCCCTTTTGGGCCTTTTCTTGATCCGTTAGTTGATTTAAAATCAAATAGGCCTTTATGTCCCTGCTGGACCCTTATAGAATTAAATTAACAAATGGGCCTCTAACCTTGCTGAAACTAAAAGATTTTAATATGAAATTGGTTCATTGGGCCCAAAACAGATACTATATGGATAAATAATAAAATGCTAAGGTTAGTTTTAAGTGCTTTGGGCCTTGACCCTAATTTGGGCCGAGATTTGGGTTTATAACATATATTACAAAATTAGCGGTTTAGCCCATAGCACTTAGTAACTAGACCCAAATAGCAAAAGGGACTGAGAAGGATATAAATGGGAGATAACAACCATAAGTCCGTGTAGCACGAGCTTCGGCTATGACGCACGAGTACGGACTTCTGATCCCACTCAAGATTAACACAAAACAAACAAATAAATAATTAAAATAAACCAACTTGTGTTTTATTGTGTTTCTTATATATCTTTCTTCTATATTATATGTATCACAAATATTATAACGAATATTATACGAAGTAGTTAAGTAAATAGGTTAGTTTAAGTATACGACAACGCATTTGATGAAGGACATTTGAATTATAATATGCAACGATTAAATCAAGTAACTAAACTTGAATAACGATAGCAACGTAATTAAATAGTTATAAGATTTAATCAAGTGTAATGTGTATATATATATATAATAACTAAATAATTATAAAGTGAATTACATATAAATATGTACGTAGGTATATATGTATATATGTATATACATATATACATATATATCTATATATACTTATATATGAACCTATATATACGTGTATATATAATAATTAACACCCGAAACATCACCAACATAAATGGACTAAGTATAATTATATACATAATAATATATATTGATCAATTTCTCTATATCACAATGTATGTGATGTACATCTAATCACATACATGACGCACAGAAATATGACTAAGTAACATTATATATATAATTGTATATATTGATCAATTTCTCTATATTACAATGTATGTGATATACATCTAATCACATACAAGATGCATACCAATGTGATTAAATAACATTATAAATATAAACAAACATATATTGATCAATTTCTCTATAAACACATAAATAATATAAACACACACATATTAGTTAATATCTAATTAACTATTTTCCTTTCTTCTGTCGTTAGTTTAATAATAAAAGTGCACAACTAAAAGTGGTTGAATTTATAACATGCTTTCATCGTGATGTGTTTTATTTATATCCTGCAAATTATCGTCCTGACGTCACATTAAATAATGGGAATAGTAACACACTATACAACAACACTTAAATTAAATATGAAGAAAGAAATATGTGATTTGGACACACACTCGTCGTGCAGCACGAACACTGCACGCGAGATTTGACCAAGTAACACTATTAAAGAAATTATATTAGGAGCATCAAGGACGTCTCAAATGCCTGTATCTTTTTGTACTTTCATTTCACATAAGAATCCTTCGACTAACTAAACAAAACCCGAAAAATATAAATATGAGATTTAGTGGACTCGGACCCACACGCAGTGGACGAGTTCTATATTGTCGCTGACGACGCTGACCCCATGTCATGTCAAACTATTTCACATAAGTACCAACTATTGAGACAAACCTGCATCTCATGTCATATGCATTTCGTGTTGCATATAAGATTCGATATACGGATCATATTAGGCTATTAGCTACTTATAGGTAGATACGTATAAATATTATATATATATTCTCGTCGGGAGTGACGAGAGTCGGGCCGGTGATCACCAGCTGGATGTATCGTGAGGGCATCACGACGGGCGGATTACGTACGCAAGCTAAACGCCCGTGGGGTCCCCTCGTCGGGATGTCTTCATAGACATTCAACTGATGCCCACCAAACGTGATCATCACTTGATGTCTCATAGTGCCAGTTCGAGAGTTTTATTTCCAAAGATCCTTATTAGTATATGTATTATAATACTTTCTCTTTGAGTGATTAAGGTTCGATTTCTTAGTTTAGAGTATGCATGTCCTATGTGAAGTATTGGAGCTATTCCGTTCTTTATATATATTTCTATTTGCCGATATTTTGAGATCTCCAAATATTCGAAGGGGAACTCCCTTGGCCCCTTTGTGGGTACAGAGGAAATCTGGGCCTCCCTTTGGCCTTAACTGGTACAGGGAGTTCCCTTTTTATTTTTATTCAAACGGATAGTCGGTTCCTTATTTCCGTATGACGGTTGAGACCGAGAGTTTGTTTTTCTTAATTTCTTTTTGTGAGGGTAGGCTTCTCAGTTCGCTTATTGACCGAGCGTGTGCTTTTTGTAGCCGCTTTATTTTACCAGGACGTTTCGTTCTGGAAACTCAGAGTTCAGTTGGGCCGTGGTTGATTTGAGACTCGTCTAACGATTACGTTAGGCCTGTGGTTGATTTGAGACTCGCCTAACAATACCCTTAGGCTTGTGGTTACGACCCGTCTGAGGGGGCGAATCCTGAAGTCCTGTTTCTAAATTTGACAGTCTGTTCATTCGCTTGGGAGTTTGATGATTTCTCATAGTACTTATTGTATATTACTATCCCTCATAAATATTTTGGGTTTCTTTCTCGTATCGTCTCGTTGGATAGATTTAAATATTTACTTAAATTGAATAATGGTTAAACAAAACACAAGCTATGAGTAATAACTTGATATATATATAAATCTCATTAATTGTGATTGGTCCAAACTTGAATCAGATATAATCCTAAAGGCTGGACCTTAATCCACACTGAGTAATTTTATAAATTACTCACGTTCCACGATGGTTATGTGGTCCAGGTACAGAGCATGAGTCATTTGATGTGTAGAGGAGAGCGTTAGGATGGTGTTTCCAGGCGTCCTCTGTTTTGTTGATCAGATCTTTATTTATTTTACTTTCTTTTGTTAGGATTAGTTTGTAGTAGGTTAGTGAGGTCGTTCCCACGTTCCTTGATGGGATCGTCCTCTCCTATATGTATTTTATTTTCTTTAGCTTCCGCTGTAAAACTTTGTACATACTCTGGATCTTATATATATATATTTGTTGGATGTTCATGTATTGTGTGTTCAATGTGTGTGTTTTTACTTAAATTAAGTATAATAAATAAATCTGAATATGATGTACTTGACAATTAATTAAGCCTTTCGTGTACTTGTAATCAAGTATACGTGGCGGGATTAACACCTTTAAGCTAGTTATTATTTCTAAGGTGTGATAGAAGAGAATAGGAGAATCAAATGGCAGAAGATGCTGCGAAATCTTATTTTGGAAAGAATCAGGTCTCCAACCTTGATACCCTTGTGCATTTGCCAGATCCCAAACTCAATGTCCCTATGCAATTACTTCCTCAGCAAATTGATCTACCTATAGGTCAGATTGAAATCCCTCCTCAAGATAGAGATGCAATCGAGCCAGTTCCTTCTTTGTTAGGTGATGACCAGATCAAGACTGTACCTGCCACTTTGACCTTTGAACCAGCTTACAACAGCAACATCGATATCAATCAGATCGAGACTGTCACAAGATTCACTGAACCCGATGATCAAAATACCATCGTTGTAACTCAACTTGAGCTACAAACATCACAGATCGTAACAAAGGATGTTTCGTTGAAATGGGATTCAACTCCTACTCATCTCGGTACTCAGGTGAGGCACAACAACAATTTCACTCATGGTCCAGCGATGTGGATTGAAGTAGCTAGATGCCCGAATTCCATTCCACCCAAGCCACCTGTGCTTGCACTTCACAGCTCAAGTCATCACATTGACAATGGAGTAAACCAAGTCCTTCATCAGCATGAGAATGATAACAAGATTCCAGCATTAGTTAACAGTAAGCAGACCCAAAGCCAAACACATTACCTAATCAAAATCACCTCATCACCAGAAAACAACAAGGAATCTTCAGTTGAGCAACCCAAGCGTGAGTCTAGAGATCCAGATTGGAAGCAGCTAATACCAGGTACCAGACATGATCTCAGTCGTATAGGTACCAAACTGACCTTCCCAATTGAGACTAATATTGATACATTCCAATTGGATCCACCTCAAAGCACCGAGAATGAGAAAGAGATGCTCAATCAACCAGTGCCAACCAATTTCACACTTTCTCTCTCTAACAGTGGCTTGGTATCACCTATACTCAGTTCCACGACTGCTATATATTGCCTTCATGCGCAAAGTTGTATCAAACCTAAGGAATTTCCTGCTCTTATCCAACCTAAGCCTCCAGATTTGATACAACTATCCATACTAGTTCCTACAAGGTTTTCCAATGATCAGACTACAAAGATTTTTGAAGCCTCCTTTGATACTGTTACTAGAGCAAGGGAGGGTACTTTAGTACATTTTTTCAGAGATTTACTTTTCAAAGCTGACCGTGATCATGGAACTACATTACAAAGATTACAAAAGCATGTCCCGGTTACACTATGGGATCCACACCATTTGCATCTCTTTCACCACAAATGCAAGGTTTCCTATGGTGTTTCACATAGCCTTAATGATCAATTTGATTTCATGCACCTTGATGGCCAAACTCAGTGGCTGAGAGGCACACTGGACTTACACCAAACTTACCAATTGAGAGTTCTAGCCATCATCACCCCTTGGCTAGACTTTGACCCCGGAGGAGCACTCAAACCAGTTTATCAATTGTTTTTGGGTATTGCCTTTCAATTGAAGAGTCTCACAAGAAATTATGGCTGTTACAACATCATGCGAAATCCAATTTTACCCCTGAATATCTCACTAGTACTATTCAGCAATACAATTCAAGGGATGGTTTTCTATTGGAAAGGGCAATCTGCAGAGCTGATTAAAAGCGCTGTGCTCAAATTAAGCAAGGTAATTATCTTGAAGGGCAGTATGGGAAACAATGAGATACAAGTTAGTAGTATGATGTTGGTAGCTTCTAGAAACTCAGTAAATCATGGGGTGACTCACATTTCCAATTTTCTGAACAAAAAGGTCGAGACAAGTCTTGTGTTGGCTTTGCATTTTAGTAAGGACAAAATTGTCTTTTGGTCAATCATGGTATTACAAGGGCACAAGTGTACTATCCATATGGGTTCACTAGCAATAAGGCATTACCAAATCAATCTCCATGTTATATGCTCCAGCTTAGAAATTCAACATCCCTGCACCAAGTCAAGGGAGAGTGGTGCTGGTGGAATTGGGTTATATGTTATATGCTCATCACACATATCCATTAGGTTCATTGTGCCCAACACATTCAAAACTTCTCTCATGATTGTGCTGAAGTATCAAGGCAACTCAATCTTTGGCATGATTTTTTATTGGAAATGGGTGTTTATATTATGTGGTGTCAGTGAAAGGGTTACCACAGAATATATAATTCTGGATACACACCAATTTAAAATCTGAAAATGTAAAGGAGCTTTGATCTTTTGGGCACTGGCAGTGCACCAGCACCATGTTAACCAACTGAAGGGTACAGTGGCAATCGAGCTACCTCAATGGTTACCTATTTCATGTGCAGTAGCAATGGGATTGGTCACACACATGGGTTGTGTTCAAATAATTGTAGAAAATAGTGAGCACACATTTCTCATGTGGAAGAGAGCATGGTTTGTCATTAATTGGGGCATTATGCGTTTGAAAATAATGAGACTGGTACTAAAAATTCAAATGGGTCCCCAGCAGCCTTGGAACATTGTATCGGTGCCACAGAGAATAATTGGTACCACTGTCAAAATGTGCTGGCACGACTTGCGGAGGAGCAAGGGTGCTGTCACGAATCAATGCCAAGCTCATCTCCCAATCTCAATAGAATACCAAAGCTTGGGGACAAGCTTTGTTTCAATGGGAAGGGAATGTGATGATATAAATGGGTACCAAGAAATTATGGCCGTTGGATCAAGACTGAAGCAACAGTAGCCGTTGGATAGAAATCAAGCTTCAATCTGCGCAATAAACTCTGGAATGGAGATGTGCGGTTAAACAATGACTGGAGGCGAAACAGAGAATAAAAGAGTAGTTTGTTAGGACTGTTCAGTTAGTTAGACATTTTGCTTATCTACCCAAGATTTAGTTCAAATTACAATTTAGTTCCTGCCTCATTCTATAAAGGCAACAGTCACTTCATTCTTCTGTTCATGTCGAATTTGAGAATCATATACAATACCCTTTATCTTCTTATCTTCCAATTATCTGTAAATTCCTTTCTTTTAGTAATCAATAAAGATTGCTTTTAATCCAATTTTATCTCCGCTGTCTTCAGTTTCTCAATTTTATGCTATTATCAGATTTAGTTCATTACTCAATCTGTTGAATAATTTGCGTGATCCTAGTTGGGGACATGACACCATTGCATGCGGGTGGATCAAACGGCTCATAGACACTGAGTGTGGGGTTGTTGATGTAGTAGCATTGATTGGAGAGATGGAGTGTGTGGGTGTTGAGCCAGGGTTTAGCATGGTGGAGAAAGTGGTGAACTTGTATTGGGAGAGGGGAAGGAAAGATATGGCAATTGAGTTTGTAAAGAAGTCATGAGTCGGGGTGGAGTGGGTGGCTACAAAATTGGAGATGGGAATCAGGACACCAGTAAGGGTGGGCCGGTTGGATATCTCTCTTGGAAAATGATGGTAATTGTTTTTCTTTATGTTTAGTTACTTTATATAATTAGATGTATAAACAGTGAAATTTGATCAGCTTATAAGGTGTCATCAGGTGTTTGACCCATATCAAGTAGACAAGTTAAAATGATTGAACAGTTGAAATAGGCTATATAACCTTTTACCTCATTTACCTCTTTGTCAAGTTAATCTTGTGAGGCTACCAACGGCTTAAAAACGACCATAAAGTTTTAAGTTCAAAATTAGAACACTACATAAGATTATTTTGACTGTGATTGGTCTTCGATGGATAAAAACTGAACACCTTTATCTTTACATGATAATATGAAAATCAGAAATTGAAAAAACGGAAGTTGAAATTGCAAATGTTTAAAACTAGGAAGTTCACATTTGTTGTCTGCGAACCAAAACCAAAAATGGAAAGATGGTTCTCATTTATCGTTTTGGTTAATATTTCTAAAGGAAATAATATATATTTATTTTTATTGCCTTATTTGTCAAAAAAAATTTGCCCATATTTTGATTAATTTCTCATAGGTCCCAGTAGTGTTTTGACAAAATTCGTACGGTCAACTCGACCCACGCCAGCCCGTCCTCGTCACCCGCCTGTGCGCCCAACCCGTACCCATCCTCGCCTGTACTCTTGCCAAGGGCATGTTTCATACAGGTTTGGATCGCCCTTCGAAATTTCGCAATCAAAGAATTGGCTTGACTGCACTAGTCAAAGAATTAAAGGAGTTCTCCAAAAACATTAGGAAATTGAACAGCTTCGTCAAATCGGGTCAGGTAGCTGAACTTGATACCGACACCCTCTTCACTATTGAGCATTACCAGTCGAGCCTAATTTGAAAAGCAAATATGTTGTCTCAGTGGGCTTTACTAGAAAAGAAAACTGATAATTTTCCTGGTTTAGTCCTTGAAAGGCTACTCTCTCTTTACATGTGTGTTGGCCGAGGATTGGAGGCTGAGCGCCAGCTTTGGCAAATGAAGTTATCAGGTAAAGAACCTGACAGACAGATTTTTGACATCGTATTTGCAATCTGCGCGTTTCAAAATGAGACAGGTGCCATTCGTAGGTTGCTAACTGCAACCGGGGTTGAGTCGAGTAGCCCAATTGGCAGGAAAAAAACACTTTCTTGGCTATTGAGGGGTTACATGAAAGGTGGGTTTTATCTGGATGCATCATAAATCCTGATACAGATGCTCGATTCAGGGCTTTTGCCTGAGTATTTAGACCGGGCTGCAGTTGTACAAGGTTTGAAGAAAATTATGCAAGAGACGGGCGATATTGAACCTTATGTTAGGATTTGCAAGAAGTTGTCTGACTTGGATCTGGTTGGGTCGTGTGTTGTTTATTTGTACATGCCCAAGCATAAACTATGGGTCATAAAGATGCTTTGAAGAGTGTTACGAGGGTTGAATTTTTATTGTATATTTTAAAGATTAGTTTTAGGTTATGAAGATTTTATAGGTGCATATTGGATCTCAGAATTTTGGGAGCTGGCATATCTAAAAGCATGCTTTGTTGTCTGAACTGTCCTAGTTAAAGCTGTGCAAGTATTTTGATAAGATTTTCTGGAAATCTCGGTGTCTATTCTTTATTTATTTATTATTTATATATGGATAATATTTCGTAGATATCACATTTGATATCAACTATTGATACCGATTTTATTATTTTGAGTTATCATGCACATTATTTGAGTTATTATGCATGTTATATTATAATAACTATTTCAGTACATAAATTAACATGTATAACTATTTCATTATAAAAAATAATATGCATGATAATTCAAATAATGTGCACGATAACTCAACTAAAGGTGTATAATAAAATCGACAACATGTATAATTATTTCATTACAAAAAATAACATGCATAATAATTCAAATAATATGCAGTATAATTCAACTAAAAATGCATAATAAAATCGGTATCAATAGTTGGTATCAAATATGGTATCTACGTATCAGCTCCCTTTATATATTTATTTATTTTTACTAGTGCTTCCGCCAAATTTAGTAGAAGATTCATAAATGGAAGTTCTCACTGCTACGAGTGATGTAATTTCTATTCGGAGTCGTTAATCATTTTTAAGTGAAGCAATAGTGACAAATTGAAAATAGTTAGATTCCACTTACAAATTCCGATTTTTTTTTAAAAGAATAACAAATTCTCTAAATAGTTGTCAAAATCGTGAATAATTTAAAGTTATTTGAAAAAGAAAAATCTACAGGAAGGTGCAGAAATTGAGTGCTTCAGCAAATAATTTACAACTGTTACTGCGAATGAAGTTCCTTTACTGGTTTATATTATTCAGGGGAACTGATTGAGTGTTGATGGACTCACAACATGTTTATTAAAAGTAACCATACTTACGGGCAATGTTGTAAAATGAGAATTCTAATATGAATGTGTTTTGTCGTTGCATGATGTCTTGATGCATATACAAACACAGTATGCATATGCATATGCATATGCAGTTTAGTATGTAGATATGTATTTTGAAAAAAAAACTTAAAATATATAATCAAAACTAATTTTTAAAGAATTTCAACGGTTGCAATACCACGACTAGTAAACTAAAATAATAACTAAAAGTTTTCAATACTAAACTAAGAAGTATCATCGTACTAAATATAATCAAATCTTGCCGCATTAAGGCATCTGGGATGCAACATAAGTTCGACCACAACGCAAGCGAAATGACAATAGTGGAGAAAAAGAACTCTAACCTCCACTCTCATAGAGAATAGTCTAAACAAATAGGACATATCAAGTCTGACACCACACCAAGTTCTCGTGAAGGTGGAGGATATGCGACCAGAGGCACTGCTCCAATAATTGCAAGCTCGAGATCATGAGCAGATGATGACAGCAATGACGGTGCAAGTTTAAGCTCTGGATCAGCCCAACCCTCTCCGTAGTGTCTAGCTCCCACTAGACCATACAAACTATAATAATATTACTAGAATACCACCAATAATTTCTATTAAAATATCAAATGTTATACGAGGTTGATCTACTTAAATCTCTAAATGGGTCATTTGAATGAATTCGAATCTAGAAATTTGAAAGAGAAATATGTACTAAAAAGTATAATATACTATAGGCTGGATTATAGCATGCTTAGTGCATATGCGTTATTCAAATGCATATGCAATCCAGAATGTGGATATGTATTTTGAAAAAAAATTAGAAACATATGAACTAAAAATAATTCTTTAAGAAATATCAACTGTTGCAATATTTACACAATCTACAACTAGTAGACTAAAATAATAACTAAAAAAATATGTTCTAAATTAAGAATAAATAGTGATAGTCTTTTGATATCTAAAATACAAACAAAATAGTATGTCAAGAGTGAAATTAATAATAATAATACTAATAATAATAAATACGAGTACAATAAATAAAGTATGTTGTCTGTTTCTTATCTCAAACTAGATGTCGCCAACAACGGCTTGCCACAATAAAGACACCTATAAGATAAATAAAGTGCAACCTCAATAAATGTCGAATGATTACAGTGAAGGAAGCAAAGAACTCTAACCTCCATTACATTGAAAATGTCATCCAAATACAATCATCGTCCAAGTACAGTTATGACATATCGAGTCTGGCACCACACCAAGTACTCACGGGGACGAAGAAAATATGTGACCACATGCATTGCTTCAATAGCTGCAAGCTCGAGACCGTGAGCGGATGGTGACATGGTGATGGTGCAAGATCAAGCTTTTAATCGTCCTGACCCATTCCAGAATATCTAGCTCTCCGCTAGATCAAACAAAGACATAATAATGCTATTAGAATACCATCAATAATTTCTATGAAATCTCAACTGTTATCGAGCTGATCTACAAAAATCACTAGGTGGATCATTTGAATGTCCGAAACACTTAATTGGAGAAAATGAATCCGACTGTAGAAATTTAAGAAAGAAATATTTATTAGAAAGTATCATATACTATATGTGTGTATGTGTGAACATATATATGCAATATATGGATGCATATGCAGTTTAGCAAGCAAATAGTGATAATCTTGAGATATATGAAATGCACACAAAGTAGTATGTCATGTGAGCAATTTTTTCACCCATAAGTGAGGTATTTCAATCTATTTCATTGAAATAAATAGTACGAGTAAAATAAATAAAGTATGGTGTCCATTTCATATCTCAAACTAGATGTCTTCAACAACGACAACCTTGTCACAATAAGGACAACTGGAACGTAACAAGGATGCAACCTTAATGCATGCCAAATGATAATAGTATAGACATGAAAGAATTCCAACCTCCACCACCATGGAGAAGTTGTCAAAACATATATGACATGTCAAGTCCAACACGACACCGAATCCTCGTGGAGATAGAGGATACACAATTAGAGGCAATGGTCCAGAAGTTGCAAGTTCGAGACCATGAACAAATGGTGGCATCAATGGTTGTGTGAGTTCATGCTCTGGATCGGCTTGGCCCTCTCCATAATGTCTAGCTTTCTCTTAGATAATACAAAAACATAATAATGCTAATAGAATACAACTATTAATTTCTATGAAAATCTCAAACATTTATTGAAGCTGGTCTATTAAAAAGTGTGGGACAAATCATTTGAATGTCTGCAATGCTATATTGGAGAAAATGAATCCACTCTAGATATTTGAGAGAAATATTTTATCAGAAGTATAATTTACTGGAAAGAATTCAGTCGATGGCAAGTCCATGCACGTGGCAGGGCTTGTTTTTTATAAAGGTGCATTAAATTAGCAGTATTTTGTATTTTGTTTGGGCTAGATATTCTTGGAATACCTCTCTTTTATGAATAGTTGCTCGTTGGTAAATTCAAATCTCTTTCTCCTCTCTCTCAATACTTACAATTTCAAATTCTATCCTCACTCTCACTAAATTCATTAATTTCTATTAATTTAATTTTGTTGTTCAGGTTGGCCGTGCTGAAGAAAAATATAATCTGATTAGTAAATTGAACCCGTTTAGTTTCAGTTCCATACAATTCCCTCAATTGAATATTGAAGTTTTCTCATAGAAGACTCATTGTATTCAACATTTCAAATTTTATTCAATGTTTTAAAAAGCGAACATGCATGTGCAAGGACACTGCATAATTCATATGCAATATGCAGGCGCATATGCAAGTTTTAATGCAGATTTGTATATGCGATTTAATTAAATAGTATTGTAGCAAATAATATATATTCGAACGAAAATATATATAATATATAATGAAGATTGACACAACCAAATGTGGCGCTGTGGTTCACAAAAGTTGCACGTGAATTTTTTGTGCCCCAAAATATTTCGCATACGCGTAACAAGAAGAGTATGTAGTCTATATTAGGCTAAATGACTCGTATATTGACTTGCATATGGAGAAAACCACTGGAACTGAAATTCATTTCCTTATAATTTAATGTTTCAGTCTTTATTCATGTTATCAGGTGGTGACTGAGATGGTGTATTGAGCAGGAGTGCAAGACAGAGGGTGAAATCAGATGTCTGGAACTGAAACCGCTGGATCAGATCTTGCTCACTTTCTTGTTTTTATTAATCTGGAGTCTAGACTCTTTTGATTGTGCACTTGTGCTAAGTTGCTTACTGCTAAAACAATGCTAAAACTTAAAGACTTGTGCTAAGTTGCTTACTGTTTATTTATGAACTAGAACTTTTTGGAGGTGTTGTAGACTTGTAGTTGTGAAATTACTGTGTTAACTTGTTTGATCTTTTGTATGAACTTCCTTCAATCTAATTTCTGTTTAATTTTAAGTTCAGATCAATTTCATATTTGTATGAGTGATAGTTTAATTTTAATTTCTCACAATTTACGGCCACTTGAGGCCCACAAGATTTAACTATTGGCCCATTTGGGATTCTCACAGTCCACTTTCCCACTATCCACTATTCCACTTCAACTCTACAGTCGCTCGCTCCGTACAAGATCCTCTACAAAGTCGGAGCATTCTTTGCGCTCTTACAATCGTCCGATTTAAATCGGAAAATCTTGATCAAAATTTGGACGGATTATAACAAAATAATAACCGTTCGATTTGTTCTAAAACTTATTTGCGTAATATTCTCTATCGTAGGTTGGATCTCACGTGCGTCAGATGCTTTTCAAAAATGTTTAGGGTTTTTTTCTCTCTCTCTTCTCTTCTCTGTCACTGCACGACGCCCCTCCCGCTTCTCCTTTCCATTCAAAAACCCTCAAAAATTTGAAATCCCCTCTTCTCGCCTTCTCTGTGAGCAATCAATCTAGTACCTGATTCATCGCGTTCGATTGTTCAAGGAGTGCTTGCTGTTTTCTGGAACCGATCGTCAGGTATATCTTTTGTTTTTTGTTTTGCTCTTCTAGGGCTCGACTCTCGATGGTTATGTTAAATGTGCATTCGTTCAATTTATAATTGGTTTAAATAATTACAATGTTAGGTTTAGATTTTGTGCTTGAACTGGTTATCCTTCAAACTTTTTTTTTGTACTTTTCGTTACCCCCATTTCATCCTTATTACCTAGGGTTTGTGCTTAAACATGGCGTTATTATTTAATAGAGAGTTAATATTAGTAACTGCCTTACTATGTGCTGGATACCAAGTGCTATTGAATTGAAACCCATATTATGAGTCAAATACTGCAATGGATTATGATAGTGTCATTTTGACTGACGTAACACCCCAATTGACTTTTGGGTTTTCGGCCTCTGTTCTTGTTTTCCTATTAGCCTCAAGGTGTTGAGGTTTTTAAGGTGTACACTGTCTATTTGTTGTTATTTTGAACTTGTACCTAAATGAAGATTTGTTGATCTATTGTGTTTTACTCATTAGACAAAAACTATTTGATTGGTGTCAATCGAAGTATTTTTTTAATGATATGTTTCCTTTTAACCCATAGTTTTTTTTTAAGTGTTTAACTCGATTTAATAATTAAATTTAGGCAAATTCTGCTATGGATCAAAATTAACTTGATTTTACTACTATCGATGCAAAATCAACTTGATTGGATAATTATTGATGATGATCAACGAATACAATTAATTTGAGTTTAATTTTTTTGTCCATAGAAGACTCACTCTTAAATTTAAATGTACTAGATTTGTGGCAAATGTATTTCAACAAAATCATCAAATAATAGGTAATGTAATTTGCTTAAAATTTGGACTAGCAATTCAATGATGAGTGCTTGTTGCCAACTCTAAGCTCTTTTTCATGCTTTTTCTTCCATGTTGTGATTTATTCTTACGTGAATCAACTACTATTGCAGTTCAAAAATGGCAATGGATATTACCCTAGCTCTTCTTGCTGCACAATCACCAGATAGCCAAACCCGCACAGTTGCTGAGGCAAACCTGAAACTGTTCCAAGAGCAGAACCTTCCTCAGTTCCTCCTCTCCCTTTCGAGTGAGCTATCAAATGACCAAAAACCTCCTGAGTCACGTCGCCTTGCTGGTATCATACTAAAAAACTCACTAGATGCAAAAGACTCAGCACGTAAAGAACACCTGACCCAGCAGTGGGTTGCCGTGGATCTAAGCATAAAATTCCAGATCAAAGAATCCTTGTTAAGAACCCTTGGATCCTCTGTGGCTGAGGCTCGACACACCTCTTCCCAAGTCATTGCAAAGGTAGCATCTATTGAAATTCCAAGAAAGGAATGGCAAGACCTGATAGGAAAGCTGTTAGGCAATGTGACCCAGGCATATGCACCGGGTTTCCTCAAACAGGCTACTCTGGAGACTTTAGGGTATGTTTGTGAGGAGGTGGCCCCGCAGGATCTTGAGCAAGACCAAGTCAATGCTGTTCTGACAGCAGTAGTACAGGGCATGACTTCAGCTGAGCCCAGCTCTGATGTCCGCTTGGCAGCTATCAGAGCTCTCTACAATGCACTAGATTTTGCACAGACAAATTTTGAGAACCAAGTTGAGAGGAATTTTATCATGAAGGTTGTATGTGAGACTGCAGTTTCAAAAGAATCAGCTGAGATAAGGCAAGCGGCTTTTGAGTGTCTAGTCGCCATTGCCTCAATCTACTATGACTACCTTGAGCTGTACATGCAGACCTTGTTTAACATCACAGCTGAGGCTGTTAGAGGTGATGAAGAATCAGTTGCACTGCAAGCAATTGAGTTCTGGAGCACACTTGCTGAGGAGGAAATGGAGAGACAGGATGATTGTGTTGGCGAATTTGAGCTTAACTCACCTCTCTTGCATTTTCATTTTGTAGATAAGGCCCTCGAATCACTTGTTCCAATGCTTCTAGAAACACTTTTAAAGCAAGAAGAGGATCAGGATCAGGATGATACCATGTGGAATCTTTCAATGGCTGGTGGGACCTGTCTTGGACTGGTGTCCAAGACTGTTGGTGATAAGGTTGTCCCACTTGTCATGCCATTTGTAGAGAGGAACATCACCAAGGCAGACTGGCGCAGCCGTGAGGCTGCAACATTTGCTTTTGGGTCGATTTTAGAGGGACCCTCTGTGGAGAAGCTCTCACCCCTTGCACAAAGCGGATTCAAGTTTTTGCTAAGTGCAATGAAAGATCAGAGTAGCCATGTCAGGGATACAACTGCTTGGACCCTTGGCCGTGTATTTGAGCTAGTGCACCGCCCTGCCAGTGGTAATCCTGTAATAAATGAGAATAATCTCCCTGGTATCATGACAGTGCTGCTAGAGAGCATCCGAGATGTACCCAATGTGGCTGAGAAAGTGTGTGGGGCCCTTTATTTTCTTGCACAAGGTTATGAGGATGCCGGCCCTGCCTCAAAGGCTCTCACACCTTACTATGAGAGCTTGATGGCTGCACTCCTGTCAACAGCTGACCGTGCTGATGTCAGCAATGTCCGTCTGAGAGACTCTGCTTATGAAACCCTGAATGAAGTTGTCAGGTGCAGCTATGTAACAGACACCATCAACACCACTGCACAACTGTTGCAAGAGATAATAAGGCGAGTGGCACAGACTGTGGAGCTCCAAGTTGTTTCCTCTGATGACAGGGAGAAACAGGGTGACCTCCAGGCGTTACTCTGTGGGGTGCTTCAGGTGATTATTCAAAAGCTGGGGGCTTCGGAGGGTAAATCAGTAATTTTACAGGCAGCCGACCAGATGATGATGGTGTTTTTGCGAGTGTTTGGTTGTCGTAGCTCAACCGTGCATGAGGAAGCCATGTTGGCAATTGGAGCGCTTGCATATGTCACTGGGGCTGATTTCGCAAAATATATGTCTGAGTTCTACAAATTCCTTGAAATTGGGCTAACGAATTTTGAGGAGTATCAGGTCTGTTCCATCTCTGTTGGAGTTGTGGGTGACATATGCCGTGCACTGGATGACAAAATCCTCCCCTATTGTGATGGCATAATGACTGTTTTGTTGAAGGATTTGTCAAATCCTATGCTCAATCGCTCAGTAAAGTCACCTATTTTCTCATGCTTTGGGGATATTGCACTTGCCATTGGGGATAAATTTGATAAGTATCTGCCATATGCAGCCCCCATGATGCAGAGTGCTTCTGAGATGTGCATACACCTGGATACGAGTGATGATGACATGGAGGAGTACATAAACCAGCTGAGGAGGGGTATTTTTGAGGCATATTCGGGTATGCTTCAAGGGTTCAAGAATTCCAAGCCTGAAATCATGCTACCCTATGCAGGCTCCCTTGTGCAATTTATCGAAGCAGTTTTTAAAGACCATAGCAGGTACATTTTGCTAGATTTTTTTTTTTGGAACACAAGGATTTAGCTTGTATTGATATTTTTTTGGGTACTAAGCGTAGCTGTAATCAGTTTCTTTATTATTATTATCCAAAATAAGTTTGATATGTAGCATTAAAAGAAAAGGATATGCTGACCGGTTGAATTTTGCATTTCCTTGTAGTGACGATTTGGTTACTAAAGCGGCTGTTGCTGCATTGGGAGATCTCACGGATGCATTGGGAGGTCACATAAAACCGTTGTTGATGGATTCATCATTCTATAATGATTTGCTGGGTGAGTGCCTTCAGTCTGTTGATGATACATTGAAGGAGACTGCAGGGTGGGCTCAGTCTTTGATCCAACATGTCTTGCAGTCATAAAGGGTTTAGTACCTCATTTTTTTTCTTTTCTATTGGTGCTTTTCTTTTAATTTATGATCTTCTAGATCATGGAAAGAGTTCAAAAAGGGTAGTCTGGAGTAGTTGTGTCATAGCCATGAGTTGAGCACTGTGGTGCGGATTGGTCAGTGGTATGTTGGTCTTTGGCAATGAGTAATCATTCTAACAGAAATGGTTGTGACTAGTCATGTTGATCGATTATTTCTTTTATAACAAGTCTACCTTATCTATCTGCTTTTTTGTCACAAGTTTAATTGCTTGAATGGTGGTTTACTTCTGCGTTATTTTATTCTGAACTCCTTATATAATACATATATGTACAACTAATATCAGAAATTGACACAGGTGCTTTTGCACTTGGAATCTCTGAGCATATCCGTCGAAACCATCTTATCTTTAATATATAATTACTTTTTTCATCATGGTTTTATTGTTTCATAAAACTTGCTGCGTATTGTTTGCTTAAATACAAGTTGCGGGCCTTCCTTTACCAGATGTTTATTACCCTAAAATTCATGCGAGTAGATTTTCATGAACCACCATTATAAGAAACTAAGGGTGCGTTTGTATCATGTCATGGTTAGTGTAAAAATAGTGATATCTAGATTAGTGGTTACTTTTTGCTATCTAGGTTAGTGCAAAAATAGTGCTAATTTTGTGCTATCTAGGTTAGTGAAAATGTTGTTTGGATTGCACATTTGGAGTAGTGATAGTGAGTTAATAAATAATAAATTATTTTACTTTTTTAACGATAATAATAATAAAATAATAAAATATTGATATCAATTTATAATATATAATAATACAATAATAATAAATGATAATAATAATAAAATATAACAATAATAATAAAATAATAATAATAATAAAATAGTAAAATAATAAAATAATGATAATTACAATAATAATAATAAAAATAATAATAATGACAATTATAATAATACTAATAAAATAATAATGACAATAATAATAATAAAATAATGACAATTAAAATAATCATAATAAAAATAAAATAATAATAATGACAATTATAATAATAATAAAATAATGATAATTACAATAATAAAAATAATAATAATGACAATTATAATAATACTAATAATATAATAATGACAATTAAAATAATAATAATAATTATTATTATTATTGTAATAATAATAATAATAAAATAATGATAATTACAATAATAATAATAAAAATAAAAATAATAATAATGACAATTATAATAATACTAATAAAATAATAATGACAATAATAATAATAATAATAAAATAATATTGATGACAATTATAATAATAATAAAATAATGATAATTACAATAATAATAATAAAAATAATAATGACAATTATAATAATACTAATAAAATAATAATGACAATAATAATAATAATAATAAAATAATATTAATGACAATTATAATTATAATAAAATAATGATAATTACAATAATAATAATAAAAATAATAATAATGACAATTATAATTATAATTATAATAATACTAATAAAATAATAATGACAATAATAATAAAATAATGACTATTAAAATAATAATAAAAATAAAATAATAATAATGATAATTATAATAATAATAAAATAATGATAATTACAATAATATTAAAAGAAATAATAATAATGACAATTATAATAATACTAATAAAATAATAATGACAATAATAATAATAATAATAATAAAATATTGACAATTAAAATAATAATAATATTAAATAATAATAATATCAAAATGATGATTACAATGTAATAAAATAATAATTTTGCTAACCATGACATGTGCTAATTTGCTAATCCTACCATTTTCTTGGATTAGCAAAATAGCACTAACCAACACTACTCACAACTTACTAAATCATGTTTGGATCACATTTTTGTGTGGATAGCAACCCTTATCCATAGTTAGTGCTATTTTTGGTGATCCAAACACGCCCTAAGAAAGTAAGGAGCCCTCAAAAAGATCTTATTTGAATTGTCGAACTCAGATTAAATGGTTGACAATCACTTGAGGGTCTGTTTGGCACTTGTAATTTCAGTCGGAATAACTTAATAGCGGTCTATTCCAGTCGATAACGAGTGCCAAACACGAAATGGTAGAATGAAATAGTGAGTCGAATACACTCTTCCGGTATACCACGACATGCTTGGTATACGGGAAGAGAGCCACGGAATAGCAAATATAATTTCTCATTTACCTCCAGCGTCATTATTTTACTCTTTCTTTATCTGCTATTTCTCCCTCCCGTACTCTCCTTCTCCTCTCCTCTGAAGTTATAACAATTTCTCTCTTGCTCTAAATCTCCTCCATGAGACACATTTTCTTCAAAAACGGAACTTCAAAACAAACCTCTCCACCTCTTGCCGATTTTTTTGACATCCGATATGAATTTTATTGCTCCTCTTTTATAAACCCTAGTAGAAATGACGAGACAGAGGAAAAGAGTAAAGGACAAGCGATTAGGGAGGGAGCAACAAAGTGTTCGTCTTCCACCAGAGTCGGCCCTCTTATGAACAACCATTGTTGTAGTAAGATTTTCTTTTTCTGATTACTCACTTTTGCATGTCAAATATGTTTATTGTATGCATTATCTAAGTGACAGTGATTATTTATATGAGTCAAACACGTTGCAAAAGAGAACTTAAGTACAAGGGTAGTTTTGTCATTTCATATTCTCCAAATATTTGAAGTAATACATCATTTACTAATATTTTGTCAAACAACATTTTCACTCTTCTATATAATGTAGAATACCACTCTTCTATTACTCTTCCAACAACTCTTCCAACAGTACTCTTCTATTATTATTCTACTTTTACTCTTCCGATAGCATTCTTATTCCTTATTTTGCCAAAAAGACCTGGATAACATGAGAACTGGAGAAATTTGCAGCGGCTCTCCTCTCCAATAAAACCACCATTATTATTTACCTTGGTGGATATACCAAAAATATAACTTAATATTAAAATTAAACTGAAAACTTTTGGGTCTTATTTTTGAAATAAGCTTTATAATTTTGAAGATCTGGACTTTTTTGTTTTTGAGAAAAAGTGAGAGTACCCACTGGTTTCATTGAAACCAAACTCTATTACAAACTAAAATTCCCTTAGTTTTTTCCAAAAGTTACTAATGTATCTGAACCTAAAGCTCACAGTACCATCCTCAAAACAAATAAAACTATTCTATTACAAAAATCACGATACCAACAACAGCAAATATCAAGAATATCGTAACAGTACATCAGAACACACACCAAACACAACACCACATCTATTCTTTTAGAGCACTTAATCCGGACACAGAATTTTTCCAAACGAACACCCTGCTTCCAGCTGCAGTACCGCCTGCACCGTCTCCCCCATATGGCTTTATGTGTCTTAAATAAGTCTTGGTAGGTCCTCTACATCCTGAGGTATAATCATTTGAAGCTTGAAATAAGATGAATCATTATTGTTTTTGCATCAATAACTCAATATATTGGTAATTTGAGTTGCTATACTTCTAACAAATTTGAGTGATTTATCAGTAAAACATAGTATATTTCGTTCTAACCATATTGTTCAAATTACTGCTCCCTTAATCAGTGCAATTAAACATGCATCTTTGAGCGATATTTGAGCATCAATAGACCATAAGTCCTCCAATTTTCCCCTTGAAAATTAAAGTTATTAAAATTTTCTATTCATACCCAAATATGTTTAATAAATGAACAGCCAACAAATAAGTGATCTATGTTTTTATCTTGATCACAAAAAACACATTTCACATCACCTTGCCATTCTTTTTTAGAAAGGAATATTCTAATTAATATTTTTTTTCCTTCTTACTAACCACATAAAGACCTTAATCTTTAGAGGTAATTTTGATCTCCAAATAATATCAAAGAATTTATTTGTATATCCACCAAATTCTAACCAATTATACATGGAATGTTTTGAAGATCTGGATTAAACAAAATAATTATTTGTTATATACAGTTATCTGCTAAATAAAATTATTTATTTGTTATATAGAAGTATAGAACACTAAGTGGACAAATCCCTCACGAGTCGTGACTCGTGACTCCTTTGATAACACGTCTGTGGAGACAGATGTTTCCATGGCACAAAGCATTGATGACCCGAACGCGCTAAAGTGGTACCAAGTATAAGTTCCTGAAAGTTAGCACGGTTGGGACTTGGGACCAATAATAAATAAATGAACACGACTCATTGACTCCGGTCGCTTTCATTGTCGTCAAGTCAATCTAAGCTTGAAAAGGTGTCGCTTTCTAAGATTAATTTAATGTTAACTACCGTGTAAGATGGGGAGTTGTTTAATTTGGTGGGGGTAATGATTGGCCGTTCCTTTTAATGCATTGAATAATTTCTACTTAAAAAATCACTGCACCGTTCCTTGCTTTTCTTGGACACGTTGCATATACTATACGATACTTTGCATTTTTGCAAACTACCGAGTTCCATGCTAGCTCCTTGTCTGGGAAAGGAAACCATATAACCCAACATACACGGCAAATTCAAACCATAAAATCTCAATCTAAAAAGACCAATAGATCACAAATATAAATTTTGTACAAAATTTAAGCAAAACTAATAATAACGTAGATCCAAACTAACAATAATAATGTACATTTAGTACATAATTATTGTTTTCATGAAACCAACAAACAAAGAACAGGCACTCCCAAACCAAACCAACAAATATTTTTATTTTGCCTCTGGTGACATAATCTCTAGCTCAGCCCACCACAGTGGTGATATTTTTGGTGTAGCCCCCTCCGGGGGCATTTCTGTAATTTCTCTCAGACTTTTGGCAACTTCTCCCATGGTTGGCCTCTTCTTCGGCTCCCATTCAACACAATTTTTAGCCACCTCAAACAATGCACCTAAGACGACCTCATCAAATGATTTAAGGCTTGGATCAACCGTATCTTTCAGAGAAGCACAGTTCTCAAGCTGAGTCCACTCATCAGAGAAAGGGATTTTACCAGATATCAGCTCTAATAAGATAATGCCGTACATGTACACAATGGTCTCTCTATCAGGCGTGGCATCCGTCTCTTTTGAATCAGTGCAAAGATATCGATTAAGATCTGAGACTTTAGCAGCAAAATCATCGGTCAAGTAGATAGTGGATGAATCAAGGTTTGTGAGAATGGCAGGTGGGTCCAGCTGATGCATGTGCTCTAAGCAATAGGCTATCCCCACGGCTATTCTCACTCTTGTTCCCCAGTTCAAATGCTCGGTATCTTTATCTATGGAAAACATATATTAAAGTAAAAATAATTAGAAGCAAATCATAACTACAAACAAAATATTGACATAGTACTGGTGTGGTAGCAGTGAAGATTTATCCAAGGCTTGATAGCATGCAGTATAGGAAGCTTGGCCTAAATTAACTCGGAAGGTTAAGAGAGATGTTGTTGTTGTACCCGGAACTAATATGTCAACACATTATTTGTACAACCTTTATAAAACTTGGCAAAATTTCGAAAAATATACTTACAGTGAAGATGCTCAAAGAGAGTCCCATTAGGAGCATATTCAAAAACCATCATCCTTGTAAATGGCTGCATTTCTTCACAATAACCAAGCAAACTTACAAAGTTCTTGTGGTTTACTTTTGATAGGTTTGCTATCTGGAAAAAAAAAAATACAAAAAGAAGAGCTAAGATGCCTTTTTTTACTAAAATCAATTTCACACTTCATATAATAAAAAAAAATGCATAAGGTTGCCCCAAGGGAGATTTTCATCAACGTTTTCATTTTCCCTTAATTAAAGGGTGTAATCTAGATTCTGTAAAAAAATAATAATTTTGAATACCATAGGATGGATTCTGAGCGTTATGTCATTACCAAAATACACTTTTTAAGGGTACATATGAAATTGGATTCATATATGCTGCCATTAGTGTGATACTGTGATGGCAGCTGTGGTTTGATGAATTTGCATACGGATCGAGAAAATATAGGTGAAGTACACCAGCTTCCTGAGCAATAATATTTCAGGATTTTATGTTAGTTTGCTTACAAAATGAAAATATAAAAAAATGAAACCTTCTTTCTGAATTGGGATTCACAATTCTTTGACCAACCCTTTGCACATTTGACCATGCTAGAAACAACAGCTATTTCGACCCCACTTGACAGAGTCCCTTTGTACATGATACAGTTTGTGCCGAATGCACCAATAATGTTACTGAAATATTCACATGCGACCTCCACCTCAGCTTGTTTAAGTGCCGGCACCCCTATATAAGGAAATCAGAACATAAACTTACAAAACAAACTGAGAGTAATAGATTTCAAATATTCTATCAGGAAATAGTCAGAAGAAAATGTTCATAATGCTAACTCAGGTATGACATGATGATACGAATGCGCAATAGCGATGGAAATTGAGCGGGTCATAATAGGTTATGAATGTTTTCACCTTTGTGCTTCTTTCAGTCAAGTCAATTTTGTTCTAGTAAGGTAAAATTGGGATGTTTGACTTGTCACATTTCACATGGAAGTTTGGTTTCAGTCAGAACTTGCCATATCTAACAGGCACCTATTTCGTGATGCATCCCCGACTTTGTTAAATTTGCTAGTGCTATCGACGCAGGTTCTAGTTAAACCTTACAATATCAAAACTTATCATATTCCCATGCAAGCAATTGCATGCAATTCAATTAAAATTTGAAAGGGATTTACCTTTGACGAATGCTTTTTGTAATTGGCCACTGAGACCTGTGGCCCAAGGCCTTACAGCCACAACCTTCTTTGTGCGAATAAAAACAAATATTGCAGCCGAGATAGCAAGGAGAAAAGAGAATCCTCCAATTACTGAAGCATAAACAGGCCACAATCTCATATGCTTCCATTTCGAGATTGCCTCACCTGACGGTGGTTTTATAGATCGAGATGAATGAACTGCTATGGTACAGTTCTCATGTTTTTTTTCGGGATGATGAGTACGGTTTAGCGCCGACAATATTGCTGGTGGTAGAGAACAAGGTGCTTTAGGTATCCTCTGTGATGGTCCCGGGACTGGGGAAGAGTGATTTTTGTGGAGCTTGTGCTTGTGAGGCAATTGTGCAGGAGAGACAACATCCTTCGCATTGCTTTTTTCATTGTGATCAGATCGTAAGAGTTTGCGAGTATTTAAGGCTTCAGCCCCCCTACAGGGAGAGAGAAAAGAAGTGAGAATGAATTCCGGTCTTGTGCTGGCCAGGCAGGTACAGCCGGTATGTATGCAGCTGTACTAGATTTGTACCAGTCGGGGGTCAATTTGGCTAAATTGGGACTTTCTATGAGGTCATGAGAACTTTGTAAAAGCACAGAAATTAATGATATAATTTCTAACTTTAAACATTATTCACCAAGGTCTTTCTTGAATCTTATCATTTCGTTTGCTTTACCCATGTTCAAACCACATAAGAGAAAAGTCCGAAAAATTAAGGGTCAAATTTTTATTTTTGTAAAACATAAAGAGTTCAGTTTTTTGGCTATAAAATATGTTATTGCTCTGCAAGATAATACAACTTAGCAAATAAAGTTAGAATAGACAAGGTTGGAACTTGGAAGCAAATTATCCTGTAATAAGAAAAATCAAGATTTTAAAAACAATTAGTATGAAAAATGGCAGCATAAACCCCAAACTCTCCATTTCATTACACCAAATAGAATGAAAGTAAAGAAGTAAAATACTTACAGATCCAACTCGTCAGTGTCGGTAGCTACAGAAATGCCCGTTCCTGAAAGAAAAATAAAAACAAATAGGAAGGCAAAAAAATACTTAGGATTAGGATTAGTAGTAAACTTTTAAACTTGAAACACTTCAAAAATAATAAACCCAGAGTTCTTGCTAAAACAACTAACCTTTCGCGCTGTGCGAACAAAATAAAAAGAAGAAAACGAGCAGCACCAGATGCCAGTCCATGCTTATAATCAAGAAAGTTCAAACGAAAAAAGAGACGAATTTGATGGAATGGCAAGTCGGTTAAAGCGACGCTGAGAAGTCGGTGCGAACGCGCAAAAGTAAGAGCTCATTAAAACGAGCAGCACCAGCACCAGATTTTGTGAAGAGAATATATAATGAATTTTTTGTAATGAATGTTGGTATGAGATTTGATGGGTTTCTTCAGCTTATGGGTCACTCTTTTGACTCTTTGAGTGAGAGATGGAGAAAGAGAGGAGCTGAGGGATTGAGTTCCTCTACTTTTCTTTTATTTTAATTTGAGCCGTTAATTTATAACGAATGAATCAGATCAATATCAAAATCAAAAGCTCCTGAATTCCACCGTGCCAATCCGCCCGTCCGTTTTACATCCAACAATCCAAAGTGAATATTAGGACCCTCCTTTTTCTCCTAAATAATAGCAGATTCGGACCTGAAGTTGAGGTGGGACTGTGGGAGAGATGAAATGTTGCTAATTTGGGTAAAGTGTAATGGAAGTATGGAACAGTATCAACTGTACTGGGTCCCTTTAATATCATTCCTGCTATTCAATCTAAACCGTTTATAACAAAATAAACAGCTTATATTAGATTGGACGTTTGAGGAGTTATAGTTTGTCCTATTCATTAAAGATCGATCTCTACCGTTGAATCAAATCTGACGGTTTATGTTTTGATATCTGGGTTTTGTTATGATTACTCGTGTAAGGTGCGGAAAAAAGATCTTGTGGGCTTTTCTTATTTTTCTTTGTTTTCTTGAGGGAAAATAGAAACTAAAAGAAAGTTAGAGATTTCTTTTTTAGATAAAGTTAGAGAATTGTTTACTCTGAATATGTGGCCTCTACACAAAAGTAGAAAAATTCAGTGGCAAAATTAAATGTAACAGTCTATGTAGCCTCTATCCAAAAGAAAAATAATAATATTATCTACTCTAATCATGTTATGTAGCCTTTGCCCTTTGGCTTTATATGTTTGTGGAGTTTGGTTTGCTGAAATATAATAATTTGGTACAACCGTACAAGAACATTCTACGGTCCCTGTATGGACTTGCTACAGTCTTACGTTTCACAATATTTCTCTGTCTCAATTCAGTAACACACTACAGTTAATCCTATATTATACTATATTATATTCATTAAACACGAGAAAATTGACATGAGTTTATCAACATCTCTGCCAGGCCATAATAATAACGTGTCCTAAACCAAACAAGGTACGAAACAAGCAGTGACGGAGCCAGTTTAATCAGGATGGAGTTGAATTTTTTAGAATTTTTTTTTTCAAAAACGATCATGAATATTATGTTTTTTTAGAAATGATCATGTATTTGAAATTATTTTGCATAAATGATCATGTATATGAATTTTTTTATAAATGACCATAATTTCGACCCCTGGAAAAATTATAAATTTTGAACCTCCTGGCGAGAATTCTAGATCCGGCCCTAGAAACAACACCTATATTAAGAATATTTCGCACTCAAATTTGAGATTTGAGAAAAAAAAAATATTATTAGGGTTTGGGGCGAAAATTGTAAAGAAAAATTAAAAAAATGAAGAAGAAGAAGAAGGAGAAGAATGGTTGTTTTGCAATAGGAAATGTTCTGACGATACGCTTTATTGATACGCAATTGATACGTGCAACAAAGTATGTCGTTATGCATATTAAACGCGTTGTTATGTTAACATGCATAACAAAACACTTAACATGCATAATTATTTTTAAGTACAAAATAACATGCAACCGAACTCGAATAACATGCATAACAACGTGTTTAATATGCATAACGACGCACATTGACGCACGTATCGATTGCTCATAGGCCATTTTATCAAATAGCCTGATATTAAAGCCCATAAGTTAAGCTCAGATCATCCGGAAGCCCAAAAGACTAATAATACTATCCGAATTTGCTTACGAATACAAAGAAAGAAACTTCCCGAAATAAACATCACGATGCGGAAATAGCTCTTTCCGAAATAGTCATCTCGATCCAGAAATAACCATCCGATTACTCCCAACAGTGATGGTTATCACACGTTCTCACCACACAGCACATCCTAATAACTATCCACGATGAGTAGAACAGTCAACCGATAATACTGAAGCATATATATACCCCCCCCCCCCCCCCCACCCCACAAAAACATAAAGGGGGCATCAGAGAGTTCAAGGGCATAGCCAAACGCTGCACAAGAGCAAGATCTCAGTTATTCCAGAAAAACAGACAGTTAAACACTCTGTTTAACTGTCTTTCACTCACTTACTCCACCTAAGAACACCTACGGTCTATCTTTCAGATAAGCCGTATCAATTGCGTATCAATGAAGCGTATCTATTTATGAGCCCCCTTTGCAATATTAAACGCAAGAAGATTATTTTGTCATTTATATCATTTTTGTCCTTATTAAATTCCTTTATTTCTTTCCTTTAATAAGATATGCTTATATGCAACATGTTCTCAAAGAAACATCTTATCATTTTAAAGAGGATAACAAGTCTTGTTAGTTGTTACTCTACCGAATATCCAATTTAGGAAAGAAAATTTTGCAACTTTTTAATATAGGAAGCTAATCATCCGGAGAAAAAAGTATCAATAATATACAAATACGTGCATAGGGATTACACAAGTTTTGCAAATGAATTAATAAATAATATTTCATTTTGTTATTTTTATTTTAACGGACTTCAAAGTTATAATATAAATTAGAAAACAAGTTATCACGCCACAAAACAAAATAAAGAAGGATATTAAACTAACTAAATATTAATATATTATAAAAAAAAAATCTGAAATTGCATATAAATTTTCAATTGTGATTTCATATGGGCCTTACAAAGATTATTTTAAAAACAACTAAACTGATGCAAAAATATGTGGCATGTAAATAAAAAATTCTTGATTTACGATCTTCAACTGAAAAGGAAACAAAAAAAAAACATTTAGGCATATTTTTCGAAGTGACGTATTTTTATGTATAAACATTAATTTTTTTAGTGATCTAAAAAATTCGAAACAAGTACTTAAAAACTCTAAAAATAAAAAATATTTTATCTCACAAAATTTTTATTCAGAATGATAAATTAAAATTTAAAAATAATTAAGTATGTTTTTGAGTCAAGTGATTGAGGATCTTGACACTCCCACAAGTACCTTAGTTTTACTAAGTTTTAATTTGAGAAAAAAAAACTAATTTTTGCGGTACATCCATTTAATATTTAGAATAGTGTTGTACAAACAGGGCGGGGTCGGGTACTCGTGGATCCGACCCGCGCGTATCCACGGATTCACGAGTTCACGGATCCAACGGGGCGGGTCTCCACGGGTCCAAACCCGAAACTCCCAACCCGACCCGTGATAAATTCAGGCGGGTCGGGTCCAGGCAGGTCGGGCATGGGTCAGGTTCGGATCCATCCGTTTTTTCGATTTTTTTGAATTTTTTTGAATTTTAAAAAAATTCTGCACATTATTTTAATATATATTTTTTTTCAAATTTTTTGAATTTGATGTGACATAAAGGTGAATTTTTCTGTCAGGGGTCTGGCAAGTCGGGTCCACGGGTCGAGTCTGGGTACGGGTCCACGAGTCGGATTTGGCGGGTGCACGGGTCGAGTTTGGGAGCGGGTCGGGCACGGATCCGGGTGGGCATGGGTTCGGGCGGGTCTGGGGATTTTTGGCCTACCCGACCCACCATAGATCCGTGGATCCGCCAACTACGAGTCGGATCGGATCTGAACCACGAACGAATCGAATACAGACGAATCTGCGGCGGATAGATCCGGACGAGTCTCAGCACAACTCTAATTTAGAATACTCGTGTAAAGTACGGATAAAAGATCAAGTGGGCTTTTGTTTATTTGTTTTCTTGAGGGAACATAGAAACTAATAGGACGTTAGAGAAATTGTTTACTCCGATTGTGAGAATCGGATGTGGTGCTGCGCGTGACAGTGTAGCGCCACAACTAGATCGATTGATTTTTCTGATTGCATCAAGATTCGTATTAAAATATAAATACTTCTAATTTTCATCACTGACGATCAATCGCGAAGTTGACGGTATCCGAACCGTTCATTTACTGTAGCACGATACACTACAGCAGATCCGGATCCCCGATTGTTTGGCCTCAGTCCAAAAGGTAGAGAAATTCAGTGGCAAAACAAATTGTGGCAATCTATGTGGCTGTCCAAAAGAAAAGAAAAAAGAATGATATTTACTCTAATCATGCTGTCTAACCTTTGGCTTTATATGTTTGTGGAGTTTGGTTTGCTGAAAAATTATAATTTCAGTACAAGTAAAATATTATGGTCCCCTCTATGGACATGCTACAGACGACACGCTGCAGAATATTAATTGTCATAATTAATTCATAAACACACTACAATTAGTCTTATATTATCCTATATATTATACGCATTAAGCACGGTAAAAATAACTTGGTTTACCAAAATCTCTGTCAGGCCATAATTATAACATACTATAAACCAAAGATGGTATAAGACCACACCAATATTATTAAGAATATTTCGCACTCAAATTCGAAATTAGAGAAAAAAACGGTATCAGAGTACGGGAAACAAAGTGAATTTTTTTTGTCTAACTCTAAAAAAAAGAATTACATCTATGACTCTGATTTTAAATTAGCGGCAACGGTGCTTTAATTTTCCTGCGTTCACGTTCAGGGTAAACATATGCATTCACAATACGAAATCAAACGACAAAAATAATTAAGTATGTTGTAAAATTTCGCACCAACGTTCACGACTGAACGTGGCGTCTAAACATTGCGTTCAGACAACCTTGTGAATGTGACATTAGACGTTGCAATCAGCCGTGAACGCTGATTTCAAATTGCTTTGTTAACTCGAGTGACTTGCTTTCTGAACGTATGTGTCTAAATAACACATGTGAATGTGAAAACTGAAAAATAAAATCACGACTGTTATATTTTTAAAATCAGAACTATAGATTTAATTCTTTTTTTTTTCATCAGTATTATGGAAAGAAAAATTCAAAAAAAGAGAGGACAAAACAGGAATTGATTGAATGGATTAAGACAGCCCAATTTCTTTCTCTCTTTCCATTCCTCTTTTGACGGAGACAACAAAATAATTACAAAATACGAGATTGGAGACGTCACTCGTGTGGGTCCACATATTGTCTCCAATCACTGAAGCACATGGTGTAATATGGCCCACTAATCATAAACGGTTCTTGAACGGAGCACAATAGGTAGGTGGATCCGTACGCAGTTATGGTTAGAATCCATAAATCAAGGAAGAAAACATTGATGAGTTGATAATTTTGGAAGGATTATGGCCTTATTGGTGAAATACAAAAAAGGCCTTGTATTAATTGGGCTTTTCATGTATGGGTTTATGTGGGCCTAAGGACTGTTCTGAGTCTTGACTTAATTATAGTATTAGCTGCCACGTGGCGTAATTAATCGGCTGAGCAGAGCAACGCTCTTGGTATGCGGCGTTTAGAGCATCCAAGGGAATGCAAAAGGGATGTAGGATTATTTGTTAGATTTTTATGGATTTAAGAAACCACACAGTGATATAGGTATTTATTATGCAGAATTTTTTAAATGAAAGTTTGAATTCTTACCATTCAAATACTTAGGATTAAATTTATATTGAAAGAAATCATCTAGAGCTGACTGATTAAAAGCGGTTCTTGTGTACACCCGCTATTAAAGAAGAGCTATAACATATCATTTTTGTAGTAGTGAGATTTGGATTTCGAAACGTTTCTCCAAAATACTGCCCGGTTATAATTTGTGGTGGGACCCTTTTATTCGCCTGCACCACAAATATTTACTCAACCCTTTTATTCATTTTTCTAGAGGTGACAAGTGAGGCGTGTTTGGGTTGGGTTGGGTTGTGGCGGATTGGGTTAGTTTGATTATCGACAATAGTCGAGTTGTTGGTTGGGTTGGGTCAGGTGAAGTCGATCGGAATTTATTATACAAAAGATGGAAGAGTAAAAATTTTATTCTTAAGAGGAAGATTAGTGTTGTTGAACTCAGTCTTATCATTTGTACTTGTATTATATTGCAATATACAAAATGTCTAAATGAGTTGTTAAACAATTAGAAAGAATAAAAAAAATTGTATGATATGGTACTGAAATAAATGGAAAAAGAAAAATACATTTGGTTAAATGAGAGAAATTATGCACGAAGAAAGAATTTGAAGGATGAGGTGTTCTAAAATTATACCAAATGAATATTACATTGTTATGTAAGTGAGTTTGACTATTTCTACATCAGCCTTATAAATAGCTTATGGAATGAGATCATTTCAGTAAAATATACAGATAAGTTACAATTCAAGCATCAACATTCTGGAAGGGTTCTTAGAATCATTATATTACTTAACAGCAGACTGAAATAGGACTTACTAGGAGCTTAGGAATAAAAAAAAAAAAATTCCTTTCAAAGGCTGTTCAAAAAAATGTACTTCTATGAAAAATTTACTTCTATATAAGTAAAAAAAAAAACAGATTCATTTCTTCCTTTAACTATTTTTTTTTCTGATTTTAGATTTTTTGATGATTCGAGTCAATCAAATAAGGGTCGGGACGGGATATCACCAGATAAGGATGCATGCTACAGATGTTGAGTAAACATCATTTAGAACTCACCAAGGCCATTTTGAGTATGTAGTCATGCCCTTTGGATTGACTAATGCCCCGCCACTTTTCAGGCCCTAATGAACAACATATTTAAACCATACCTCAGAAGGTTTGCAGTCAATTAAATCATTTTGTACAAATATGTAATAGAAGAATTGTGGATAATGGTAGAACAATATTTTTTTTTAAAGATCACTGGATAGGAACATGCTCTTTATATGTACAATTTTCTCTAGTATTTGAAAAGACAAAATCTGATAAAGTTACACTAGAACAAGTCTGGAATCAAGAAAACATTAAGTTACAATTACGAAGAAGAGACAGTACTGACATGAGAACTTAAAAAGTCTGTGATTATAAACATATTAAATACAACACAACTTACTAATGAGGATGATTCATCATTTTGGAGTCTCGAATCAAATGGAAAACACTCAGTGAAATCTTTATATTAATTCCTTAATTTAGGAGGGGTGAATTACAAATGAGACATACAATATGGATTCTTAAGATTCCATTAAAATTCGAGTTATTTTTATGGTTGACAAATAATAATAAAATTTTAACTAGAGATAATCTAAGTAAGATAGGTTGGGTGGAAAACACTAATTGTATATTATGTGGTAAAAGAAAACTGTTCACCATTTATATCTTTTATGTCATGTAAGATGTCATTGTTGGCAAAGGATACAATATCATACCACTGATAATATTACTTTTAATTTTAATTCTTTGAAAGATTTATGGGTTTCATTTACACAATTATCTTCAAGTGATTTACAACATTGGGAAAGACTATTAACAGCCTTTGTATGGATAATATGAACAGATACGAATAATATAATTTTTCAAAATGGACAAGTTAAACAAGCATCAACAGTATATGGTTCAATAATGTATCTTTATTCATATTGGACAGGTGACCTTAGCAAAGTGGCTCACTTGTTCAATAGTCAAGTCAGATATGTTGCATAACTAGAGAACACACAAGAAATGCCAGGAGCATAAGAGGAATCAAGCTCTGATGAGAATTTACTGGTATCATATATAATCTGTAATGGAGTGTTTGCTTTTGTGGTCTACAATTTTTTGAGTTACTTGCTATAATTAATTTATAATCTATAGTGCTTTTAGAAGCATCAAGTTCTCTTGTGCTTTAACTAAAAAAAAACTAAACACTTTAAATTTTGATTTATCATGTTTAATAATTTTTTAATATCAAAATCTCATAGGGGACGAAAAGTTTCTATTTCTAGAGCTACTTAAGTACGTGTTTTGAATTTTTGAAATTGACTCCAAAATAATAATAAAAATATAAATGTGTTTTTTAGTGAAAAATAATTATGTTTATATATAAAACCATCAAATTTTCATTAGATATTTAAGAAATTGTAAAAATAGAAAAATTTTGTTTTCTAAAATTTTGATATAAATAAATATTAAACATGATAAATTAAAAATTTAAAGATAATTAAAAATACGGAAAAGCTTGATATTTCTAAAAGCACAGTAGCATTACTCATTTTTTCCGATCTTCGAAATCTTCTCAGGGGATGATTTGAATCTTTGTTTGGTCCTTTTCTATTGATTTTTTTAGAGAAGACGCAATGTTGCAACTAGAATATTCAAGTGAGTTGAAATGTTGAATCAAAAAAGAAAGAAACCTTTCACGTGATTTTTGCTTGGTGTGAATCGTCTTACATGTAAACTTTGTAATATTTTTAAGGGAAAATTGGTTTTTTATGCCATCAATTTTAATGTCATAAAAAAAATTCAATTGTTAATTCGTCACTAATTTTGAAATTGTGTTATTTTTATTCCGCCATTCTAATTTTAGCTTAATTAAAAAATGAACAAATACCTAAATATCAAAATCACCCTTGTAAGAATTAATTGGATAGATCAATCCGAATCATTCCAATCGAATCAAATCGATTCAAACCAGAATTCGACTCTCGCGCTCGTCAGTTTCGATAGAGGAAGAAGAGAAGGAGAAGGGAAGAACCCTAGACGCGACTCACCCATCTGCTTCGCCTCATCCCCTCTCCACCCTCCCCCTCGAATCCGCCCAAACCCTAAGTATTTTGCGACTCACCGCCAGCCAGGATTTTCAGTTCGGCATCCCTTCTCCAACCATGTCCAGTCGAAAGCATCGAAGCGAGGTGCCATCAACGTCTTCAAGAACAATGCAATCAGAAACTAAAGTTATGCCCATCGTTGAGTGTTTGTATTGCGAGATTTATGTTAGAAGGCTTGTGAGTCATACCCATCAAATTCAGAAAAAGTCTTCTACAATTGCAAAAATTACCAAAAGGTAAGTATTATTTTTTTATGTCAAATTAATGTCATGTTCTCTGTTGGGTTGTTGGTAATTGGAGTGATGAGTTGGTTTGATAATGTATGTTATAATGTTCTTGCGTGTGTATGACTGGTAATTTTTGCGTGTGTACAACTCATACCAAAAGGTATGAGTTGTGTCTTTATGTTAAAGTAATGTCAAATTCTCTGTTATATTGTTCTTTTTGGTATGAGTTGTGTCTGACTAGTTCGTGTTGTCTGATTTTGGCTGGACTGGTACTAAACTGGTGCTAGTATGATACTTGTACTATGTGTGTATACCTGGGTTACTGAGTTACTGGTATGATACAATTACTATCAGTACCATAAATAGTACATTGAACAATATATTGAATTCTGATGTTGAGTTACTGAGTTATTGTATTGAATTCTGATGCAGGTTTTCTATAGCCTACTGCAACTCTTTGATCAATACTACACCCTATTTCTTGTTAGTCTTACTGCAACCCTAATATTATGTTGGAATTCTTCTCCTGTAAAATGTTGAATTATTTGCTACCGACCTATTAAAATTTGTTTTGTTTTTCTAAATTGCAGAGTAATTCTAAGTGTTTATTCTGGATGTGGGAGGAAGATTACGAGATAATTCTTGATGACAACGAATTCATAGGCATGCAAGGCCACTCTTAGCTGATTGTATTCTTGAATAATGAAATTGGGGAATTGAAGAATGAGGTTGGAGAATTGGAGAATCGGGTCGGGAAGTTGACGAATGAGATCGGAAAATTAAAGAATGAGGTTGGGAAATTGACAAATGAGATCAGGAAATTGAAGACGATAATTTTTTTTTGGCAACATTAGTTCTTCTAATTATTAATGGGTTGATTGTAAACATATAGAATTAGTGAGTAGTTAGTTCTTATAATGGTTAGTGGTTATTCAATAGTTAGTTTTTATAATGGTTAGTGGCTAGTCAGTAGTTAGTTCTTAAATATTAATTATGCCTTTTGGTAGGAAAATTTAGAGTGATGTAGACTGTATAGTTAAACTATGCAAAGCAGAGTTCAGGAGAAATCTAAAATAATACAAAGATGGGTGTGTGTCGGCGTGTCGGTTTCGAGGACACGCCAACACTTCAATATGTATCGCTTGTTTCTTTTATCGTCTTGATCTGAGTCATTTATTGTTTGATTGGATAATATGTGGTAACTTTTCTTGCGATTTTCGTGTAGAAGTTTGAAATTTGCTAAATTCATTTGCATCGCACTCGCCACATGGATTAAACAGATAATTATTTGACATATTGTTATGTTTGTATTAATTATCTCTTTATTGTTATATTTAATGCATTATCAATTATGCTCATTTTTTTATTAATTGTATGAATTGTCAGATTAAACACATCTCCTTTTGAAAATTTGCAAAGCAAATTAGTAATAACCTTGCACATGAGTTTTGGTGAAGTTGCAGGTTAAAACTGATACAAACTGATGTTATACATGCTCAAATATGCTCAAGATATGCTCAAGACATCAAGGGATGGCTTCACAGTGCTCAAAAGAACACAACGTTACCATAACGCTCCAGAACCCATCACAACGGGTCAAAAACCCATCATAACGAGTGTCCAATCCATCACAACGGGTCAGAAGGAGAAAGACAAGGCAGAAGCAGGATTTGGCAGAGAGCAGCGTTATTGTAACGCTTCCCTTAGGCGTTACACTGCCTTCCAACCCATTATAACGGGCTCGCAACCCATTGTATCGGGTTCCTGCTCAGACTAGCCCACAAGACAGCCAATGAAGAGAAGAAGGGCAATTCTGGAAACTACACAATCTGTTATAACAGGTCTCACATGGCGTTATGGAGTGTCTGTAATGCTACAGTCAATTTTGATGGATTCAAGACTCCAATAAGTGCCCAACCTATATATATAATGCAGAGACGAACCGACAGGGTATCAAACACCCTCCACAAGCTTCTAAGCATCAAATTGAGCATAACAAAGAGCCAAATAGTCTTCTCCTTCAGCTACCTAAACCTGAGAGCATTAGAATAACACCCATAGTCTAATTGTCAATCCAATAACTTTCATTTAGCTAGATTTTAGCCTTTGGTGCACCACATTTGTGTTGTCAAGTGGTGCATCCCTTGTCCTTGATTGTTTTGTCAATCGGACCGTTAACTGTGTAGAGTGGTGTTGCCCCATACATTGGTCTAGGAGTCGAAGATTGATTTGATTGTTTAGAAGAAATCAAAGATCAGTTTCGAAATTGTAAAGAACACTTGTTTTGATAGTGAAATCGGCCCGAAAGGAAGATTTGGTTCCGAGAAACCCGTGGATGTAGGCCTAGTTAATTGATAGGCCGAATCACATTACATCGTGTGTTCTTTTTGTTCTCTTGATTTCTCTTGCTCTCTCTTTACTCTCTCTCTCTTATTACTTTGCTCTTTGTTGATTTGTGAATTGCTTTATTACTTATAGAACTTGCTTGCTTTAACTCTTGACTAGGTGATTAAGGTCTAAAAGCCTTAATTTAAAATTGCTGATTGAAAACGCTTCCGCCTAATAATTTGACCTTAGTCTTACGCTTTAAGCCCCAATCCCAATTCTAACAATTGGTATCATGAAGGTTGTGTGTTTTGAAAGTTATCTTTTTTATAACGAATTTATGAATTGTTTATGATTTTAAATGTTATTATACATTTATGTTCCTTGAGATTGATATGTTATATCTTTAGAAGCGTTCAAGAAGATGCTCATGGTCTTGAACCATAGAACTCTTTAGATGAAAACATATAATCCTAAATATGTTCACAATCGTGGTAATTAAAGAGAACATTATTTACCATGAAGATTGTCATGTCAATTGAAAGTACATTGTAGTTCTATAAATGTTGATAAGTGATTATCATTCAATGACATGAGTATATAAAATGGTGATTCTTTATATACTGAACATGATCTAACTAGATGGAGCATTATATGGATTAGTTTTGTGACATTAATGTTTCCAATGTGTCTTTGAATTTTATATATGAGACATGTAAGTTTTTCACATGAGAAGTATATAATGTGATTACTATTAAAGTCCATTCAAATGATTGGAATAATATAGTAATTCGTTATGTACAATTTGTGCGGGAGAAATTTATATGTCAATATTATTATTGTCCCTCAATTATTTGAGTTATGATATTACTGGGCCCCTTGGTAAAGTGAAATTATATTGCATCCAATATAACTGATGTAGTTATACTTATAATTCACTTGAGAGACCAAGAAAAGAATATAATGCAAAAATGATACGATCCTATTTTGCATATTATTTAAAATATCATGAGACAAGGGTAGACACGAATTAAGTGGATCAAGCACGTAACGACTATGTCGTTTGGGAGACTATAATGTAGTGACAGAACCTCTTATAGTCTATAATATAAAGTATTTTATATTATATCCCAAGATGACATAGATCCTATGTAAGGTCACACCAACTGAACATAAACAACAAGTATTTTACATTTTGAATGATGTATTTAATCTCATAATGTATGAGTTAAAATACATGTGATAAAATGTTAAAGTAATATGTCATGTAAAATGACATGCTTAGATCATAAAATAAATTTATGAGAATATATGTGAATATTATTTTGTATAATTTTTGAGAGCATTATAAGAATAATAAATTAATTCATATTAGAATAATATAGTAATATTATTTACTCATAAATTAAATCATTGCAAAATATGATTAGGGAATAACAAGAGAGTAATCATAGCCATTTGTGTAAATAATTAACACAAGTGTTGCCCTAGGGCTTAGCTATATAAAGGGGTATGTTTGAGATGAAAAAATGACTTTTTCTCTCTTTTGCTACGTAGGGTGAATAGTAATCCGTGAATAGTAACCCTCATTTCCCATCTCTTGTGTGTAGAAAGAAAACTCCATTGTTCTTCTTTCCCTTCTCTTGAAAGGTTTAGCCACCAAATGAAATAGCTTGTTCATTGAAGATTGAAGATCTAGATGGTTGGATCTTAGCTCTAACCTTTACATCCATCTATCTAAGGATGCTTTAGGTTGTTGTTTAGGTTCAAGGTGAACCAAGAGACAAAGGTGCTTCCATGGCCGAAGAAGGAAGACGACGATTTCCAAGAGACCTAGAAGAGGAATCGACTCCTCTCTACGAAGAGATTTGACAATCTCTTTAGGTATAATCTTTTATCCACTCTTGTGCAAGAAATAAATGTGTTATTTTCTGTTTTGTTGATGCACAAGAGGTGTTCGATGAAATGTCATAGTGTATTCTTGCTTGCAATTGTTATATAAATAAGATCCTTTGTGTATTGAGTTAAATAGAGGCAAAAAAATTTTAATTTTCGTCATCTTGAACTTACACATGAAATCTCAACATATCAGGACCCATAGGTTCATATCCAGCCAATTTCACCAACATGAGTCTTGACATGAGTATGGTTGAACCTCCTAAACTCTTGCGGAATGAGAACTTTGAATTTTGGAAAAAAGGCAATAAGAGAATATCTTTGTGGAAATGATCTCTTATACACACTTGACAAAGAAACCTTCTATGCTACCAACGATTCACCCTCTAGAACCCTAGATAATAGCTATGCCTCTTATTTCATTTTGAATTTTGTGGATGAACCATAGGGGAAATCATTGATTCTAACCTAGCATATGAAATATGGCATACTCTTGAAAATACTTCTAAAGAGAATTCTTGTTCTAACAAGTGTGATTTAAGTGTAGATAATCACATGGTTGAATCTACAACTATCTTACAAGAGTAGGACAACATCTTAGTGCAAGAGCAAATCGTTGAAGACAAAACAAAAGATTAATTGAATGATGAAGTTGCTAAAATTTTCTCCAAAGTTAATGAAGAGTATCTAGAAGAAAGAGAAATTATGACCACATCTTCTTCCAACTCACTAGTAGAGGTACATTTAAATTCTAGTGGTTTAAACATTAGGTCTATATCTAAGAATGGAAAATCTTTGTATGATGACCAAGCTATCTTTAGTGAATATGAATTAAGAGTCAAATATGATAAAGCAAGGATGAGTTTGGATAAAAATGATGAAAATATTAGTGGACTTTGAAAAGAATTTGTAAATTGGAGTATAAGTTGAATCTTCTTGAGTCCAAAAGCGAAGAAGAGTCTATTTCAAAAATTGAATCCCCTTGTGTTAAGGCTTGTACACCTACTTCTACCATTCACAAGAGAAAACAATCTCAACCAAAAATATACTCATCATGCATTTACGTACAATAAAAGTATTTCACACAACAAGTACAAGGGCAAGGATAATGCTGTTGGATTAAATTCATCAACTCATCTCTTGTTTGACAATTTGCAAAACACATAAAGTATTAACCTTGCACAATTGAGTTTTGGTGAAGATGCATGTTAAAACATGTACAATCCAATGTCAAACATGCTCATAAATATCCTGGACAAGTCAAGTCATGGTCTAAGCATCAAGGAAATGCTTCAAGGCACAAGACAGAGCATAGCGTTACCATAATGCTTGCTCACTCGTTATAACAAGTCCACCAGGCGTTATAAAGAGTCATCAAGGCGTCATAATGCCTCATAAGGTTAATTATACAAGAAAAGATTAATTATGCACGCATATCACGCATGCTTTCTTTTTTAGCCATAGATGCACGATGTCTCCAAAGACATCTACAATTTTTGTACTTTCTTATGAAAATTTCCTTGTTGGTTTTGATTGTAGTCACTTCAAAGTCATTTTTATAGCAAAATCTCAATGCCTTTCTAAAGGTAGAGACGCCAGAAAATGCTGCACCAACTTCTATTTTGGAATTCTCCGGATCATGTGTCATTATCAGTTCATGCTGAACCGCACCATCCACCATAGACTCCTCATGCAAACTATTGGCCAAGGTAGGATTTGAATCGAATTGAACATTCATGGGAACTCTTGTGTGGCATTCTTGTCACAGTCCTCACCATCAAAATCGTACATGTACTCAGTGGCGGATTTATTGAGGACCAGGGGGGGTCAGCTGCACCCCCCTGGATTTTGAAAACATGTGTTAAAGAAATGAATTTTTTGGTTCTGAACCCCCCTGAAATTATAAGATGAACCCCCCTGAAATTATAAGATGAACCCCCCTGAATTCAGAATTAACTAAATGTTGCTGAAAATCTGAAAATCGGCATGCTGGCTGCTGATTTTTTACTTGGGCCAAACTCAAAGAAAAAATATGGTACTAAAAATAAATATAGGCTTGCTGTAATCCTGTTTCATTTATAAGCCAACGGGCTGATAATTTTACTGGGCCAACAATAAACATTAAGTCTCATTTATACCTTATAAGCCCAGAAATAAAAAAAATTGTCACACAGGGCTGATCGCTCCCCCTCCCTGCCGAGTGTCACAGTCCACAACAATTCAAACTAGAAAAAAAAACTAGGGTACTTTCATTGTCTAGTCTCCCTGATTGCTCCCTGTCGAGTCAGCGAGACAGCAACGCCACCACCCGCCATCACAGCCACACAGGGCACAGCCTCGACAAACGACAGTCGACCCTCACCCTCTGCGGCCCCGCCCTCGTCGACTCGTCGTCATTCGTTACTACTCGCTGCTCACTCGTCCAGTGACTCTAGTTGCTTGTCACTCTGTGTCTTTGTCAGTGAGTCAGTGACCACTGACTGACCACTGTGCACTGATCAGTCCAGGTGTCCAGCGCCACCACCCACTGGCTTGCTGCGACTGTATCTCTATAAGCAGCAAGCTCTGTCACTGCCCGCTGCGAGCCTGCGACTGTAATCGCCTCTACCTTTGCCGCTTCAGACTCGACTATAATCGACTGTAATAGCTTCTTTCATTTTATTCTTTTTGCTTTGCTAATTGCTGTCATGATATAAATATAATGAGCAAGCTATTGAAGTTGGAGTAATCTAGACTAATTTTGAGGTTAAGAGGAAAATGAATTGGAAATTGGGATTTTATAATTTTTGTTAATTTTGGAGTAATTTGGAGTAATTTCTCATATTTGGGTTAAAAGGGGAAAATGAATTGGAAATTGGAATTTTATTGTTATTTGATATTTGTTAATTAGCTAATGCATACATTCTCGAGGGGGAACTTTCTTCATAAGCTTAATCATTTGTTATTGTCTTTTTGATAGATTTAATATGTAAAATGAGAAAAAGCTTCTTCATTGACTTGATTATTAGATTTTTAATTATTTTGACTCTTTATTTTAATATTTGATATTAAGTAATAATGTATGCTTCGTTTTTCTTATTTGGTATCAACTAGTTAATGGATTTGAATCCGATAAGATATTACAATCCGATTATCGAACCCCTCTGACAAAAATCCTGCATCCGCCACTGATGTACTCCTCATTTAAACTGACATTTCCATGAGTGCTACCCTCTTGGCTCTGACTAGTAATTTCAATACTCGAGATTGGTTGAGCTGGAGTTCATGGATAAGCGGCATTTATGCCACTACAATTAGAGCTTCCATTTGAATCACACACTACTACTTGAAGTACAATTACCCTCTTCTTTTCGTACATCATGAACATTTCTGAAATTTGTGACTCGGATACAAACCCGCTTCTCTGCCCTCATTTGTATCTAATTATCCAATTTTTTTGTGCTTGACATCTCTCCCAACCTAACCAGTGGCGGAACCACGTAGCTCCAGGGAGGTGCAGCTGAACCCCTGGAAATTTTTTTTCAAAAATGACCATATATATTAAAATTTTTTAAAAATGACCATGTATTTGAAATTTTTTTGCATAAATGACCGTGTAAAATAATTTTTTTCTAGAAATAACCATCATTTTGAACCCCTGAAAAAACCCTGTAAATCTTGAACCCCCCTGGCGAGAATCCTGAATCCGCTTCTGAACCTAACCCCTCTAATAAATCACCGTTCAAGTCGGACAGCGAAAATTTGTCTAAATCAACCACCCATGTTAATGTCTTTCCCTTCACGTACACCTTCTTTCCATCATCTTTCTTGTTCCAAAATTCTTGTATCTGACTTCTATCTTAAATGTCGTTTCCGGATCAATCCTACACAAATTACATAATATGCAATCATATTAGTATCTTATTTGTTCAACTAAAATCATAGCTTAAATTTAATGAAATTAAAATGAATATCTTATCCAATAAGAATGATCCACGACTTGTTGACATTTGAAGATACAGCCATAGAGTTTGTTTTACTTCTTCAAATTTAAAAGACTGAGATCACAAAATAACACAAAACATATTGAAATCAAAATTGGATTCAAATACAACAATTGATGCCTTCACTGTCACAACAGTTGTACTATTTTAGTAGGGTTTTTTTAAGAAATAAATGAAAATAAAATATACTTGTAAGTATTAACTACCACTGCCTGGGACAAGGTAACCTTAAAAAGCCAAATTGAAACAAACAAGATCTAACTGACATTAGCTCCATCCATCCAGCATATGATTCTGACAAGGTAATGGAAACCATCTACTATTCTTAGACTAATATTTTGGAAACCCCAATTGCTCAACTAGAATTAAATAGACTGACAGCCATAAGTATCAACTTAGAAAAAGAGATTAATATTTGGAAGATAAAACTCACCAGCGGCGAGTCGAACCTGGTGGCGAGTCGAGACCAGAGACGATTCGATTCGAGGCATGAAGGGGGAGGGTAGGAGAGGGGATGAGGTGGAGCAGATGGGTGAGTCGCGTCTAGAGTTCTTGCATTCTCCTTCTCTTCTTCCTCTGTCGGAACTGACGAGCACGAGAGTCGAATTCTGGTTCGAATCGATTCGATTGGAATGATTCAAATGGATATGTCCAATTAATTTCAAAAATTAAGGTACTTGTTTAATTCTTAGTTCAGCTAAAATCAGATTAATGACATAAAATTAACACAATCTCAAAATTAATGGCGAATTAGCAATTGAAATTTTTTTTTTGTGGCATTTTGAAGAGTGACATTAAAATTTGTGGCAAAAAACAAATTCTCTCTTTTTTTTAATTATTTTAGACAGAAATAAGAATTTTGTCATTCAAATTTGTAAATCAAACTTAATTTGAAATCTTTTTATAAAATTTTATTATTAATCAAATTTCGAATCAATGTCTCTCGCACAAAATTGTCGCTCTTAGCCGGCAATTTTTCTGCTGTGCTCTTCAATGTTTTGATTTACACAGGTTGATATTTGTATGCCAAATTTACAAAATTCAACTGTTCACTTCACATTAGCATTTTAATTTTGAACTTTTAAATGTACCATTTTAGTTTCTGGACCTAATTTATTATTTTTATCAGTGAAAATATTGACAAAAACATTAAATCGCTTAGCCCCAATGACAAAAACAAACAATAAAATAACCTTAGTCCAAAAAGAAATACCCACAAAAACAAATAGAAGAACAAAAAAAGAAAAAGAAAAAGAGCAAACGGCCCAAAAATCAACACAACAATACAACATCCATTTTACCAAAAAGGCCCAGATCAATCAATTAATAAACACACACAAAAACCTGATTTTTTTTAGAGGAAAAACAAGCCCTTAAACGAAACTTGATTAAAAAGAATTAAAAAGAAGAGAGAAAAGATAAAGACAACAATCTCTTAATATATAGATAAAAGAACAAAATATTCAATAAAAAAGAGAATAAGACTATGATGCTTGCGACAACATATCTTGAATTTCAAATGTGAACGGTTGATTTGAATCGTTGAGAGACCAAAAGTTAACATTTTTACAAGTTTTTACTATCTTATCGAATGGAAGGAAAATGTATTAAATTGAAGAAGTTTGCAATTTTTAGATCAAGACATTTTTCATCCATCAAATAAAATAGTAAAAAAATTTAGAAATATTTTTTTTTATTCTTAAATAGATTTTTTTTACTAAAGAGTGGGGGAAAACACCACCTATTTCATTGACACAAAATGTCCTTAGTACAATTAAAATCCTAAAGCCAATGTACCAAAGCGATACATTAACAAACCAACATAATATGCTTGTTCTAGACATCAAATCTATTATAACCAGTTTATCAAAACATCCTACTACATCAATCATTAACTAATTGTTTTTCAAAGCCATGTAGAACTACAAAAGATCATTACCACCATTAAAACAAAAGAAGTATTTTTAGAAACAAACAGACAATCTAAAATCACAAATACAAATTTTCAAGACACAGGTCGTGTCCAAACAAAGACTTTGTTGGCATAATTCTTGGATTCAATCCCACCAACAAATCCACCTACACCAACACCACCATCTGATTTTCTGTGTCTGAAATATATCTTGCTAGGTCATGAACATCCTGAAAAATAATTAGATTAAGTTTAAGATAATATGAGTCATTGTTTTATTTACACTAATATCCTAAATATTAATGATTTGAGTAGCTAAAATTCTAACAAATCTAGGCTTCTTGTCAGTGAAGCATAGTTTGTTCCTTTCTAATCATACATTCTAAATTACTGCACTCCTAATCAATTCAATAAGTAAAACATCCTTAAGCGGAATTTGAGGATCGATAATCCACATATCATTTAAATTGCTACCAGTAAACTCAAAGTTATTATGTCGACATATCCAAATCCATATTTGTTTAATAAACTGACAATCTACAAAGAGATGGTCAATACAATCATTTTGATCACAAAATAAACATTTGGTATCTCCCTGCCATTCTTTTTGAGAAGGAATATTTTTGTAAAAAATCTTCTTCTTCTAACTAACCACACAAATACTATGATCTTTAAAGGGAATTTGAATTTCCAAATGATATAAAAATGTTTGTTTTTATATCCACCAAACTCATTACATTAACTGAGAATTTCTCATTAGCATTCCATCTCCAAATTATAGAATCTTTATCTAGGAGATTTATACTAACTAGAAAACGCAGCGCGGCTACGCCGCGTCTTGAAAGATATTATTTTTTATGTTAAATGATGTATAATTTTGAATAAAAAATATACTTATATCATATTAATTAATTTGACAAAATTGCAGTTATGCATTAATACATATAACAAAAGAAGAAGACGGATGAGAGGGAAGAGAGATGATATGGATCCGTGTTTCTCTATCCGATTTCGATCCTTGTGTAGCGGCTCATCGCCATCGAAGAGAAGAAAAGAAGACGGATGAGAGGGAAGAGATATGCTAGTTATGGCATAGCTTAGAGGTTTTTTTTCTCAACGCAAAAGAAAGAGGAGAGAGGGAAGAGGAAAGCAAAAATATGATGCGGGTAGAGATGATCGATACTAATTTTAGTCTTCTACACGGAAAATGAATTATTTTTTACCACATTAGATCTCTACAGTAAGATCGAGTGGGTAAGATGGAGCGTGAAATTGTGTTGACGGTTTGGATTGATTTATTGTCGTGTCCGCAGAATTGCCCAGCAGACACGGAGAGAGAATTATCGTATTGCGACATATGCAACTATTGCCTGCATATTTGACCATTCATGTCTAAGAATGCCTAATATTCGTCTATTGAATCTTAAGGATAATCTACCATTAAGGAAAGCTCTATCCATTTTAATATTTGAATCAAAGCAAGCAAAATAAAAATTAGGAAATATGAGGGAAAAGGATAATTACCTTTTCCATCTATCAAGCCAAAAGCTAATATTTTTCTCATTACCTAGTTTCTTGTTAACATTGATTGACATCTCATGATGTATAGAGCTAACATGTTTCCAAAAAAGAGAGAAAATAAAAGTATTACTTATTTCTAATATTTATTTTGTAGTATATCTTTTCATAATCCTCATACTGAAGGATCATAGATTCATTGAACCTAAATCACCATTTGGCTAAAAAAATTTTATTCATTGTATCTAAGTCTAACACATCAAGACCATCCTGATCTTTGCTTTTACATACAGTCCAAGCAACTAACATCATTCTTTTCTAGTAGTGTTTTCTCCAAACCAAAGGAACATTTTCTTAATCATATCTATTTTAATTCTAACGTTAACAGACAATTTATATAAAAATAACCAATGAAATTGAATAGCTGTAATGACTGAATTGAGAAGAGTCACCCTTCCACCTAATGATAGAATTTTGTCCTGCATTGGAGTTTCTTCTATTTTTTCTATGAGAATATTCTAGTCTGACTTGTTAAAAAAAATTCAATGCAAAGGTACTCCTAAATATTTAATAGAATATTTAATAGGTGGAGAAACTATATTACAATCTCGAATATTTGCTAAATGAGCTCCTAAGTTCTCATTAATGTTTACAGAAATAATTTCACATTTCTCAAAATTAATTTTTAGTAATGATGAATTTTGAAATCCTATCATAATTCATTTTAAAGCAGCAATGTCTTTATCTAATTGATCAAAATTCCATATTCCTACTAGACACCTTTAGTTTTATGTATTTTTAAGTAGATTTTAATATGAACAAAATTTTCAACGATTCGAATTGATCATCTGCATTTTAAAATTAGAAATATGTAATCACAAATACCGAAGTTCAAATAAATACACACCCACTATAATTTTACTCTAAAACAAATATATAAGATAACACATCAAAGACAAACATCAGATTCATGTCACCCCATGACCCCAAAAAGGTCCCATATATAGTAAAGAGTTCACTCACCAAAAAGGAACCCCACGGCAACAATAAAGAAAATTGTGTGCAACTACCAGAAGAAACACATGCTCACAGCATCTACACAACACAGATGGTTTATGCTGCGCGGTGCAAGATCTCATTACGTAGAAATAGCGGTTCATATTACAAAACTTGCCGAATGCACCCCTCGTACGGCTCCTAAAGAGAGCTGAGAGAGCCCAAAAAATAATAAGAAACAAAAAAATCGAAAACGCTATAAAACTAACGATAATGTGTTGCAAAGATTATTAAATTAATAATACATTATTCTTCATTAAAATAATTATTGGTTCTCACTAGACAAAAAAATATATCCTTCTCCAAACAACACAATGATTTCATATATAAAGAGAAAAGGATAAGAGTTTACCACGTGTGCACTAAATTTCATTTAACAATATCGTGTTAACTCAACATTTTAATAATTTCATTGTAAAAATATCAAAATATTTTATTTTAAATTTTTAGCATATAATAGAGAAAATAATAATTTAAATATGGTACGAAAATTAAATAACGACTCCACATATTTTGTAGATGTATTTCAAAACTTACTATTATGTTAAATAAAACAAACTAATTAATAATAAATACAATTATTTGTAATATAACAATGAGTGGAATTAATGAACTTGAAATAATTTAACAAGAACAACAATGGCAACGTGTACTGATTCAACTTTCACATGTCACAGTTGCAAGTCATAACTACAGGAAACGATCTGCACCGTTCAATTCAAACAATGGTTGACAAATAGTAAATATGTTTGTCATAACGATTGTTTTACTTCGATCTCATATACATACATAAATAAATCATTAATTTAAAATCATTTCACTGGAGAAAAAAAGCCTGACCATGCCATTCTCACCAAGGCATATATCCATATAGCCTACGGGCTAAAAGTCAAAAAAAAAAAAGGCAGATTCATATACAACTGAGATGCTGTGCAGTCAAATGATCAGTCAACTAAAGTATGAGCTACTTGTCAGTTGTCACGAACAATGAACAATAATAATAAATAAATTCTAATCACATTCTCTCCATTCAATTGTTCAAATTTAATTTTGTATAACGTTAAAAAGTTAATTATTATCTTTCTTTTGGCTAACATTCTAATCATATATTCTTCTTTGCATATGACGCCGCAATCAAATGACCTAATTAAACGAATAAATCTACAGATAATAATATAATAAAACAAAATATGAGATTCTCAAAAAGAAATATAATAACTAGATTCTATGTCACCTTCTTTGAAGAAGCCAACAAACAAGGTAAGACCAAAATAAATTAAAAGAGAAAGATATAATAAAACAAAGATGAAAGATCGCTCCTCATTCCTCATCTAAGCAGCTATGCCCAATTCATCCCCATCTTTCTCGATTAGAACCTATATACACACCAATTCCCACTCTAAGCCGTTGGATCTAAATCAAACGGCCTTGACGCACAACCCACACCTCACAAGCCCATTTTCATTGCACATTGCGCACGCGCGAAATTTCGCCAATTTTTCACTGTAGAGTCTGTGGCTTCCCTCGCACGTGCCACACACCACGAATCTCGCACCTCCACACGCTCTGCACGTGCCACTACCCGCCATTGGAGCTCCTTCCAAAATCTTTCTCAGCTCCCCACTCTCGTGCAACCTCCTCACCTCCTCTGCGCCTCCTATCCTCTTCCCGTCAATGAATACCTGAGGCAACGACACCTTGTTCTTGCTGAGTAGCATCTTCAGCTCGGCGAGGTATTTCGAGTCCATGGAGACGTCACGCTCGTCGAAGAAGATGCAGAGGCTGCGAAGGATGGTTAGTACCGTGCGGCAATCATCAAACGTCTTGCGAATAGCTCCGAAGGAGGTGTAGTAGACGATAACCTGCTTGGGGAGATTTTGATCGGCGTCAAATTTTGAGAAGTCGAAGGAATCACGGCGAGAGGATCGGAGGGAGAAGGTACGGTGGATGATTGAAGATTTCCGGTAAGAGGCTGTGGTGGTTGAATTGGGATTGGGATCAGCAACAGTTTTAGAGGCGGATGTGGAGATGGGTGAAGGAGGGAGGAGAAAGTCGAGGTCCTTGAGTGAGGTGGCCGAGAGGCGGCGAGAGAGGCGGGTCCCGACCTCGACCCCAATGTTGGTTCTCCGGTTACTGCCCCATGGAAACCACATGGAGAGAAGAGAAGAGGTGAAATTGGGAATGATCCTTACTTGAATTTGGTTTTGTGTTTCGTGGTTTGATTTGAGAAAGGAGAAGGGGAGGTTGAAACTTGAAAGGAGATCGATCTGTTGTGGAGAAATCTAAATTTAGACAAGAAATTGGGGGTTTTGTAATTGTTTCTTGTCTTGTTGGGGAGAGGAATAGCGGACGGGAGAAAATGAGAATTGAGAAAGCTTTTATAAGGTGGAGAGATGAGGGGTTTTGTGGTACTTTTAGCAACAGTGACGGGTAGGGTAAGGTAAAAAATGAGGAAAGGATGAAAACTGAGAATCAAATTTGCTGTTCGTATATTTTTCGTTGTACTCTGTTTATTTTAATTTGAATTGTTCAAAATTCATCTAACAATTAAAGTATATATTTTCTGAATTAAATCACAATCGTTTGTGACGGTCGATTAATTCATAACGGTCGAATAAAAGCAAACACGATCATGTTCGTATTTGATACGAGCTCAGGTGTGCATGTTATTTAGTATTAAGCAATCGCCAATGTTGGTTGAACTTATTTTCTGTTTTTTCAATAAAAAAAAGGAGATGGAAAAGGCAGAAGGAATTTATAATACTTTGAATAAAAATTAATCAAAATTATGGATTGATTTTTGTGGGGTTTTTATAAATTTTCTGTTCATCACATACTCTAGCGTGCAAATAATTAATTGTTTTTAATATATTTTCTGGTGATTTAATCTTATAATTTTACAAAACTATAATTTCTAAACTCACATGAGCCGTTTTAGTGATTTTGAAGCAGGTATCTTTTATTATGAATATTCGATTGAGTTAATTTTTTTTTTAAAACTTTGTCAAAAGATTTTTAATAAAGCAATTGTAGTGCTGAATATATTGTCTTGAAATTCTTGATTATTTTTTAGTATTTTTATTTTAATCTATATAATATGTATTATTAGGCATCATCTAAAAACTTATGTACATCATCATTTTTTCCGAAAAATTCAGAACTAAAAATTAATACATGCGAAATGATATTTGATTCACTACTTTAGTATATAGATTTGGTTATTTTGGTGAGAATGATTCGAGAATTTAATTACGTGTATGCGGTATTTTTTTTCATTCGCAAGTCCGTAAATCAATTGCTTTCAAAATAAGAAAAAATATTTTTCTTCTTGTTAATATAAATACAAATTAAATGCATAATTTATGTTTTATTTCTTCCAGTAAAAATGTTTTTTGCTTGTTTAGTGTTGATATGATATTGAAGGGAAAAATGAAAAGTTAAATATGTTAAAAGAGATTAGAAAAGTAAGAAAACTTCAACTACGAAAAAAATGCTCAAAAGTAATTTCTTTTATTTTATTATTATAAAAATTTTATTTAAAAATATACTTGTATATACTATTTTCTCTCAATCTATGACTTCTACAAGACATTCGGCAATAAATTTATCTATTCTACGATAAAAGAATATTGTTATTCCTACACAAAATCACGGAATTAAAAAATATTAGTCACTTATTTTTGCTTCAGTAGTTCAAATGACTGTGAAGTATTTATTCTATGTGAAAAAATATTTTTTTAAAACAAATATTTTCTAGAATTATCGCTGCTGTAAAGCGTAAAAATTGTTTTGTACACTTCAGATTAATCAGCATGAAATTAACTCCTTATATGTGAACCGCGAAGGCGTGAACAAACATAATGTAAAAATTGTTTATTTATATATTTATTTATTTATAATTTTTCTAATTCAAAAAATGACGAACATAATAAGCTGAAATACCACAAGGCTTAGCTCCTTTTGAAAGTATGAAAATAAAATAAGAATCATCTATTTTCGTGACGTATACTGTTTTGTAGTAATTATGTAGTAGTAATCTAAAAATATTTTTTATTGTAAATTTATAGAAATATTATAAATTTTAGAGTTATAAGCAAAATTCATTGTACAAACCACTGGTTACATTCTATCATCCACGGCCACAGACAGAAAACAGGAAAATATTGATGTGAAATTTATGACTTCACTTTTATTTCTTATAAATCACATTCAAGTACAACGAACGAATCAATTTAAATAAGGTTGAACATGATATATTTCCAATGATTATATTCTTAAGAAGGAAAGCTCGAGTGCAGAGTGCATGAACATACTACTTGATCGTAATAGATAAGGTTGACGACAAAAAAAGTTTAAATTTCAAAAGGGTAATTAGACTTTAAAAATAATCCGGGCCGGTCTACCCGCCCGTGGATCCGCCCGTGTCCGACCCGTGCCCGATCCGTCCCCGTGCTCGGATCCGTCCGGATCCACGGATCTATCACGGGTCGGGTTGGCCCCAAATCCCTCAAACCCGTCTAAACCCGTGCTCGACCCGTCCCAAAACTCGCCCGTGCCCGACCCGTGGATACGTGCAAAAATTCAAAAAAATTCAGAAAAAATCGAAATATATATATATATATATTAAAATAATGTGCAGTTTTAAATTCAAAAATTCAAAAAATTCAAAAAGTTGGACGGATCCGACCCGACCCGTCTGGACCCGCCCGGGTTTATCACGGGTCGGATTGGGGGTTTTGGGTTCGAACCCGTGCATACCCGCCCCGTCGTACCCGTGGACCCGCCGTACCCGTGGATCCGGACGGGTCGGATCCACGGGTACCCGACCCGCCCCGTTATTAAAAGCCTAAGGGTAATTATTTTTAGGAAGTTGATATATTGATTATGTCATCGATTTCGTTGTCAATACACATGTCGCTTCGTATGTTAAAACTTAAAAGCTATGTTGCACGGGTGTGGGTGCGGGTATCGTATCCGATACGATGCGGGTGCGGGGATACGTCATTTTAAAAAAAAACTAGGATACGAGAGTATATATAGAATAATAAAAAAATCACATTATATATTAAAATGTTTGATTTTGTTTACATTCAACTACCACTATAGATGCATGTTATCCAGTATTTTTGTTCTAAAATAATAATATATATTGCTATGTAGGTTTTAGAAGTAATTAAAATTAAATTAAGTTTGATATGTACGAATTCAAGATACTGCTATAATTTAGTATATTTTACTGTAGAAATCAAGAGATAGAATATCCTAGATGATAACTCAAAGAGTTATTATGCATGTTATATTGTATTGAAAAATAGTTATCATGTTATTTGAGTTATCATGCATGTTATTTTGTTAACATGCATGACAACTCAAATAACATGTAACATGTATAATAACTTTTTTAACATGTGAAGCGATATGTGTATCAATGACGAAATCAATGACATGATCGACGGAAAAAATTTCTTATTTTTATCCTGTTTTTTCAATATATATATATATATATATATATATAAAGGCACTCTTGATCTCAGAGATTTTTTAAATTATAAAAATAATACATATAATTAATATATGAGAAAATGTGAGAAGAAATTCGAAATTTGCTCTTCTCGCAGGTAGCACCGGCGTGTATAGACTGCATTTTTCATTCCAAAATTAAAAAAAAGAAGTTAAAACCTAAACATGCAGATGAAACTTGCGTGTTTAGGCGTAAAAAACACATCTCTCATATGCGTGTGTTGTTTTATCAACATAATTAATGCATCAAAAGATTCCTACCCGAAAATTTATAAAAAAGGAAACTCAAACAATATTTTTAATACAAATTTATAGAAAATATTAAGTATGATTAGTATTTTTTCTACAAACTTTGACAGCGGTCGTCGGGATCGAAATTAGTTTTTTTTATCGTCGCAAGCCATCGAGCTGTAGATATTTGAGTCTACTTCCATCTCGTTGAGTTCGATTTGCGATCGGAAGATTGTGCATCTCAAATTGGACTCCATTCAACTTATGTCTTTAGTGATTTTTTATCATGAGTTTGCATCAGAATCAATTTTGAATCGCTAATTTTTCGATCGCAAATCAGACTCGACGCGATGAAAGTAGACTCGAATATCTACAACTCGATGACTTGCGATGATAAAACAAATTTAATTATAATTTTGATGAGTGTAGCCGAAGTTGTTATGAAAAAATATCTAAATATAACCTAATTCATGAATTAAATTAATAATATTTTTACTAATAAAAAAAATCAAAGTCCCAAACGTCCAAGAATGTTGTTTGCTTTTGTGGAGAAAAATGAATCAATTGGCCGGCGTTAGGAACATCGGTCTTTTCTATTTGCAGCTCTTTCGCACCAATCTTTCTTTCTATTTATAATTTATTTATTAAATTTCTAATATAAAAATATCGGGCATGAACATACTACTTGGTCGTAATAGATAAGGTTCACGACCAAAAAAAAGGAAAATGTTCTAACAATACGCTTCATTGATACGAATCGATACAACAACAAAGTGTGTTAAACACATTGCTATGCATGTTATTCGAGTTCGATTGCATGTTATTTTGTACTAAAAAAATAATTATGTTTGTTAAGCGCTTTGTTATGCATGTTACGTGCATAACGACATATGTTGACGCACGTATCGATTGCGTATCAACGAAGTGTATTTGCCTATCAACTAAAAAATAGGTCAAATTTCAAAAGGGTAATTATTTTTATCTTGTTTCATCAAATTCTTTTAAGGTCTTCATTATTAATTATTGGATTTAACTTGTTTGACAATTTACAAAACAAATATTGTACTGACATTCACACAAGTTTAGTTTTGATTATGCAAGCTATACATATGCAAAATAGCATTTGATAAGGTTAGAAAAATGTTATACAAGTTAAGATAGGCACGTCGGTGTAAGGAGCAAGCAAATAGATCAAAACAGAGGAGTTTTGACAAGTCTATTATCATGACGTATGGAGAAGGCGTTGTAATAGATTGCAACGCATTATAATGAGTCTCATCTCGTTAGAACAAGTTACTGAGAAGGTGGTCCCATAAGTCAGGCATCTAGAACTCTAGAAATTTGGCTAAGTGCTAGAATTCCTAACAGGTGTGTTATGGTGACGCATAACATAGGCGTTATAATGGGTTCTGTGGCGTTATATGTTAGATTAAACTCTTCTTTTGTTTTACAATTTGCAAAACAAAACAATACCAACATTGCATAATTGAGTTTTGGTGAGTTTTAGGTTTATACAGGTACACTATGATGATGCAAATGCTCAAACATGCATGTACAAGTCATGACGATCACATTGATATCAAGTGCAAGCACCTTGGGCAGAAACAGAGGCTTAACATAGCTATGTATTACCATAACACATGAAGAGTCTGTCACAACGGGTTCCCTACTCGTCATAACAGATTGCTCATCCGTCACAACGGGTTACCAATCCGTTGAAACAGATTGAAGAGGAGAAGAGCTGGAAGACAAGGGATTTCTACTGTTTGGCAGAGCCATGCGTTATCATAACACATCTCAGACCCGTCATAATGGGTTTCCAACCCATCATGACGGATTCCCCACCCGTCACAATGGGTTCCTGTCCAGGAGGGTGCAAAAGTTAGCCAGAGAAGCATTGAAGGGCATTTTGGGAAATGCACCAATCGTTATAACAGATTCTGTAACACAAGCTGTGCAGAACAAGATTTCAAGACTTAAAGACGTGTCCAGCCTATATATACTTGGGGAATACGAACCAGAAGAATCAAAGGAAGCCCTCCTCAAGTTTCCAATCATACAATTGAGCACCAAAAAGAGCACAAGAGCCTTCTCCTTTAGCATCCACACCTTGAGAGTGATAGGATAGCCAAATTGTCTAATTATCAATCCGAGAGTAGTTAGTTATTGTTTTTAGTTTTGTGAACTACATTGTGTAGTCAAGTAGTTCATTCCCGTCCTTGATTGTGTTGTCAATCATATATGTTTACCTTGTAGAGTGGTGTAGCCTCTTGCATTGGTTTAGGAACCTAAGATTTGTTGTCTTGTTGAGAAGAAACCAAAGATAGGTTCCGCAATTGTAGGAACACTTGTGATCTAGTGGAATCGGTACATTGAAGGTATTTTTGGATCCGGGGGTCCCGTGAATGTAAGCCTAGTTTGTTTGTAACCAAATCACATTACATAGTGTGTTCTTGTGTTCTCTTGCTCTCTCTTGCTCTTTACTCCTTTTTTACTATCTTTGTATTTTATTGATTGATTGGCTCAATTGATATCAGTACTTGCTTGATTGTGATTTTAGCTAGTTGAATAAGGTCCAAAAGTTTGAATTGAAATTGATAAAAGCGCTTTCGCACTAGCACTTGATCTTAGAACTCCATTCAAACAATTTATATCATAGCATAAAGGTTCATACCTAGTTAATTAGCCAAATCTTGATAGTTCTTGACCTTATTTTGTGAAAAATGGAACAATTGAAGTTTGTGAAAGAACCACCAATTTTTTGTGTAGGTTGTAAGAATTTCTCTTTTTGGAAGAGATGTATGGTAAACTGCCTTAGTCTACTTGAGCTTTGAAAAGTTGTAGAGGATGATTGAACACCTAAGTATGAAATTGATGGTGTTATCTTGACTAAAGAATTCAAAGACCTCAAATACACAAATGACAATGTCATGTCGGATAATAGCAAGAAGGCAAGTGCAAAGCAGATTCGACAACTCTTATAGTTTGAACAAAGGGGAAAAGGCATTTGATTTGGTTGTTTCTATGGGTATTTATAGCCTCAACATCTGAGCTTTACATTGGATTCCTATTTCTATTCGATTTTCTATTGCATTTCTTCTTCTTTGATGTCTTGAGTCTTGTATGCCCATTCATGTTGCATCTCGAGTATTTCAGGTGCTAGGTATGCCCCATTTTGTTATTTGGGTGCAATTAATCTTCTATAAGCTGCAAAATGCATCTTTGATTCCTACCCTTGACTAATTTTAATTTAGGGTGCAAATTGTTCCAACAAGACATAACTCGATGTGCTTTCACCCAATTGGTTGTTACCTCCAAGATAATAGAGAAGTCTTTGAATTTTGCAAGAGTAGATGCTTGTGTACAAGAGAATACAACTCAACCAAAGGCAAAGACTATAAGTGCTCAAGTAATGAAGGCCCATAGCCGAGCTAATTGATAAGACGAAATTATATACCAAAATAATAGGGTATTTTGTGTAATTTATGCCAAAGTCCGATAGGTTTAGGTCAAAATAACCAAGTTTAGTCTCAAGTTCAAATTACTTCCCTAGAATTGGTTTACAATGCAGAAAATAGGTAATGGAAGCACAAGGAGCTATTTCTGGACACTTGGAGCACTTGGGAGCAAGATCAGACAGTTACGGACATCATTACGGTCGTAACCATATCCATTACGCCCGTAATGAAGTCCCAGAATAGCATGCAGGTCCATTACAGCTGTAGTCATCATATTCCGAGACTCCACATTTCAGAACTTGGCCAAAACCTCTTCATATCACCTCATTACGGCAGCAGCCAACGTCCATTACGGCCGTAATGGAACCAACCCGAGAGCCAGAATTCCAATACTTAGCCATCTCAGAGCTAAGTGTAGCCATTACGGCCGTAACCCACTCTAGTTACGACCGTAGGTGTGTTTTCCCGAGAGTTCAATTTCCATGCCTCAGCCACATTTCGATGCAGAAGAGCTCATTACGGCCGTAATGACCCTTCGTTACGGCCGTAACCGAAACCGCCACTTCCCAAAATAGATCCTGAAACCTTATTCTTGGCACGCTCTGCCCATTTTAGCACTAATTACGACCGTAATGACCCGTCATTACGTCCGTAACCAAGGTCGGCAGAGCAGTTCAGTTTTATTTTGGGAGGTTTATTAGAGGTTATTTTGGGATTCGTGTATTCATGCATAAATAGGGGGTTCAGATCTATTTAGGACATGCTTTGAAGAGATAGTTTTCCATTACACTTTTAAGAAAAAGAGAGAGATTTTGGGGAAGAAAGAGAAGAAGAAGAAGAAGAAGAAGAAGAAGAAGAAGAAGGAAGAAGAAGAGAAGGCCATTAGAGACTTCATCACTTTGGTTTAATCTTCCACTCCTTCTCTTGTTTTATTTTACTTACTTAGTTGTATTTTCATGGCCATCAAGGGCTAATTCTCCATTAGGTTTTTAGGGAGACTTAAAACTTGGCTTGTATCTTACTTGGTATAATGATATGATGATCGTTGTTTTTGTTATTATGGCTTGTGCTTGTTTTTATTGCTTATTGTGATCTTGATCAAATTGCATACTTAGGATTTAATGGTTGTAATTGAGAAATTGAATTGTTAGATCCCGACTACAAGTAACAAGGTAGATGGTAATCTAAATACCGAAACGTGACGATTGTCATCTATAGGCCAACTTAATTGAATTGAATAATTGTACCAAGTACCGAGGGGTGAATTGCAATTGTTTAAGTAGATTAAGGCAATTAGGACTTAATGAATTTAGACTAGGATAATCAAGTACCGAAAGGTGAAAATTACTCTAATTTAGATATGGTATTAACATAGAAATATCCCTTAGTACCAAACTTGTTAATTGCGCCTCCTTAATACAAAAACAAACCTTTAAATGACCAAGTAGATATAAACAAGTGGATAGAAACCCTAGAAACCTAAGCCTCTCGTCTTAATTCTTGAAATTGTTAATTGATTTACTTAATCTCAAAATTGCATAACACCAAAACTCGACCTTTAATTTCTTACTTAGATTAAAATTATTAGAATTTGATAACTAGATTCGACTTGTCCCTGTGGATTCGATCCCTAAGTACTACAATAGACGGTTGTATACTTGCAACCTATATTTAACAACTAGGGTTAGTAAAACTTCTATCAAGTACGAACGAATTTGATCTCTCTAAGTATCATGATGAGTCTAGTGATTTGGATAAAGATCAAGAGTCGTTTAATGTGACTAAGCTTAAAGAATTGCTTGGCGAGTCCAAAAAGTCTATGTTTAAAGATGCTATGATCAAAGATCTTAAATCTAAGATTGAATTGCTACAAATTAGGGTTAATGACCTTGAGACCAAAGTCAATTTAGATAAAGACAAGGAATTAAAAGAAGCACATCCTTTAGCTTCTAAATTTGTTAAAATTGTTAAATCTTCAAACCATGATACTAAAATTGACTATGATAAGATGTATATTGATCAAGATCCACATGATAAGACCGGTCTTGGATTTGTAAAGGAACAATCTTCTAAAGTTGAAAATCAACCTAACCCAAATGACAAACCTATTCGAGCTAAAAATCATGTCTATATGTATAACAAGAGATACATTAAAAAGACCAAGTTTACTAACCTAATTCTAGAAAGGTGGTAATAAACCTAGAGTTAGAAATGATTATAGTATTACCAACCAACATAGAGCTCAAACATCAGAGCTTATTTTTAAGTGAAAATATATGTTCGAAAATATATGTTTCTTGTGACATTATTTTTCGATGAGTTGTGGAGATTTCATGAAAGGTTACCACTCATAAATGAAGTACACTGATTAGAAACACTTCTTCGTAGGATATGATGCTTTCTGGTGTTTTCTTTAATGGTTACCACCCATAAATGAAGTACATAGATAAGAAAAACTTCTCACAGTAGGGTACGATACTTTGTGGTGCTTTTTTAATGGCTACCACCCATAAATGAAGTACTCTTATCATATAATCACTCATAAATTAAGTACACGTACATTAAGCACTTAGAGTGGTACTCAATGCTTCTTCGTTGTGTTTTAGTAGATGGTTACAATATTTAAATGAAGTACTCGGAGAAATAATTCTTTTCGTAGAAATATATAATGCTTTGTAGAGTGTTTCGAAAGGTTACCACTCATAAATGAAGTATTATGATCAGAAAAAACTTCTTAGTAGGATATGATGTTTTTTTGTGTTTACTTTAATACTTACATAAATGAAAACTCAGATAAGAAACACTTCTCGTAGTAGAGTAAGATGTTTTTCGATGTTTTCTTTAATGGTTATCACCCATAAATGATGTACTTTGATTTGAATCACTCATAAATTAAGTACTCGGACATGAAACACTTAGAGTGGTATCTATGCTTCTTTGTTGTCTTTTAATGAATGGTTATAACACTTAAATGAAGTACTCGGATAAGAAACTCTTCTCGTGGTAAGATATGATGCGTTGTGAAGTTTTCTTGAAAGGTTACCACTCATAAATAAAGTATACTGATCAGAAACACTTCTTAGTAGGATATGATTCTTGGCGGTGTATTTTGTAATGGTTACCACCCATAAATGAAGTACTTAGATAAGAAACATTTCTCACAGTAGGGTACGATGCTTTGTGGTGTTTTTTTTAATGGTTACCACCCATAAATGAAGTACTCTAATCATAATCACTCATAAATTAAGTACTCGTACATCGAGCACTTAGAGTGGTACTCGATGCTTCTTTGTTGTGTTTTAGTGAACGGTTATAACACTTAAATGATGTATTCGGAGAACAAACTCTTCTCGTGGTAACATATGATGCTTAGTGAAATTTCTTGAAAGGTTGCCACTCATAAATTAAGTACTATGACCAGAAACACTTCTTAGTAGGATATGATGCTTTATGGTGTTTTCTTTAATGGTTACCACCCATAAATAAAGAACTCAGATAAGAAACACTTCTCGCAGTAGGGTACGATGCTTTGTGGTGTTTTCTTTTATGGTTACCACCCATAAATGAAGTGCTCTTATCTGAATCACTCATAAATTAAGTACACATAAATGAAGCACTTAGAGTGATACTCAATGCTTCTTCGTTGTGTTTTAGTGAATGGTTAATATACTTAAATGAAGTACTCAGAGAAACAATTCTTTTCGTTGAAAGATATAATGCTTTGTAGAGTGTTTTGAAAGATAACCACTCATAAATGAAGTATTATGATCAGAAACACTTCATAGTAGGATATGATGCTTAGTGGTGTTTACTTTAATAGTTATCACCCATAAATGAAGACTCAGATAAAAAAACACTTCCCATTGTAGAGTAAGATGCTTTTTGATGTTTTCTTTAATGGTTATCACCCAAAATGAAGTACTATGATCACAATGACTCATAAATTAAGTACTCGGACATGAAATACATAGAGTGGTATCTATGCGTCTTCATTGTCTTTTAATGAATGGTTACAACACTTAAATGAAGTACTCGGATATGAAACTCTTCTTGTTATAAGATATGATGAGTTGTGAAGATTTTTTTTGAAATGTTACCACTCAGAAATGAAGTACACTGATCAGAAACACTTCTCAGTCGGATATGATGCTTTGTGGTGTTTTCTTTAATGGTTACCACCCATAAATTATGAAGTACTTAGATAAGAAACACTTCTCACAGTAGGGTAAGATGCTTTGTGGTATTTTTTTAATGGTTACCACCCATAAATGAAGTACTCTAATCATAATCACTCATAAATTAATTACTTATACATCGAGCACTTAGAGTGGTACTCGATGCTTCTTTGTTGTGTTTTACTGAATGATTATAACACTTAAATGAAGTACTCGGAGAAGAAACTCTTCTCGTGGTAAAATTTGATGCTTTGTGAAGTTTCTTGAAAGGTTGCAACTCATAAATGAAGTATTATGACCAGAAACACTACTTAGTAGGAAATGATGCTTTGTGGTGTTTTCTTTAATGGTTAACAACCATAAATGAAGAACTCAGATAAGAAACACTTCTTGCAGTAGGGTACGATGCTTTGTGGTGTTTTCTTTAATGGTTACCACTCATAAATGAAGTGCTTTTATCAGAATGACTCATAAATTAAGTACACGTACATGAAGCACTTAGAGTTGTACTCGATGCTTCTTCGTTGTGTTTTAGTGAATGGTTACAATACTTAAATGAAGTACTCGGAGAAACAATTCTTTTCGTAGAAAGATATAATGCTTTGTAGAGTGTTTTGAAAGGTTACCACTCATAAATGAAGTATTATGATCAGAAACACTTCTTTGTAGGATATTATTCTTTGTGGTGTTTACTTTAATAGTTACCACCCATAAATGAAGACTTAGATAAGAAACACTTTTAATAGTAGGGTAAGATGCTTTTTAATGTTTTCTTTAATGGTTATCACCTCTAAATGAAGTACTATGATAATAATGACTCATAAAATAAGTACTCTGAAATGAAAAACTTAGAGTGATATCTATGTGTCTTCGTTGTCTTTTAATGAATGGTTAAAAACTTAAATGAAGTACTCGAATATGAAACTCTTCTCGTTATATTATATGATGAGTTGTGGAAATTTATTGAAAGGTTACCACTTATAAATGAAGTACACTGATAAAAAACACTTATTAGTAGGATATGATGCTTTTTGGTGTTTTCATTAATGATTATCACCCATAAATGAATTACTTAGATAAGAAACACTTCTCACAATAGGGTACGATGCTTTGTGGTGTTTTATGTAATGTTTATCACCCTTAAATGAAGTACTACGATAATAATCACTTATAAATTAAGTACTCGTACATGAAATACATAGAGTGATACTCGGTGCCTCTTTGTTGTGTTTTAGTAAATGGTTATAACACATAAATGAGGCACTCGGAGAAAAAACTCATTTCGTGGTAAGATATGATGCTTTGTGAAGTTTCTTGAAAGATTGCCACTCATAAATAAAGTACTATAATCAGAAACACTTCTTAGTAGAATATGATGCTTTGTGGTATTTTCTTTAATGGTTACCACCCATAAAAGAAGAACTCAGATAAGAAACACTTCTCGCAGTAAGATACGATGCTTTGTGGTGTTTTCTTTAATGGTTACCACCCATAAATGAAGTGCTCTTTTCTGAATCACTCATAAATTAAGTACACGTACATGAAGCACTTAGAGTGGTACTCGATCCTTCTTCGTTGTGTTTTAGTGAATGGTTACAACACTTAAATGAAGTACTCAGAGAAACAATTCTTTTCGTTGAAAGATATAATGCTTTGTAGAGTGTTTTGAAAGATAACCACTCATAAATGAAGTACTATTATGATCAGAAACACTTCTTAGTAAGATATGATGCTTTGTGGTGATTTCTTTAATGGTTACCACCCATAAATGAAATACTGAGATAAGAAACACTTCTCACAGTAGGGTACGATGCTTTTTGGTGTTTTTTTTAATGGTTACCAATCATAAATGAAGTACTCTGATCATAATCACTCATAAATTAATTATCTTGTACATCGAGCACTTAGAGTGGTACTATGATCATGAACACTTCTTAGTAGGATATGAACACTTTTTTTTAATGCTTTGTAGAGTGTTTTGAAAGATTATCACTCATAAATGAAGAACTCAGATAAGAAACACTTCTCTCATTAGGGTACGATGCTTTGTGGTGTTTTCTTTAATGGTTACCACCCATAAATGAAGTGCTCTTATCAGAATCACTCATAACTTAAGTTCACGTACATGAAGCACTTAGAGTGGTACTCGATCCTTCTTCGTTGTGTTTTAGTGAATGGTTACAATACTTAAAAGAAGTACTCGGAGAAACAATTCTTTTCGTAGAAAGATATAATGCTTTGTAGATTGTTTTGAAAGATTACCACTCATAAATGAAGTATTATGATCAGAAACCTTCTTAGAAGGATATGATGCTTTGTGGTGTTTAATTTAATAGTTACCACCCATAAATGAAGACTCAGATAAGAAACACTTCTCTCAGTAGGGTATAATGCATTGTGGTGTTTCTTTATTGATTACCACACATAAATGAAGTACTCTGATCATAATCACTCATAAATTAAGTACTCGTACATGAAGTACTTAGGGTGGTACTCGGTGCTTCTTTGTTGTGTTTTAGTAAATGGTTATAACACTTAAATGAAGCACTTGGAGAAGAAACTCTTTTCGTGGTATGATATGATGCTTTGTGAAGATTCTTGAAAGATTGCCACTCATAAATAAAGTACTATAATCAGAAACACTTTTTAGTAGGATATGATGCTTTGTGGTATTTTCTTTAATGGTTACCTCCCATAAATGAAGAACTCAGATAAGAAACACTTCTCGCAATAGGGTACGATGCTTTGTGTTGTTTTATTTAATGGTTACCACCCATAAATGAAGTGCTCTTATCAGAATCACTCATAAATTAAGTACACGCAAATGAAGCACTTAGAGTGGTACTCGATCCTTCTTCGTTGTGTTTTGGTGAATGGTTACAATATTTAAATGAAGTACTCGGAGAAACAATTCTTCTCGTTGAAAGATATAATGCTTTTTAAAGTGTTTTGAAAGATTACCACTCATAAATGAAATATTATGATCAGAAACACTTCTTAGTTGGATATGATGTTTTGTGGTGTTTTCTTTAATGGTTACCACCCATAAATGAAATACGTAGATAAGAAACATTTCTCACAGTAGGGTTATTATGCTTTGTGGTGTTTTTTTAATGGTTACCACCCATAAATGAAGTACTCTGATCATAATCACTCATAAATTATTTATCTTGTACATCAGGCACTTAGAGTGGTACTCGATGCTTCTTTGTTCTGTTTTAGTGAATGGTTATAACACTAAAATGAAGTACTCGCAGAAGAAACTCTTCTCGCGGTAACATATGATGCTTTGTGAAGTTTCTTGAAAGGTTGACACTCATAAATATCAGAAACCTTCTTAGTAGGATATGATGTTTTGTGGCGTTTACTTTAGTAATTACCACCCATAATTGAAGACTCATATAAGAAACACTTCTCGTAGTAGGGTTAGACGCTTTTTGATGTTTTCTTTAATGGTTATCACCCATAAATGAAGTATTATGATAATAATGACTCATAAATTAAGTACTCGGACATGAAACACTTAAAGTGGTATCTATGCGTCTTTGTTGTCTTTTAATGAATGGTTATTTAAATGAAGTACTCGGAGAAGAAATTCTTCTCGTGGTATGATATGACGTGTTGTGAAGTTTTTTTCAAAGGTTACCACTAATAAATGAAGTACACTGATCAGAAACACTTCTTAGTAGGATATGATGCTTTGTGATATTTTCTTTAATGGTTACCACCCAAAAATGAATTACATAGATAAGAAACACTTCCCTCAGTAGGGTACGATGCTTCGTGGTGTTTTCTTTAAAGATTACCACCCATAAATGAAGTACTCTGATCATAATCACTCATAAATTAAGTACTCGTACATGAAGTACTTAGGGTGATACTCGGTGCTTCATTGTTGTGTTTTAGTAAATGGTTATAACACTTAAATGAAGCACTCGGAGAAGAAACTCTTTTCGTGGTAAGATATGATACTTTGTGAAGTTTCTTGAAAGATTGTCACTCATAAATAAAGTACTATAATCAGAAAGACTTCTTAGTTGGATATGATGCTTTGTGGTATTTTTTTTAATGGTTACCTCCCATAAAAGAAGAACTCAGATTAGAAACACTTCTCACAATAGGGTACGATGCTTTGTGGTGTTTTCTTTAATGGTTACCACCCATAAATGAAGTGCTCTTATCAGAATCACTCATAAATTAAGTACACGAACATGAAGCACTTAGAGTGGTACTCGATCCTTCTTCGTTGTGTTTTAGTGAATGGTTACAACACTTAAATGAAGTACAAAGAGAAACAATTATTTTCGTTGAAAGATATAATGCTTTGTAGAGTGTTTTGAAAGATTACCACTCATAAATGAAGTATTATGATATGAAACACTTCTTAGTATGATATGATGCTTTGTGGTGTTTACTTTAATAGTTACCACCCATAAATGAATACTTTGATAAGAAACACTTCTCGTAGTAGGGTAAGATGCTTTTTGATGTTTTCTTTAATGGTTATCACCCATAAATAAAGTATTATGATCAGAATGACTCATAAATTAAGTACTGGGACATGAAACACTTAAAATGATATCTATGCGTATTCGTTGTCTTTTAATGAATGGTTACAACACTTAAATAAAGTACTTAGATATGAAACTCTTCTCTTTATAAGATATGATGTGTTCTGGAGATTTTTTGAAAGGTTACCATTCATAAATGAAGTACACTGATCAGAAACACTTCTTAGTAGGATATGATGCTTTGTGGTGTTTTCTTTAATGGTTACCATCCAAAAATGAATTACTTAGATAAGAAACACTTCTCGCGGTAGGGTACGATGCTTTGTGGAGTTTTCTTTAATGATTATCACCTATAAATGAAGTACTCTGATCATAATCACTCGTAAATTAAGTACTCATACATGAAGTACTTAGAGTGGTACTCGGTGCTTCTTTGTTGTGTTTTAGTAAATGATTATAACACTTAAATGAAGCATTCGGAGAAGAAACAATTTTCGTTGTAAGAGCTTTGTGAAGTTCCTGGAAAGATTGCAACTCATAAATAGTACTATAATCAGAAACACTTCTTAGTAGGATATGATGATTTGTGGTATTTTCTTTAATGGTTACCTCTCATAAATGAAGAACTCAGATAAGAAACACTTCTCTCTTTAGGGTACGATGCTTTGAGGTGTTTTCTTTAATGGTTACCACCCATAAATGAAGTGCTCTTATCAGAATCACTCATAAATTAAGTACACGTACATGAAGCACTTAGAGTGGTAGTCGATTCTTCTTCGTTTTGTTTTAGTGAATGATTACAATACTTAAATGAAGTACTCGGAGAAACAATTCTTTTCGTAGAAAGATATAATGCTTTGTAGAGTGTTTTGAAATGTTACCACTCATAAATGAAGTGTTATGATCAGAAACACTTCTTGGTGGGATAATGCTTTGTGGTGTTTACTTTAATAATTATCACCCATAAATGAAGACTTTGATAAGAAACACTTCTCGTAGTAGGGTAAGATGTTTTTTGATGTTTTCTTTAATGGTTATCACCCATAAATAAAGTACTATGATCAAAATGACTCATAAATTAAGTACTCGGACATGAAACACTTAAAGTGATATCTATGCGTCTTTGTTGTCTTTTAATGAATGGTTACAACACTTAAATAAAGTACTCGGATATGAAACTCTTCTCGTTATAAGATATGATGAGTTCTGGAGATTCTTTGAAAGGTTACCACTCATAAATAAAGTACACTAATAAAAAACACTTCTTAGTAGGATATGATACTTTGTGGTGTTTTCTTTAATGGTTATCATCCATAAATGAATTACTTAGATAAGAAACACTTCTTGCAGTAGGGTACGATGCTTTGTGGAGTTTTCTTTAATGATTATCACCTATAAATAAAGTACTCTGATCATAATCACTCATAAATTAAGTACTCATACATGAAGTACTAGGTACTCGGTGCTTCTTTGTTGTGTTTTAGTAAATGATTATAACACTTAAATGAAGCACTCGGAGAAGAAACAATTTTCGTTGTAAGAGCTTTGTGAAGTTTCTGGAAAGATTGCCACTCATAAATAGTACTATAATAAAAAATATTTCTTAGTAGGATATGATGCTTTGAGGTGTTTTCTTTAATGGTTTCCTCTCATAAATGAAGAACTCAGATAAGAAACACTTCTCTTTTTAGGGTACGATGTTTTGTGGTGTTTTCTTTAATGGTTACCACCCATAAATGAAGTGCTCTTATCCGAATCACTCATAAATTAAGTACATGTACATGAAGCACTTAGAGTGATACTCGATGCTTCTTCGTTGTGTTTTAGTGAATGGTTTCAACACTTAAATGAAGTACTCAGAGAAACAATTCTTTTCGTTGAAAGATATAATGCTTTGTAGAGTGTTCTGGAATGGTTACCACTCATAAATGAAGTACTATGATCAGAAACACTTTTAGTATGATATGACGCTTTGGTGTTTTCTTTAATATGTACCGCCCTATAATTGAAGTACTTAGATAAGAAACACTTCTCACAGTAGAGTATGATGCTTTTTTATGTTTTCTTTAATGGTTATCACTCATAAATTTAGCATTATGATAAAAAAAAAAACACTTCTAAATAGCATATGATGCTTTGTGGTATTTTTTTTAATGGTTACAATCCATAAATGAAGTACTCAGATAAGAAACACTTATCGCAATAGGGTTCGATGCTTTGTGATATTTTCTTTAAATCACCCATAAATGAAGAACTATGATCTGAATCACTCATAAATTAAGTACTCGGACATGAAACACTTAGAGTGGTATGCTTGTTTGTTGTCTTTTAATGAATGGTTACAACACTTAAATGAAGTACTCGGAGAAGAAACTCTTCTCGTGGTAAGATATGATGCGTTGTGAAGTTTTCTTGAAAGGTTACAACACATAAATTAAGTACAATGATCAGAAACACTTCTTAGTAGGATATGATGTTTTGTGATATTTTCTTTAATTGTTACGACCCATAAATGAAGTACTTAGATAAGAAACATTTCTCACAGTAGGGTACGATGCTTTGTGGTGTTTTTTTAATGATTACCATCCATAAATGAAGTACTCTGATCATAATAACTCGTAAAATAAGTACTCATACATCGAGCACTTAGAGTGGTACTCGATGCTTCTTTGTTGTGTTTTAGTGAATGGTTATAACACTTAAATTAAGTACTCGGAGAAGAAACTCTTCTCGTGGTAACTTATGATGCTTTGTAAAGTTTCTTGAAAGTTTGCCACTCATAAATGAAGTACTATGACCAGAAACACTTCTTAGTAGGATGAGATATTTTGTGGTGTTTTCTTTAATGGTTACCACCCATAAATGAAGAACTCAGTTAAGAAGCACTTCTCGCAGTAGAATACGATGCTTTGTGGTGTTTTCTTTAATGGTTACCACCCATAAATGAAGTGTTCTTATCAGAATCACTCATAAATTAAGTGCACGTACATGAAGCACTTAGAGTGGTACTCGATGCTTCTTCGTTTTGTTTTAGTGAATGGTTACAATACTTAAATGAAGTACTCGGAGAAACAATTCTTTTCGTAGAAATATATAATGCTTTGTAGAGTGTTTTGAAAGGTTGCCACTCATAAATGAAGTGTTATGATCAGAAACACTTCTTAGTAGGATATGATGCTTTGTGGTGTTTACTTTAATAGTTACCACCCATAAATGAAGACTTGGAAAAGAAACACTTCTCGTAGTAAGGTAAGATGTTTTTTGATGTTTTCTTTAATATCACCCATAAATAAAGTACTATGATCATAATTACTCACAAATTAAGTACTCGGACATGAAACACTTAGAGTGGTATCTATGCGTCTTTGTTGTCTTTTAATGAATTGTTACAACACTTAAATGAAGTACTCGGATATGAAACTCTTCTCTTTATAAGATATGATGAGTTTTGGAGATTTCTTCAAAGGTTATCACTCATAAATGAAGTACACTGATCAGAAACACTTCTTAGTAGGATATGATGCTTTGTGATATTTTCTTTAATGGTTACCACCCAAAAATGAATTACATAGATAAGAAACACTTCCCTCAGTAGGGTACGATTCTTCGTGGTGTTTTCTTTAAAGATTACCACCCATAAATGAAGTACTCTGATCATAATCACTCATAAATTAAGTACTCGTACATGAAGTACTTAGGGTGATACTCGGTGCTTCATTGTTGTGTTTTAGTAAATGGTTATAACACTTAAATGAAGCGCTCGGAGAAGAAACTCTTTTCGTGGTGAGATATGATACTTTGTGAAGTTTCTTGAAAGATTGCCACTCATAAATAAAGTACTATGATTTGAAACAATTCTTAGTAGGATATGATGTTTTGTGTTATTTTCTTTAATGATTACCATCCATAAATGAAGAATGAAAGGTTACCACTCATAAATAAAGTACACGATGCTTTGTGGTGTTTTCTTTGTGGTGTTTTAGTGAATGGTTACAACACTTAAATGAAGTACTCTGAGAAACAATTCTTTTCGTAGAAAGATATAATGCTTTTTAGAGTGTTCTTGAAAGGTTACCACTCATAAATGAAGTACTATGATCAGAAACACTTCTTAGTAGGATATGATGCTTTATGGTGTTTTCTTTAATAGTTACCATCCATAAATGAAGTACTTAGATAAGAAACACTTCTCATCGTAGGGTATAATGCTTTTTGATGTTTTCTTTAATGGTTATCACTCATAAATGAAGTACTATGATCAGAATCACTTATAAATTAAGTACTCGGACATGAAACACTTAGAGTGGTATCTATGCTTCTTCGTAGTCTTTTAATGGACATGAAACACTCCGATAAGAAACTCTTCTTGTTGTAAGATATGATGTGTTGTGGAGTTTTCTTGAAAGGTTACCACTCATAAATGAAGTACACTGATCAGAAACACTTCTGAGTAGGATATGATGCTATGTGGTGTTTTCTTTAATGGTTACCACCCATGAATGAAGTACTCAGATAAACACTTCTCGCAGTTGGGGAGTTTGCTTGAAAGGGTGCCACTCATAATTGAAGTACATTGATCAGAAACACTTCTTAGTAGGTTATGATGCTTTAAGAGTTGAGGAGAATGTACCACGGAGAGTTATAGTCAAAGAAAAGGATGATGAAAGATATCAATGTGAACAAGTTAAGAGGGAGGCAAATGCTTTGAATGAGGAGACTCCAAGAGAGGTCGAACAAAGTGAAGAAGGGACAACCTTACTAAATGAAGTGACACAAGGGGTTGATGTCTCACCAACTCAATTGGTTTATCAACCACCATCCACTCGAGGTTCTTTGGAATTTAATGCACATCCATTAGACAATATTATTGGTGATCCTAGAATTGGGTTTACAACTTGTTCTAGGTTAATCAAAATGTCTTATGAGTAGGGAATTTGAAATGTCAATGATGAGAGAGCTCAATTTTTTCCTTAGACTTCAAATCAAGCAAAATGGCGAAGGAATCTTCATCAACCAAGTATGCAAAGGAGCTTATCAAAAAGTTTGGAGTTGAAGATAACAAACCTATGAAAATGCCTATGACTACAAACATCCTCCTTGGAGTTGATGAAAGCAGGAAAGTTGTGCATATCTCTCAATATCGTGCTATAATTGGAAGTTTTCTATATCTTACCGCAAGTCGACCGGATATAGTGTTCTCTGAATGTTTGTGCGCAAGATAACAAGCTTGCCCTAAGTAATCTCACATGATTGTCGTAAAAGAGATCTTGCGCTACATTAAAGGTACAATAAACTTGGGTGTTTGGTATGGACGTGCCACCAAACTAGACCTTATTAGATATACTGATGCTGATTGTGCTAGTGATCGTGTATATAGAAAGAGTACTAGTGGTACGTGTCAGTTTTGGGTGCATCTTTGGTATCTTGGTCAAGTAAAAAGCAAACATCGGTTGCTTTTCCTACAGCCTAAGCAGATTACATAGCCGCAAAAAGTTGTTGCACCCTATAGTATTGTTTCATTACTTGAAAAATGGAATATTGAGGTGTGCATATTATTGACGCCAAGATTGAGGTGTGGAATGATTGAAATGAATAATTGATTTAGGGAGAGCTTACACTTCTATAGTATTGTTTCATTACTTGTTCATTCTATCGTTTGATTTGCTTCCTAATATTATGTGATATTTGATTGATATCGAACCATGTAATTGTCATATTCATTGATTATAGAATTAAGAGGGAGCGTGATAATTTGCTTATGCTTTAATTGTTACATATGAATTGAAATGCATTATGATTAATTTGAGGGGGGATGGGTAAAATTGCTTGACTTGTTAATTACTATATGCTCATATTAAGGGGGAAGAATAAATGTGATTTGAGACTTTTGCCAATATTTGCAAAAAGGAGAATGTATTGTAGTGCATTACTTTCATAATTTTTTTGGTATGCACTTACAAAGGTTTTGCAAATTGTTAAAAGGCGGAGTTTGGTAGCGTGAATTCATCTTTGTTTGGTAATTTGCAAAACAAATCAGTACTAAACTTTGTACAAGATGAGTTTTGTTGAAGTGCAGGTTAACATAGGTACATTTGATCATGGCAAATGTCATATACATCATGTACAAGACAAGAGGAACAATATGGTGCAAAAAGCAAGCAAACAGAGTTTGGCAGAGCCATGCATTACTATAACACATGAAGAACCTGTCACAACGGGTTGCAACCCGTCATAACATAGTCTGATGCATCACAACAGGTTCCTGACAAGAGGACCCACAAGATAGGAGATTTAGAGCTGGAAGATCTACGTGCATGAAAGTCCGAGCCTTGCGTTACTATAACGCATCCCAGACCAATCACAACGGACTCCAAACCGTTATAATGGAGTCCCCATCCGTTATAATGGGTTCCTCAAGGAGAAGGCTCAGAAGTCAGATGTAGTGGATTTCAAGGGCAAAACCGGAAAGTGCCCAAGCCGTCATAACGGGTTCTCTAACAGATTGAAAACTAAGAAATAAGAAAGAATCCCCAAGTAAAGTTGGTACCTACGTTCCAGAAGACTAAGAAAGAATCTCCAAGTTTACAAACACTTAAAGAGCACCAGAAAGAGTACAAAAGCCTTCTCCTACAAGCATCCAAATCAGAGAGTTTAGGATAACCATTGTCAATCATCTAATTGTCTATTCGAGATAGTTTGTTCTACTTGTTTGTTTGTTCCGTATTGTGTTGTCAAGCAAATCATTCTTTGCATCGGGTTTTGTTGTCAATCGGGACATTTTTTGTTATACCTTGCAAGCTTGGTGTTGCCCATTGCAAGGATCTTGGAGCCTTTTGGATAGACTCCCTCTTTGTAAAACACTTGTGGTTATAGTATTTTGATCTCGTAGCATTTTTTGATCTGAAGGTCCCGTGGATGTAGGCCTAGTTTGTTTTATAGGCTAAACCATGTTATATCGTGTATTCTTTGCTCTCTTGCTCTTACTTTTATTATCTTTACATTGCTTGTCTTGTGAACCAATTGAATTGCATCAAAACTTGAAATTGTTAGGTGATTAATGTCCTAAGTAAATCTTGATATTGTATATGCTTCTGCACCAATGTAGGTTGCATACACCGTGCTTCAAATTAATGGACTCCAAATGCTAAACCAAACCAATATATTAACACCAATGATAGCCTTGATGCTCCGAATGGTCAATCAAGCTCCGGATCTTCAATTTAAAGCGCCAAATTCCTTAACCCAAGCCAATACCTCTCCGGTGCAATAACCTTTCATTGATCCTATGTCTCATGTTGCACACCAGTATCATCAAGCCTACTAGTCCTATCCTATGACTCCAAGAGGTACAAGGGTTATCACTGAGAATGCGCATCATATATCTCAACAAATATATGATCTCTTTTTGCATAAGAATGAATACTACAAAGGAGTGGACGAGAGATGTGATCGGATCAAGAACTTCCATGCACAATTTCGGACTACATATGAGGAACATTTTGATTTTTGGGGTTCTACTTCATCTCAAGTGGAGGTGAATCAACCTACTCAAGAGGGAGGCAACAATCAAGGAGTAGATGTTCTCCGCGACGACTAGAGAGAGATTTTTTTAATTTTAGTCACTTTAAAACATTACATATTAGTATTAATGCTATACTCCAACACAACTTAAATGTGTGCCTTTTAAAACTTGTTGTGTGATATCAATTGCTCCTTGATGTTTTTTCTATATTATATTGCTTCATTGTTGCTTGATTATTATATGATATTGCTCCTCAATTGATTATTTGAAATTGTTTGATATTGTGTCTTATAATTGTCAAATTTTATTGTGCCATGAATTGAGGGGAGAAAAATTGAATTTATTTTATTGATATATGCTAAAATTGAGGGAAAGTTAATACCTTGACTTGGTTGATTATTGCATGCTCATATTAAGGGGAGCTATGATTTGTATTACACCTTTTGCCATTATTTGCAGAAAAAGGGAGAAATGTAGGAGTGCATCATTAATTGAGAGAGTTTGTTGGGTTTAACTCAACTTGTTGATAATTTGCAAAACAAATAGTTAGCACAAGTTTTAGTTTTGAGTATGCAAGTCATACATGTGCAAAATAACCTTTGATAAGGTCAGAGACGTGTTATACAAGTAAGACAAGCACATGGGTGCAAGGAGCAAGCAATGATGTAAAGAGATGTCGAATATATGGGTGTCAATGCAACCTGTTTACCCGTTATGTCATTTTGTTAAAGGTTAACGAAATGGTTAACGAAAAGGATTTTGATTTTGTTTGGGTAAACAAAATGAAACACACAACAGAGAATGATTTCGTTATCTAAACAAAATAGTAGATGAAACATGCCCTTTCATTTCGTTTGGTTTCGTTAAGTAATTATACTGGTCTGAAATAAATAGGATTGCAGCATTTTTTTGGCGGAGAAATAGAGAAGAGGGATGAAACCCTAGCAGACGTCGCTCCTAATTCCATTCTCCTCTTTCCTCTTCCTCATGTGTGTCACCTCAACTCTTTTTCCAATCTACCTCTCTTTATCTCTCACATAGCGCAGTCGCACAATCGATTGTACTGTCTTAACCTCATATGTCGACTCATGCGTGACGTGGCTACGTTTGATCTTTTGATATGTTTCCTTATTCAAGACACTAATCATTTCGTTATCTATTTTTCCCTAAACCCTACCTGGTTTTGTGTGGTTGTCGGGTCCTAATTTGGATGATCTATTGCTTGATCTTCGAAAATCCAGTGTAATTAGAAAGATTTTTAGGATTAAGAGGCGAGAAAGGATTACCATTTGTTGTTGCTAGGAGGCTGGGAGACTGGTGAGAAGATTGTCGACCAGGAACTTGTCGCCACCAACAATCATGAAGGTGTTTTGGGTATATATTGGTCTTGTGATCGAGAAGAAAAATGGCAAAACGAAAGAAAGAAAGAAAGAAAGAAAGAAAGAAAGAAAGAAAGAAAGAAAGAAAGAAAGAAAGAAAGAAAGAAAGAAAGAAAGAAAGAAAGAAAGAAAGAAAGAAAGAAAGAAAGGAAGGAAGGAAGGAGGAAATAAGGTAATTTCTAACTTTTTTTTCATTATTGGTTCTATTTTCCTTTTTTGGAGATAATTTGACTGATTCTTTATCTTATTATTTTCCTACAGGAGAATCACAATTGTTCCTACCCATTATGAGATATATTTTTCCTTTCCTTTTTGTTTCTTTACAATTTTTTGTAGTTCTTTTAGATTAAATTTTTTTCATTTTTATTTGTTTGTAGGGTGTTTTAATAAGGTTGGGACTTGTGATTCTTGCTTACTTGTTAGTTGATATGATGGTTGATTCTCAAAGAGGAGATGGTTTAGTGTCTGAGCATGATATTTCTGACGATGAGTAAATTAAGTTTGTTTATATTATATGCTTGCTTGAACTGGCACTTGATGAATTGCTTAGTTGAACTGCTACTTGCTTGAATTGCTTGCTTGATTATGATTAGTTTATTTAAGTGGCATGCTGTTATAGTAAATAATTAAAGAAAACCTTAATAAATAGTTAAAGGAAGTAGTATTAAATGGTATTGTAGTAGGACATTTAATGCATTTATGAGCCAAGGGTCTTTTCATCATTTTAAAAGGTTACAAGGGTTAAATTGCAAAAGTCCAAATTATATAACTTTCTTTTCCTTTCCTCTGGATCATTCCTACCGCCACATAACTCCTTTTCCTTTCCTTCTTCTCTTCTTAACGTGGGTTAACAAGTAAAGAAAACATTTCTTTGTGTTTGGAGTGTTCACACCATCAATTTCTCTCCTTTATTTTCTTCCTTGCCGTGGGTCAACAAACAAGAATATATCCTTTGTTTCTTCTTGCCGTGGGTTAAGTCAAAGAGAAGAGAAACATTCTTTGGTACTTGTGTTCACACCATCAAGGTGATGGAATTTTTATATTCTTCTCACTTCTTGCTTTTGTCTTTCTTTCTACTCTTTCCTTGCCGTGGGTGTAGTACAAAAAGGGTGCAATGAATTAAATGATTGGTTTAACCAAATTAAATCAAGTATTCAACCTAAGTAAGTTGTATGTTTATTAAAGTTATAATTTAGTGTTCATGTTGCACTAAATCACAAAACCTTAGTATAATTTGTGTACAAGCATGTTGTGAGCATGTGGTAATTTAATTATGACTATGTTGTGAATTGCACCAAAGAGACTATGTTGTGAATTGTGTACAAGCATGTGGTATTTAATTAAGTTCATGTTGTGTATTACTTCAAAGAGACTATGTTAGGTTTAATTGAAAGGTTATATTAGTTAAGAACCAAATTAAAGGTATACATGCCCTTTATGTTACATTCAATTGTCATTTGTTCAATTACCAATTAAGATCAATTAAAATCTATAGTTCAAAGTCTTAAAAAGAAGAAGGAAAATATTAGCAAAACTCAAATATGTTACTATCTTGGTTTAGGTAGATTTACGAGGAATCAGGAGAGATTGAGTACCGACGTTTAGCGATTCGATACGCAACGACTACTTGACAGGTGCGTAGCTTTACTTTCGGAGTTACAAGAGGTTTGATACTGAAATGTGAATATGATATGTTGCATTTTGATATTCGATTGAATTGCATATTTTGGAAATTCATCATTCATGATTATATTGATTACTTGTATTGCATAATGGAGTATCATTTTGTCTGGTTACCGATATTGCTTGTTCTCCGTTTTTGATATTCTGGAATGATATGGAATTTTGTGAAAGAAAGGTAATATACGAAGGACGAGGATCGCAACCTGACTTCGCAAAACAGGATCTTTATGTACATATAGAAACTGTCCCCTATTGTGCCCAGTACCGGTTGGGAAAGGAGAATATATTACTTAATTGGACCTAACGATGAGACGTTGGGTCAAAAATGATTTTGATATGTGATTGTTTGAAATTATGAAATGTCTCGAAATGATGTGAATTGATATGAAATCTGAACTGAATTACCAGACCTATATTATTATAGTTTGAATAGTAAGAACCACTTGATACCATATATACTCGAGACATATTATGTTTCTTTCTCCTCTTATTGTTTGATAATCGTTTTCATTGATTATATTGTTATATTATTATTATCTTTGCATATTGTGGATGATAAGTTTCAGGTACATGATTTCTTGTATATACGAAAGTAAGACTAAATATCGCACTGGGAAATTATATTTCTCATTACGTTGTTTATACATTTTTGCAGGTATTGGGTTCGATGTGTGAGACGAGTCATTTGTCGAGTAGGCCTTTTGACCTTTTTGTATGAATCATAATACTATATCAGTGTGTATATTTTGTGCATCGGGTTTTCATATCTTTTGTGTTGTTGATACTTGTGAAAATCCTGATTTCATGTTGTACCTTTGTTATATATGAATGCTTGTAAAACCTTTGTTGTGTATGATCGTTTCTTGTTATAGTATTGTTACATCTGAAATGGTATTATGATTATGTGAATTGTACATGTTATAGTGATTATGTTTGATTGTTAGCCTTACGAGTACATGTGTTTCATGTATTCGGGGATGTCATGCCCTAGGTTTCGGGGTGTGACACATGCTTTGATTATGATTAGTTTATTTAAGTGGCATGCTTTGATTATGATTAGTTTATTTAAGTGCCGTGCTTTGAAACTGTATACTACACTTGATCAATGATTAATTGGCACTTGTCATGATTGGTTGATGAATTGCTGGCTTGAACTGCTTCCTCGATTATGATTAGTTTATTTAAGTTGCATGCTTTGATCATGATGGATGATTCACAAAGAGGAGATGATTTGGTGTCTAAGCATGATATTTCTGACGATGAGTAAGTTAAGTTTGTTTAAATTATATGCTTGCTTGAACTAGCACTTGGTGAATTACTTGGTTGAATTGATGCTTGGTTGAACTGCTTGCTTGATTATGATTAGTTTATTTTAAGTGGCATGCTTTGATTATGATTAGTTTATTTAAGTGGCATGCTTTGAAACTGTATATTATACTTGATCATGCCTTAATTACTTGCTTGAATCTGGTAATGCCTTACAACTATATACTATACTTGATCAATGATTAACTGTCACTTGTCAAATTGGTTGATGAATTGCTAGCTTGAACTGCTTTCTTGATTATGATTAGTTTATATAAGTGGCATGCTTTGATCATGATTAGTTTATTTAACTAGCATTCTTTTATTATTATTAATTTATTTAAGTGGCATGCATTGAAATTGTATACTACACTTGATCATGTCTTAATTACCTGCTTGAATTTAGCAATGCCTTACAACTATATACTACACTTGATCAATGATTAATTAGCACTTGTCATAATTGGTTGATGAATTGCTTGCTAGAACTGCTTGCTTTATTGTGATTAGTCTATTTAACTGACATGCTTATATGTCTTAGTATGGGATCTGATTTGATTCTAGAAACCCATGAGGAAATCCAAAGGATTGAAATTGATGCCCCGATTGAAACTGAACAAGCTGGTGTTGATGCACCAACACCTGAACAAGAAGAACCTTAAAAGAGAAAAACAATAGCAACCACCTCTGAATATTGGATGCATTTCATAAGGGGACCCATTGTTGAAGATGACAGCTACTATGTCATTTGCAAGTATTATGGCACCATGTATTTGCAAGAATGCTAAAGGAGCACTAGTTCCATGAAGCATCACATTAAAAGAGTTTGCAATAAATTTCAAAAAACAAGCCTGATGCTTTGTAAAACTGTTGCAGGCTAGCAAATCAGCATGTATAACTATATGCCTTTGCTCATTTATCAGATATAACTTATCTTGATTACATGTCTTGTACTAACTTGTTTTGTTTGAAAAAATAGAAGATGCAAAACTTGCTAAATGGGCTTTATATCAAATGAAGTGTAGAAAAGGTTTGGCAAGGATGATAATTGCACATGAATATTCATTTAATTATGTAAACCACTACTTCTTGAGAGTGTTTCTAAGTGACTTGCAACCTTCTTTTATTCCATCAAGAAACACCCTTAGGTCAGATGCATTAAGGTTTATGGAGAGGAACATGTTATGCTTTATGAGTTGTTTGGCCATCAGAATTGTAGATTTTGTTTCACTAGTGACTCGTGGACCAACAAATGTAAAGATAAGGATTTCATGGCCATTACATGTCACTACATAAAGATAGCTGGAGGTTGAGAAAAAGGTTTATCACTTTCACCCATTTGCCAAGTCCACACACTGATAAGAATATAACTCAAGCCATTCAAGATAAGCTAGTGTTGTGGAATTTAGACAAAAAGGTATTTTATCTTGTGCTTGATAATGCCACTTCCAATGATGCTTGCATCAAAGTGATGTTGAGCACACCCCTAAAAGTGAGTTACTAGTCAATGGAAATGACTTTCACCAGAGGTATGGCTGCCACATCTTGAATCTGATTGTTCAGGATGGACTTAGTGTTCTGAGTGATGAGATAAATAATATACATGATATGATGAAGTATATTCATCATTCACAGCCAATGATGGAGAAATACAAGTCGGTAGTAGCTCAAGTTATGCTTTTTATTTATTTGTTTGTTTGTTTACTACTCTTAAATTCTTACTTGTTTTCTTATGCAAATATTTATATTTATATTTTAGGTCAATGGTTCCAACAAAAAACCCAGCATGGGATGTTCCTACAAGGTGAAATTCAACTTATTTGATGTTGGAGTTGGCTTTGGAGCTTAGACCAACTATTTGTAGGTTTGCAGCACTTGATAAAATGTATACACTAAACCCAGATGAAGTTGAGTTGGATGTTGCCAATGCATTAGTTTAGTGGTTGAAGGTTTTCTATGATGTCATATTGAAGTTGAGTGACACCAAGTATCTTATTCTAAATATCTTCTTTCCTGAATTCTGTAAGTTTACCTTAGCATTAAGAAAATGAGTAGTAGTGAATATCCCTTTTATCATTGAGATGGATAAGCAAATGTTTGCAAAATGGGACAAGGTACTGGACATGAAGAAATACTTTGCTGGCAATAGCTTGTGTGCTTGATCCCAGATGTAAGTTTGTTGTTGTTGAGTACTATATTCAGCAGTTGCACGCAAAGGATTGTGCTAATTTTCTTGCCAATCTGAAAACTTACATGAATGCAATATTCAAGAGTATGCAAGCTTGCAGTCAAGCTTGGTTCAGAGCCAAGCTGGTGGTACAAAGAGGTACTAGATCTAACTTGCTTTTAATTCAATTTCAATTTAGCTTGCTTTAAATTAACTTGAACTTTCTTTCGATTTTTTGTGCAGCCAAAGGCCAACAACTAGTGTTAGTAACACAAGAGCTGGATTGAAGGACTATATTAAAGGGAAGAAGAACTCTGAACTCCAAAAATCAGAGTTAGATGATTATCTAAGTGATGCACTTGATGAAACAAGCTCGGATGAGGAGTTGACATCCTAGCATGGTGGAAGCTCAAGGTCTCAAGAGACATCTTGGTTGTTCCTATTTCAAATGTAGCATCTGGATCTGTCTTCAGAACAAGTGGTAGGACATTGAGCCCAATTAGGAGCTCTCTCAATGAGGAGAGCATTAGAGCTCTATTTTGTGCTCAGGATTGGTTGCAGACATCAGTTAATGGTATTTTATCTTTTTTATTCGTTGTTTACTTATTTTATTGATTATTTATGTTATTGTTTCATTATTTACTTATTTGTTTCGTTTTCATTCTTTTCAAAGAATGATGGAGAATTTGGTGATCCACTCTGGTCCACTAATGAAAACTTTGACAATGGAGCATGACTGCATGAGGCTATATGTACATTTTAATACTTTTTGTTGTCACTTGTCAGCAATATGCTTTGTTGGTTGTGTAGTTGTTAGTAATCAGCTTGTTGATTGCCTATTTATCTTGTCTAGTGTCAGTGGATATCTTAATACACATATGAAGCATGAACTACTGATTCTACCATTTGGTCTTTGGATTCTTGGATCTCATGCATTGATCATCAATGATGATGCTTGTGTTTTTCAAGTCATTGGCTGAGATTGATTTATCTGAGAATGGAGCGTGAGATTTGGATTGATCTTCAAATTAGGGTTCATATGTATATTTGAGTATGAGTAGGTTGAGTTCAACTTTATCATTTGTAATTTGAAGATGTTGGTGATATTTTGGTTGCAAACATGTGATGTATGTTGTATATTTCATATAAGAATTGTGCATGTTTTTTTATTATATAGAAAAAACAATCAACAAGTTGGTTGTCTATTTGGTATATGTGATATATGTTGTCTATTTGATATATTAATTGGTGATATACTCATATGTTTGATATAGGGTTTTTTTATTTTGATGTATGTTGAATGTTGTGTATTTATGTATTAAGATATGTTGTCTATTTGACTTGTTTTTTTATCTTTTACTTGGCTTTTGTATAGAAATTCATATTCTGACTTTGAAAAAAAAACGACCACGTTTTTAAACGTTTAATCGTTTTGTTTCGTTAACTCAAACGAAATGATTAACGATATTAGTTACGTCCACGTTTGATTAACGAAACATTTAATGCTAAAACAATGTTTCGTTTGTTTAACGAAATAATTGACACTCACGATTATTTTCATGATCGTTATCCACGTTTGACACCCCTAGCCGCCACTGAATTCCTTTCTGATTAACTGAAGACATTAATTTATTTTTCATTATCAAACAAAGTGCAAAAATCCAAGCACAAATCAACAACATCCATGACTATATTCACCATGTCGTTGTTTTAAAGAACGAATCACAACAGTGGATTGTACACTGAGTTATCTGGCTGTTCTTTCAAAAATCGGACAGTGACAAATACCAGTTTTTTATGTTTATTAATTTTTCGCACTTTTTCTTTTCCGATTTTTTAATTTTGTTCATTCTTTTTTTCTCTAACAAAAATTCATCCATACTTCTTTCCAAATCCCATGAATTCTCCTTTCTGTTTAAGCAGTAAACTTTATGGTGTATGATACTTGTTATCGGTAGTCGAAGGTCGCTATATTGTGTGAAGGAAAATGTTTCGGCGATACGCTCATCGAAATCACAGGACGCCCCCAGTTCAATTGATTTTGCACATTTTGATAGTTATTATGTACATTTTTTTATTATGCAAATTATTTTGTTATAATATGCAACTAATTTGCTAGATTAAACTCTTCTTTTGTTTGACAATTTGCAAAAAAAAAATAGTACTAACCTTGCACAATTGAGCTTTGGTGAATTGCAGATTTATACACGTACATTTTGATGATGCAATGGCTAAAATATGCATGTACAAGTCAAGACGATCACATTGATATCAAGAGCAAGCAATTTGGACAAAAACAGAAGCTTAACAGAGCCATGCGTTATGATAACGCAAGGATAACTCGTCACAACGGGTTACCAATCTGTTGTAACAGATTGAAGAGGAGAAGAGCTGGAAGACATGAGATTTTACCAGATTGGCAGAGTCGTGTGTTACTCTAACTCATCATAGACCCGTCAGAACGAGTTCCTGTCCAAGAGGGCCCATAAGTCGGCTAGAGATGCATTGAAGGGCATTTTGGGAAAAGAGCCAACTCGTTACAACGTGTTCTGTAATGTGTTAGGCCAATGTTGTAATAGAAGCAGTGAAGACCAAGATTTCAAGACTTTAAGATGTGTCCAGTCTATATATATATATATATATCTTGGGGATTCAAACCAGATCAATTAAGAAAACTCTCTCCAAGTTTGCAAGCATACAATTGAGCACCAGAAAGAGCACAAGATTCTTCTCCTTCAGCATCCACACATTGAGAGTGTTTAGGATAGCTAATTCTCTAATTGTCAATTTAAGAGATCAATTTGTTATTGTTTTAGTTTGATCAACTACAGGTGTTGTCAAGTAGTTCATCCACGTCCTTGATTGTGTTGACAATCGAACATGTTCACCTTGTAGAGTTGGGTAACCCTTGCATATGTTTAGGAACCTAAGATAGGTTGTCTTGTTGAGAAGAAACCTAAGATATGTTCTACAATTATAAGAACACTTACGATTTAGTGAAGTCGATCCCAAAAGGTATTTTGGATCCGAGGGTTTCATGGATATAGGCCCGATTTATTTGTAGGTTGAACCACATTACATAGTTTGTTCTCTTGCTCTCTCTTGATATCTTTCTCTTTACTCTATCTTTTTACTATCTTTGCACTTTATTTCTTGAATTGCTAAATTGCTATTAGTACTTGTTTGCTTGTGATTTTAGCTAGGTGATTAAGGTCCAAAAGTTTGAATTATAATTGATAAAATGCTTCCACACTCATTATTGACCTTAGGATCTCATTCTGACAATTGGTATTAGAGCACAAAGGGTCATACCTAACTAATAGATCAAATCTTGATAGTTCTTGACCTTGTCTTACGAAAAATGGCACAACTGAAGTTTATAAAAGAACCATCAATTTTTGGGGTAGATGTAAGAATTTCTCTTTTTCGAAGAGATGTATGGTAAACTACATTGATCTACTTAAGTTTTGAAAAGTTGTTGAGGATGGTTGGACACGTAAGTATGAAACCGATGATATTACCTTAACAAAGAATGCAAAGACCTCAAATACTCAAATGACAATGCCATGAACACTATACTTAGCTCAATTCATGAGACTATTACATTATCTCTTACTCATTCCACAAATGTTAAAGAAATTTGGAATGTCTTGGTACTTAAATATGAGGGTAATGAATACATGAAAAAGACTCGTAAAGTTGGTTGAACAACAAAGTAAGAAAACATGAAGTTTGAGAAAATGAGTCTTTTGAAAATCTCTATTTTAGACTAGTATCCTTGATAAATGAATTTTTAGAAGTAGACTCTAATATAAATGATGGAGATTTTGTAGGAAAGCTTCTACAGATGGTGTCAAGGAAATCGTGATGGGGTGACATTGTGAGCTCAATTGAAGCCCTACAAACTAAAGGCCTTACTTACCAATCTGAGGAGGTGTATGCACAGTCATGCTCTCATGAGGAGAATCACAAGGAAGTGAAGTGCTCAACCTCTACTAAAACCTTGGCCTTACCCACACAATCTTCATACAACATCACCTACAAATTCGAATCAAGTGAAGATATTTACCAAAACCTCTATCAAATACTTTCCAAGGACAAAGATCTTCTCACTAAGCTCATTAAAGGAGGCATAAACTTTGAAAGAAAAGTGAATGAGTAGAGCATAGTCCAATACAAGAAGGTGATTTGCTTAACATGCAACAAAGAAGGCCATAATATTCAAAAATGTTATGTCATATTTCCTCAAAAGAGAAAACCACAAGAAGGACGTTTCAATAAAACTTACAAGAAAGCAATACAAGCTACTTGGTTAAGTGAATCCGAAGAGAGTGAAGATGAGGAAAAAGAAATTAACCTGAAGGGAGGTGGAGATATCGCTATTATAAAGAGACAAAGGACTTGCATGGAGATATCGCTAGAAGTCATTAAGGAGCAAGACATGACGAATTCGGAGAAGATCTGCATCATAAGTAGATTGGCTCGAGCTAAATACAATGTATATGCTAAAGCAAGAAGTAGCCTCAAGGCAACTTGAGATGTCATCCCAAGGATAAACACCTCAAAGTTGACTGAGAAGTCCTTGAGTCCTCCAAATGTTGTTTCAAAAAAAAAAATGGAGAAGCCATTAACTCTTTCAAAGATGGACGTTCCAAAGAGAATCAGAAGCCTTTGAGTCTTGCAAAAGTAGATGCATGTGTACAAGAGAAGATAGCTCAACCAAAGGTAAATTTACAAGTGCTCAAGATATGAAGGTCCATAGCGAGTTAAAACGGTAGAATTTGACCTCTCTAAATTTCATGATAATTCTTGTGATGAGTCTTGAGTCTTATGATTTAGATAAAGATCAAGAGTCTTTTAATGTGACTATGCTTAAGGAGTTACTTAAAGAGTCTTGTGCTGAGTCCAAAAAGTCTATGGATATTAAAGATGCTATGATTAATAATCTTAAGATTGAATTGCTAGAAACTAGAGTTAAATACATTAAGATCAAATTCAATTTAGATGAAGAAAATGAATTAAAAGAAGCACATCATTGGGCTTCTAAATTTGTTAAATTTGATAAGGCATCAAACCATGACACTAGATTTAATTGACTATGACAAGATATATTTTGGTCAAGGTCCACACGAAAAAATCAGGCTTGGATTTGTAAAGGAACAATCTTCTAAAATACAAAAGCAACCTAAGCCAAATGACAAACCTATTCAAGCTAAAAAAAAACATGTCTATAGATATAACAAAAAGATACACTAAGAGAACTAAGTTCACTAAACCTAATTCCAGAAAGGCGGTAACAAACATAGAGTTAGAAATGATTATATAATTACTAACCAACATAGATCTCAACCACCAAAGATTTATGTTAAGAATGGGTATGATAGATTTCATGAGTTACAAAATAACAAGAAACTTGGTAACAATTTTTAAAGAAGAAGGTTTAATGGTGTTTTTCAACCAAGACATAACCCTAGAAATATGCAAAATGATTACAAGAATTTTAGTAGAAATTATCAAAGAAGAGATACAATGATGTGTACCAATCAAATTATCATCCTAGAAACAAAATAAACTATTTGTGCAATTCAAGAATTAGGGTTTGAGTCACAATACCGAAAACTTAATATAAGCAATTGCAATTCAAATTTAACCTTGGTGCGACTATTTAAGATAAAAAAAAAGGAGCGGAAGAAATACTTACTTTTCATTCCTATGACCTTCCTTGTACTTATCTCTTGATCAGGGTGTCGTTGGAGATGGTTTGTGCAACATTGTTGTACGCTAGAGGATCCTTTCAAGCAACTTTCGGTGCCAAAGTTTTCTTCAAGGTTACGAACGTATCAAGAAGTAACTTTATGTAATGGAGGAGAAAGTGGAGGCTAATTAACAACACATGTGCACTAGTGAAAACGTATATTGGAAAAATATCATAATTAATATCAAACATTCTTTGGAATATTTGATAATATATTATCTCCAATTCTTTTTCAAATTATCATATTTACTGCTATAAACACGTTGCTCGAATTCGACATTGTTTGGAATACAAGCTAGAAAGATATTGGCAAAATAAGGCAAGGTTTTTTGCCTCTGCGTAGGTCTCTTGTGGTCGCGATTGACTTGGATCCAAACTTGGCAGGAAATCTGTCAAGTCTCTTGCGGACCCAAAGATTGGCCATTGCGGCCACAATTGAACTGCTGGATTTTATGCGTATTCTTTCCAAGTTCTCTCCTGATCTCTTACGGACGTAAAGGGGACCTCTGTGATCGTAAGAGTATCGCGATTTTTCTGTTTTGCTTGGACTTTGATCGAAAATCTTTAGATTTAGCCCAAAAAATATTTCTAACTTTACATTAATACTAATATTAGTTTAATAATCATAATCGGTCCATTAACGATTATAATTAATTCACTTTAAATTACATATGTATTCGTACTCAGAATCTTAGAGAAATATGTATGCCTTGTATAAATTAATCACATTTACGGCATATCTGATATTACTCCTTGTAATATAGGTGACAATATTGAGATATATTAATCATATAACACGTAGTCCAAACTTTATTTAATGAATTTGACGTCTCAATTCCAACATAAATAATTTTCATTATAAATATAGATTACGGGTGAGTTATTGGAGATCAATAAACAAAAATGAATATGATCATAGCAATATTAACTCCAAGACTATCTTTTGTTCATCTTATTTGAATTTTTGACATCAAGAACGTTTTAGTCATTGTTAAGAATGGTAAGGTATAGTTTCATTTGATGTGTCTAGCACAAGTGGAACTAAACCAATTGTCTAGAAGTCACAAGACTCCTCTAATTTGATTTTATTTTGAGTATTATGTTGAGGAGGAGTAATGTAGCAAAACGTATGATTTAATGTCCATTTGATTGGATCATATATTTTGTGAAGCTTGTTTGATCTTTTTTATCCAAATTATAACTCAATCTAAGCACTTGCATGAGTTCAAAACATATTATGACAGTTGATTTGAGTCTTAAAAATATCAAAGACCAAATTGGAAACATAGCAGCTAATTAATTCACAAATAAAATCGAAGATCCTGTGGAAATATCATCTTCAAATCGATTTTTGTTCCGAACTCCCAAGAACTAACACATTTCGCAACAAATATAAAAATAATAAGATCTCAAAAACCTTACTATTTCAAAATCGATGATCAAAATATGATGGATGGTGAATCTTGGGTAATTATCCAAGATTACATAAAACATTGACAATGACTAATTGACAACCGATCATAGAGTGTGACCTTATATACTAAGAGTTTCCAATTCGAGTTATGTATGCCAATATGAAATCGACAAAATAACCATGGGGTGTTACCACCTATATTTTTGGTCAAGAGATACCAATAACCATAGAAACCATGTGCGAAACCTTCGGTATCTCAAATGTTGGGGAAGAAGTATACTCGTTCAAGTTTTGACCAATCGATGCAAACCACTATGAGTACAAAAGATGGTTTGGGACAAACAATCCACAAGAAAAGCTTACCGTAACCTATTTTTCGGTCATATATCGATTAGCCTTTCCCTTCATAAACAATATTTTAACCCCTAAGAACAAGATCAAAACACATTTGAAATAAAAGTCATGTATTTGCTTCGACATTTGATTTGTTTTGATAAGGTTGTCCAAATTCCCTACATTGTCCTCAACCACATGAGATTTGCCTTGTCAAATGGGATAAAATTCTTGCCTTATCTACATCTCTCGACTCAAATCATCACCATGATAGTTTAAAAATTCCAAGAAATCTCCATTCGACATTTAAGCCCGAGAACCTTGTTGACAAATTAGACACAATTGGATGGGCTAAAGAGAGAGAATTTTGGGAGCCAAGCAAGAAGTACAAGATAAACCGGTGGATTTTAGCACTCAATGCGGAACCAAATCAATAGGATAATTCGGGTGAGAATTTTGATGCTCCAATGGACAACCAGGTATCGAAAAGGAGGAAGGAAGCAAGTTCATTCAATCAACCACCTAGTCCTTCAAGGTCAGAACCAAGGAAGTATATGGCACCCGAATCTCAACCTCAACCCCAACCGCAACAACAAACAAATATATTTCCAAGACCTCCTAGACCTATAAGTTTCACATTAGAGAATGTGCAACAACTTTCTCAACAATTGCATGATCTTACTTTGCACAAGATGGAGTATCATAGAAGGGTTGATACACATTTGGATGAGACTGATGTTTTTCAAGAGCAATACCGTGTATCTTGAATTGAGAGATATGGGTTTTGGGGTCCTTTGCATGAGAGAGATAACATGTAGGACATGAGATATGAGCAACAACTTTAAGTTTTAGAACTTTTAATTTGTATTTTTTAAATTTCTATGCTCCATTAAGACTTATTTTGTATTTGTGCTCATGTTGAAGTTTGTATGTAGTTGCTTTAGATATTTGAGTTGTTTGCTTGTTTATATTCTCTTGATTATGCTTCTCAATTTATATATATGCTTCTTGATTATCATATTCTTGAAATTACAAATTGAATTGCTTGTGCTATAATTATAAAATTTATATCATTAAGAAGGGACAATTATTTATGACTTGGATTAAAATATATGCTATTATTTAGGAAGAGTAAATGAATTGAGTTGAGCATTTTGTCATACTTTACAAAAAATTAAGAGAAATGTGATGTTGTGCATGAGAACTATATGCACACACATATGGTTTTGCAAATTGTCAAAAGGATGAGTGTTAGATTAAACTCTTCTTTCGTTTGACAATTTGAAAACAAAACAATACTAACCTTGCACAATTGATTTTTTGTGTACACATTCTGGTGATGCAAAGGCTCAAACATGCATGAACAAGTCAAGACGATCACATTGATATCAAGAACAAACAATTTGAACAAAAACAGAGGCTTGACAGAGTCATGCATTATGATAACACAAGGAGAACCTGTCACGACGGGTCACCGATCTGTTGTAACAGATTGAAGAGGAGAAGAGCATGAAGACAAGAGATTTTGGCATATTGGCAGAGCCATGAGTTACTATAACGCATCAGACCCATCACAACGAGTTGCCAACTCGTCATAACGGATTTCCCACCTGTCACAATGGATTTTTGTCCAGGAGGTCCCAAAAGTCAGCCATAGATGCATTGAAGGGCATTTTGAGAAAGGAGTCAACCCGTTACAATTGGTTTTGTAATGGGTTATGCCAATGTTGTAACGAAAGCAGTGCAGACCAAGATTTCTAGACTTCTAGATGTGCACAACTTATATAAACCTTGGGGATTCAAATCATAGCAATTAAGAAAGACCTCCCCAAGTTTCCAAGTATACAATTGAGTACCAGAAAGAGCACAAGAGCCTTCTCCTTCAGCATCCACACCTTGAGAGTTTTTATGATAGCTAATTTTCTAATTGTCAATCTAAGAGATCAATTTGTTGCTTTAGTTTGGTGAACTGCATTATGTTGAGTAATTCATTTCCATCCTTGATTATGTTGTCCATCAGACACATTTATCTTGTAGAGTGGTGTATCACTTGAATACGTTTAGAAATCTAATATATATTGTCTTGTTGAGAATAAATCTAAGATATGTTCTGCAATTGTAAGAATACTTATGATTTAATGAAATCGATTCCAAAAAATATTTCTGAATCCTAGAGTCACGTAATTATTTCAACGAACTCTACCTTATAAATTCCTGTATCACTAATACTTCGAGAACACTTCCGCTTTCGGTGCTAAAAAAAAGGATAAAGACCAGCACTAATAAGTTGCTTAAAAGTATATATACATCGCCTCTTGTATCACCGCTGCAGTTCCGTTCTCTTTCTTTTATATACAGCGCCTCTCGTCTCACTGCGCATGAGCCATGCATTCGACTTTCTAAGAGGCTCATTTGTCAGTGAAAGTGAAAGATTCAATGGCCCATTTGGATAGCACACACTCGATTGAAGAGATCAAAGCCCACCTCCATCGGAGAAGAAGCTCAAACTCGAAGAAACCCATTCACGTAACGTAACTGAGCTACTCGGAAATTACCCAATTGATTTGAGATATTAATTAATACACCCGTAGTAAACAGCTGGTGTTGTTCGTACTTTTTATTAACTCGAATGCATTGATTTACCGTACCGGTCTGATTTTAACCATTTTTGTATATCCAGAAGCAAAGGAGCAAGAATAATATTTACATGCATAATTAAATTGGACTTGCTTAGGCCTAGACCCCAAGTGGATAAATCCGGGTTATCTGTATCAAGCTCTCAGGTGCAATCCCTGTCATAAACCACTGAAGACCCACAGATGAGTGGCTGTTTAGAGATCAAAACAACGGGATAGATGCAGTCTTACCAAAATGGAGCTGAATCATTCCCATCAATTTTTTACATAAAAGATTAGAGAAATAACTTTTTAACGGATAGAATCCCAACTGCTCCGTAAGCTTTTTTTAATTTGTAATGCAATTTTAAGAGAAATGCACGAAAATTGAAAAAAAATGAAAAAAATTTAGAAACGCAAGTAATACTTACACTCTGAACCCTCTGTAACATTTTAGAGTACTTTCTGATCCTATCTGTTGAAAAAAATTGTCTTGTGACCCTCTATGAAAATTTTCCCTAATAAACCATAGGATATACCAGTTTGGAGCTAAAGCATTCCGATCTAATAAACCATAGGATATACCATTAGGAGGCTCTCTCTCTCTAAAGTGAGAGAAAGAAAAAAAAAAAACAATCCAATCAACATTTCTTTCAATATCAAACATATGAACAAAAATACTTCCATCTTAAAACCTTGTTCCGGTAAATTGATATTAATTACCTGCAAACAAAACAAAACAAAACAAAAAAAGATGACATATTTCCAATCAGATGGTTAACATAGTTCCTTGTACTTCTCAAGAACCATATGGTAAACATACTTTGAGGGATGCATCATGGACGGAGAATGGAGACAAAATAAGTTTCCATTCAGCAAAATGCCCAATCAACCTAAATTATTTAATTTTGTATCAGTCATGCCTCAAATTTAACCAGATTTATTGTCAATTCAACCTGTAAACTACAATAAAGTACCAAAGAAGCCAATGAAAAAGAATGGTCCGAATGTAAAGAGTTTATAGTTTTCCCTTGTTTTGGGATAACTAATTTCAATTCAATCAAAAACAAGATTTTGATCAGGATCGGGCAATGTACCAGCTCCATAAACCTTCCACCACCAGCAACATACCACCAACATAAATGTGTTTAGAACTTCTTGCAACTATTGTTATATAATTAAATTACACGAAAATAGAAATAGTGTTTACCTGGTCATATTCATCCAAAATGTGGTCAGTTCATCAAGCAATAGCACCTTGCAAGTTTCTGCCAAAGCACCAGCTATTGCAACCCGTTGCTTTTGACCTCCACTAAGTTTTGTATCAGACTCTGTCGGCAGACATTTGAACAAAATACTAATCGAGTATACAACCATTCAAGCATTTCAATTTTGGGTATTGGAAAAACATTGGCTAGACTTAATATCAGTAAGCCACAGCAGCTCATTCGAACCAGGCCTGCACTGAAGCCAAATCGTTTATCTAACCTTTGCAATGACTACAACTTGATTAAATGAGATTTTCTGGCCAACTCGTTTAACTTAATTAGCTATTCCTTGACTGGTTCATTTCACAAGATGCATAGTACAGACTGCATGTGATTGCAACCCAAACAAAAGGGTCCCATTTGAAGACTTAGCAAGGAAATTAGCTTAAACAAGTGAAATCATGGTTCTGGGAAAAACCAACCAATCTAATTGAATTAGATAATTTTGAATGTTGATTTCACTGTCTTCTTCATTGAAGTTGTTTTCATGACATGGAATCCAGTTCAACAGTCGAGTAATTTGCAAATCTAGTGAAGAATCAATTTGTTATTGCTAGAATTGCAAAAATCAGAGAATCACAAAATAAAAAGTCCATCCATATAACTATGAAAACTGCTACATTAATAAATAACCTATACAGATTCATAATACAAAATTTTAGACGAAACCCAACAATTTGTTGAGTACAATCAACAATAGCAACACAAAACGTTAAAGATGAAATATAAATATATAATACCTAGCTGCATACTCGCAATGGAGAGGGAAAGAGCGCACAACACAGTAACTGTCTGAGCTCGAAACAGCAATCTTGAGAGGGAGAGCTGGGAAATTAAACCACAAAATATTCAATATAAATCCTATGAACCGGCAAAATCAAACCATAAATACACCAAATTGCACACAGAAACGAGCCATTCAGTATAAACCAAATCCTTACCAGCATCACATCAATTAACCTAAAACCACAATAGTAGGAAAGACGAATGGAAGCACACACCACCGAAAGTAAGACTTGGCCAGATATAGACGAAATAGCTACAGATGAAGATGGACTAGAGATTGCTCAGCTTTTCGCAGACAAATTTCAAAATAAGAGGGAAGTGCTTTTCACCTCCATTGCTCACATACTCTTTATCTCCTCCACCTCATTAGCCATCACCTCTGTCTCCACTTCTGCATCAGCCGACTTTGTTAATATCTCAGAGTAATCAAATCATTGAAGCGATCAAGCTGAGAGTTTTGATTTACTCGTGATGTAATCAATGCAAATAGAAGCATAGATCCAAATCAGATATGATTATTCAGTATTTTAGTCCCAACAAGATAAATACAGAACAAAACTTAAAGTTCAAGCCATTTATTATTAAGCTTTGTTTAGCAACAAGAAACTCAATCCTTCCAACAACAGAACCGAACTTCCTCTGACAATCTGCATAATAATGGGTAAAACAAAGTAAAACTCAAAAGATTCAAGTTCGAATCATGGTTCCTGCCCCCTCATCCGTCAGTATCTCAAGCAGGAGCGAATGTGGGATCCGGCCGTCTATGATACTTGCTGTGCGCACACCTTGTGTCAGTGACTTGACACAACACTCTACCTTGGGTATCATGCCTCCAGCCACCTTTCCTTTCTCGATCATCTTTTTAATCCCATTAATATCGATCTCCTTGACTAGACTGCTGGCATCGTTTCGATCCTCTAAAATTCCCGCCACATCAGTCAATAAAATTAACTTTTCAGCCCCTACTGCAGCAGCAATTTCTCCTGCTGCCGTGTCGGCGTTAATGTTGTATGCCTGATAACATGAGTCAAAGGTTAGAAGAACTTTCAGATGTGAGCGATTTAGTAAAATATAAGATATTTAATATGAGTACTCTGAAAGCATGATAAACTTATCAATACAAAAAGAAAAAAAAGGAAAAAAGCAATCTGAATCAACACTAGCTCAATCCAACAAATTATAGAAAGTACAAAATGGAAAAGAATAAAAGAGAAGTGAATTGGATTTGAACTACATTTCTGAAATAGAGAGAGATGATACAACTGGAACGAAATTGTGCATTAATTATTTATTGCAAAATTACCTGACCAGACTGATCAGCAGCAACAGAGGCAATAACTGGAATGTGGCCGTGAGATAGGATCGGGTGCAAGATGGACGGGTTGACATTTGAGACTTCACCGACAAAACCAAGAGCAGCCGCATTGGGAGCAGGTTGAGCTGTAAGAAGTTGTGCATCCTTGCCACATAAGCCAACAGCTGTAGCACCTGCCAGGTTAATGAGAGATACGAGGGATTTGTTCACCTGTGGAGTTAGTAAAGATTCAGTTTTAGTTGTTCTGAATTAATGCTTGTGCAATGATTAGATGGCAATTGGGTTTGATCAGATGTTAAGCTAAATAATGTCGAGCTATGAATTTTGCTTTTGTTCTAGCAAACATTTTTGGATCAGAAACGAGTAAACCTCATTCACTAAAAATAGATGGTTTTTCTATTGGACGCAGTCTATAAACATTATATGAAGCGAAAATAATACTAATTTTAAAACTCGAATGATCCAACACAAGTAAAGAGATCAGTACCTTTCCAACAAGCACCATCTCTACAACCTCCATTGTAATCTCATCAGTAACTCTCAATCCATTAATGAACTGAGGCTCAACACCAATTCTCTCCAACCATGAATTAATTTCAGGTCCCCCACCATGAACAAGCACCATTCTCAGCCCGACACAAGAAAGCAAAACCAGATCCTTTATGACAGACTCGCGGAGCTGGGGTGATTTCATGGCTGCACCACCATACTTCACCACTACTGTCTTTCCACGAAACCTTTGTATGAAAGGGAGAGACTCGGAAAGCACATCCGCTCGGTTCAGTGCCGCCTCCTTTTCCGATGACGGCGCCGCCGTGAGAGCTGACGCAGCGGCGGAGGCAGTGCGGCGGAAGGATACAGAGCTAGGGTTTTGCTGGGGTTTACGAGGGACGGAGGATGTAAAGTGCTTCCTCGGTAGGGTTAGAAGAGCTTCCATTGCCTCGCCTTGTTTGCCTACGATTTTATTTAGTTAGTAATTGTTTCTAAAACTACTGAATTGGTAGATTTGAAGCAATGGGAAGTGCATGCAGTGCTACTGTGTTGCTGCTGCATCGCAGTACACTAGAGCCGACAAGACTAGACATTGCAGTCGGGCACTTACTACCACAAATTTGTCAGTGACTGTGACGATAATAAGTTCAACGACAAAAGTACAAGCTTAACGAGATTCCCAATAGTGTTTCAATCTCTGATTTGTTGGATCAATGCTAGATTGAATTTATTTATGGGAAATAAGTAAATAACCTCAAAAAAAAAAATTATTTATGGGAAATATGTTGGGGTAATCAGAAACGGGGAGTGAAGTGTTTGGAATAATTTTCAATCAAAATTAATTATTGAGTGCTCTAAAATAAATTAGGAAATTATAATTCAAAATTATACAAATAAAATCAAGCAATTTATATAATTTACTTTATTAATTAAAGTATATAAATTAAGACCGACACAAAACTTATTAAACTTAGTATGTTGAACGATCGAGTTAACTAATTAAATGTCTCCAATTTTTTTAAACATTTTGAACATTTTATTGTATCCAATTTTTTTGGAGACCGGCACCCTATATTGGAATTTTGTTATAATAAAAAAAACTAATTAAATGTCACGCCACAAATTACATCATCCAAGTCACACAAAGACTGCACCTGAATACCTCTTTTCCCATGCACAGTAGCAGATGCAAAATTATTTTGGTCAGACCAAGACACTACATACAAAGATATAAAAAAGATATACATTTCATCTAAAATATTGAATACCATTAAAAATAGTATGTTTTACGTTTTAAGAAAAAACAAACATAGATAAATTATTAGTAATCCTACAAAATGATATCAAGATGTCGACGGTAAATTGAGTAATTCTCTACGAGTCTTCACATTTTAAATCTTTGCATAATTTTTTTATTATCAGCACCCTTGAACAAAGGGAATTTGACGCAATCTCGATCTCAAATCCAAGCTCCGCTAGTGACGGACTGGGATAAATAATTTAGTGGAATAGAAACAAAAAAAGAAAGTCAAGAAAAAGAAGAGATAAACTTTCGAAGAAACAAGTTTTATAATTGATCAAGTTGTTGTATTACAAATGACAAGTCCTTTTATAGGCTACAAGTGTCTTTTGATATTCTAAACATAATTAAAACAAAGACTCTAGATATTCCAACATTAAACCTACTATTAAACAAAAGACTCTGGAAATTCTAAACTTACAACCTAGCATTTACTATATTTATTGTAATTATGGCTTGGAAAGTGAAAAGGCAGAAAGCGAAGAGTCTTTCTTGGAAAACAATTCAGGCGGGATCCATCTCACAGTGAGTCCGGATCAGTATGAATCTGATTCAGTTTGGTTTACTAGCTGGTTTTCGTCATGCTCTCCGCGTTGATGAAAGCTTGACCTCAAGCTTGTATTCTCGCCATAGTAATTGTGAAGATGTCATACATTTAATACATTCGATATATGCATATCTTTTGGAAGCTTAACTCAAAAAGCATTCTCGCCAAATTTCTCCAGAATCGAGTAAGGTCCAAATTTTCGGCCAGTAAGCTTGTTGTAGTTCCTTTTGGGTAGTGTTCTGTACTCAGATAGACCCACACGAGTTCTCCTGCCTTGAAATCAGTATGGCGTCTCTTCTTATCCGTGCATGCCTTGTATTTCTCGTATGATGCCTTCAGGTTTTGGTGCACCTGCTCATGAATTTCCTATAAATTATGCACATGTGTTCTAGCATCTTTCGGACCTTTGTTTGGGCATTATATTGGTAGCAAGTCGAGAGGGCCTCGAAGAATGTATCCATATACCACAAAGAAAGGCGCAAATTGAGATGAACGATTTATCGAGCGGTTGTATTCGACTCAATCATTGGCAAAAGTGTATTTCAAATTTCGAACGAGGTGACTTGTGCTCGCAACATATTTGCAAGGCTTCGATTTACGACTTCGGTTTGGCCACCCGTTTGTGGGTGGCATGTGGTGCTAAACTTCAGTTTTGTTCTAAGTCGGGACCATACTTCCTTCCAGAATGTACTCATAAGCTTCACATCTCGATTAGAAACAATAGAACTTGGTAACCCATGATGCCGAACGACTTCGACGAAGAAAAGTTCAGCAACTTTGCAAGCATCGATGGTTGTTTTGCATGCAGCAAAGATAGCCATCTTGTTGAATCGGTCTACTACTACAAAAATACTATCATTTTTCATTCGGATTGTTGGTAAACCCACAGGAAAATCCATCGAAATATCACGCCAAGGTGTTGTCGGAATAGGTAAAGGTGTGTATAGTCCTTGGTTAGTGTCGGTCCCTTTAGCAACTTGACAAATTTGGCAGCGCTTCACGAACAGCTTGATGTCTTTTGACATACTTGGCCAAAAGAACCATTCTCGAATTAATTGTAATGTCTTCTCGACACCGAAATGCCCTTGTTGTGTATTTCTTGCACAATCGAAGACCTAAGTGAAGTATTTGGGATGCAGAGTAACATCCCGAATAAAAGGTATCTGTTTTGAAGGATATAGTCATGTCGGGTTTTTGACTCAACACCTTCAATTATCGGTTCAAATTCAACATCTTCTCGTAGTTCTTGGGAAAGTTCTTCGAACCCGAGAACCACGCTCTTCATTGCCGAGATCGAATTGAACCTGCGACTTAAGGCATCTGTTGCCTTGTTGCTTACCTCAGACTTGTGCACAATGGTAAAAGTGTACTCCTGCAGCATTATAAACCACTTTGCACGTTGGGTGTTCAACTTATTTTGATTTTGAAAAAACTTCAAGGCTTGGTGGTCGGTGTAGAGAAAGAACTCCTTCGAAATAACGCTAATGTTGGAGAGCTTGAACAATTGCATAGAGTTCAACATCATACATTGAATAGTTTGTGTGTGGACCATCGAGTTTTTCGCTAAAATAGGCCACAGGTTTCTTCCCCTGAGTCCCATCCCAACCATTGAGGCATCACATACAACTTCAAATACCTTGTTGAAATTTGGCAACGAGAGTACTGGTGCATTTGTGAGCAAGGTTTTAAGTTGTTCGAATGTCGCCTGAGCTTCCTTGGTCCACTTGAATGTTTTGTCTTTGAGCAATTCGGTGATTGGCGCGGTAATGGTGTTGTATCCTTGTACGAACCTTTTGTAGAATCCTGCAAGATCTAGGAAATAGTGAATTTCACCAAGGGTGGTCGGTTGTGGCCAGTTTTCGATCACGCGCACTTTATCTTCATCGGGACTAATGCCTTTACCCGATATGATAAAACCCAAGAAAATGAGTGTCGAAGCCATCCACGAGCACTTCTTTGGATTGGCATAGAGTTGATTCGTTCAGAGTGTCTCGAAAACTTCTCACAAATGATGAACATGGTCGGTTTTGGTTTTGCTGTAGATGAGGATGTCATCAAAGTAGACTACCACAACTTTGTTGAGAAAAGCACGAAGTACCTGATCATGACGAACAACGAATCATGACGCCGTAACATTTCTCACCAAGGGGAAAGAAGAAGAATATTTTATTCAGCGCTAACAGCTCCGTAACAATTCTCCGTTCCACACTCGGAGCTGATCATCAGCCACGAATCATGACGCAAATCCAACGGTAATAAAACATGGCAGCACTTGGCTGAAGTGCTGTTGGAAGCCCCATAGTCGGACTCTCTCTCTCTCTATATATATATATAGAGCATGGCTAAAATAATATGCATAATACACTCCATTTTGTACTATGCATATAGATATAGGTCATTAAATTGAGATTTAAGTTGCTCAATAAATTCTTCATATGAAAATATTGTAGGAAATCAAATTTCGTGATTTTTAGAGCTTTCTAGCTATTTTTTAAATATTTTTTTAAAAACAGTCCAGATTTAATACTACAAAAGTGCCATTTCTGGGCAGTTTTTTTTAAATATTTAAAAAATAGTAAGAAAGCTCTAAAAATCACGAAATTTTATTTCCTACAAGATTTTGATATGAATAATTTATTGAGCAACTTAAATATTAATTTAATGATCAAATTAAATACAAATGACTCCATAGTACGTTATGTGGTGTATTATGCATATTATTTTAGCCATGCTCATATATATATATATATATATATATAGGCTAGGGTGCTCCATGGAGCACCAAACCGCTCGTGCTCCACATCCATTATCTCCAATTTGAAAATTCCAACGACCGATCCGAACCGTTCAACATGATCTAAATAGTAAAATCTACTTGGAGATTTAATTTTATATTTTTTTGAAATTGTTTGCTATATTTTTAAAGAGGTAGAAAAGTTGCTAATCAAACGATTTCTAAACCAACAAAAGTTGTGATTTCATACCTCTCTAAAAAATAGCAAAAAAATTCAAAAAAATATAAAATTCAATCTCCAAGTAGTTTTAAATATGTAGATCATGTTCAACGGTTCGGATCGGTCGTTAGAATTGCAAATTGGAGATACGATGTGGAGCATTAGCGGTTTGGTGCTCCATGGAGCACCCTAGCCTTTCTATATATATATATATATATATATATATATATAGAGAGAGAGAGAGAGAGAGAGAGCATGGCTAAAATAATATGCATAGTACACCACATAACGTACTATGGGGTCATTTGTATTTAATTTGGTCATTAAATTGATATTTAAGTTGCTCAGTAAATTCTTCATATCAAAATCTTGTAGGAAATAAAATTTCGTGATTTTTAGAGATTTCTTGCTATTTTTTAAATATTTTTTAAAAACAGCCCAGAAAATGGCACTTTTGTAGTATTAAATCTGGACTGTTTTTAAAAAATATTTAAAAAATAGCAAGAAAGCTCTAAAAATCACAATTTTTTTTTCCTACAATATTTTCATATGAAGAATTTATTGAGCAACTTAAATCTCAATTTATTGACCTATATCTATATGCATAGTACGAAATGTGGTGTACTATGCATATTATTTTAGCCATGCTCTATATATATATATATCCTTACTACTAATAAAAGGAAATTGGAGTTTTTGACTCCAAACCTCTATTCACCTCTCAGATCAATACATAACGTGAGATTTTCATTTCTTTTGATCATAACCGTTCAATTTCCTTACCATGATAAGAGCATGTAATATCTTCTCATGGGGACAAGATATTCTGTAGCATTTATTATTGACATATATCTTGCTATTTATGATATTGCTATTTAAGATCCTTTGTGTAATTTTTGAAAGCATGGGTCAAATATTTATAACCATGTAGTAATATAGCAATAAACCAATATATATTTTCAAAAATAGACATTTGAGAAAGAAATTTGATCACATTTTAATTTTTTTTTTTAAATACCACTTTAAAGTTTATGAATCGAAAATATAAAAAATACATCAACATAATTGGTTCATTGGAAATTGAATCTTGCATATACTTTATTATGAAAGACATGAAAGATATTATAATATTATTTATTTCACTGCATCGCGTTGGCATCTTACTAATATATATATATATATATATAGAGTATGACTAATGTGAAAACGTTTGCACTTCGGTCGAAGTGCAAAAGTTTCACATTAGCCAACTTTTTGTAGTCAAAATTTAAATTTAAGTTGCTCAATAAATTCTTCATATCAAAATCTTGTAGAAAATCAAATTTCGTGATTTTTAGAGCTATTTTTAGAGCTTTCTAGCTATATTTTAAATATTTTTTTAAAAACAGCTCTGAAAATGTCATGTTTTTTTAATATTAAACTGTACTGTTTTTAAAAATATTTAAAATATAGCAAGAAAGCTCTAAAAATCACGAAATTTGATTTCTTACAAGATTTTGATATGAAGAATTTATTGAGCAACTTAAATTTAAATTTTGACCACAAAAAATTGGCTAATGTTAAATTTTTGCACTTCGACCGAAGTGCAAACGTTTTCAGATTAGCCATACTCTATATATATATATGAGCATGGCTAAAATAATATGCATAGTACACCACATAACGTATTATGCGCCCATTTGTATTTAATTTGGTCATTAAATTGATATTTAAGTTGCTCAATAAATTCTTCATATCAAAATCTTGTAGGAAATAAAATTTCGTGATTTTTAGAGCTTTCTTGCTATTTTTTAAATATTTTTTATAAACAGCCAAAAAATGACACTTTTATTAGTATTAAATCTGGACTGTTTTTAAAAAATATTTAAAAAATAGCTAGAAAGCTCTAAAAATTACAAAATTTGATTTCCTACAATATTTTCATATGAAGAATTTATTGAGCAACTTAAATCTCAATTTAATGACCTATATCTATATGCATAGTACAAAATGTGGTGTACTATGCATATTATTTTAGCCATGCTCATATATATATATATATATATATATATATATATCTACGTAAATACGAACATGCTTAGATTGGTATAATTAAAATTGTCCATGCTAGAAAATACTGTTACAAATGTCATCACATCATTATTTATTCTGATATTTGGATCCGCATGTGCATCCGAACATCGAGTCGAATATTTGGATCCGACAGTCCTGCTTTAATTATTGGGCCTTTCCTATCCATCTGGGCCTAGGCTCAGGAAACCAAACTTATACTCAATCAGGCCTAGGAATAGCCGAATAGGATTAAACTCCTTAGAAGGCACAATAAAACTAAGAAGATCACCTGCGCTAAGCGATTGAAATCTTTCCAGCGAGGATCGAGATGGAGAGAAATAGCGAAGGCGGAGCTGCAGCGGATCCAGCGTCAGGATCCGACAACAGTGGCACTACCAGTACCATAACGGTGCAAGTCAAGTTCAGTGGCCGTACGATACCGGTTTCGGTACCGGCCGAGGCTGCAACACGCGAGCTCAAGTCTCTTCTCCAACCTCTCACCAATGTTCTTCCCCGTGGGCAGAAGCTCATCTTTAAAGGTAGTATATCTGCATCATTTGTTTTGATCTTGTTTGATTTGTAGATAGTTCCATTGATAGTTATTGAGAAGTTTGTTTACGATACCAGGAAAGGTTTTAGAGGATGCTGCCACATTGAAATCGTACCAGATCATAAACGGATCCAAGATCATGCTGGTTGCCTCTCAGGGTCTTCATCAAGGAGTAATAATTTCTTCTACTGTTGCATACTGTATCTTCTATTGATAATATTTTGGCTGGATTTCATATAATGTAAGCTGGCAGTTGTGTATCAATATATGTATATGACCGAGGATTAAATTGTTCGGATACATTTAATTTGAATAGGAGGGCCCAATTACAAAACCAACAGTTTCTTCTCAATCTACCACGAGAAGAATAATCTCAAATAGTAGAGATTCTCAACTTCCCAAAACTGGGACAAGAATTGAGAAAACCCGATCTGAGAGGTGGAAAATAACAGGGGTGGTGGCTCTGTCAGACTGCCAGTTGAAGGTACGAGTAAAATCTGATTTATTTTTCTGCATCGTTCTTCACATAGATCATCGTGATATCTTTATTTTAATTCTGCATGTGCTTGCATATTGTTATCACCAATTGTTTTGCAAGCAACGCTTCATTATTATTGATATTCAATAGGGGGTGCCTGAAGAAGTGTGGGATTGTGGCTCTTCAATTCGTGTATTGGATCTCAGCACCAACTTTATTCAACAAATTCCATTGAAAATAGGAGATCTGAAGTCAATAAATGTATGGCAAAATAATCATTTTTTTTTATCTATATAGTGATCATTGTCACCAGTACGACTGCTATATTTGCATTACAATTCCTTTTTGTTTCCTGTTCAATTTATGCAAAATTGGGGCTTTTATGCCCTTTTTGCATTGAAGGTTTTTGACTTCACCAAAAAACCCAATGCAGGATTTTAGTGCTTTTGTTCCAGAGTTTTGCACTTCTGCCCCCTCAAGTTCTTATTACTGTACTTCATTACTAATATTTACTTTTTATTATTCGTGAAGAAATTGCTCTTGAATGGAAATGATTTGTCGGAGGAGAGCATATGCTGGGAAGGCCTGCTATCACTCAAGTTATTGTCTTTGTTATCTCTAAACAACAATAGGTACCCTACAGTTAGTAAAATTCATCTTTGTGTTTCCTTAGTTTGCTTGCAACAAGATATACAATGGAAATGATTTGTATTATTCAGACACACATATATCTTGGCAAAGTTTCCTATTTTTCGTTCCAAGTACAATCTCTCTTCCTTTGTTTATGTAGCTTGATCACATTGCCCTCTGCATTGGGCTCATTGACTTCTCTATGCCAGCTTCATCTTGCATACAATCAATTAACTAGCTTACCAGCTGAAATTGGATCTCTAACACAGCTTGAAGTCCTTAAAGCAAACAATAATAGGTATACTATTTGTAAATCAATTTTCTTTTTCCTCCTTTTGCAATGATGAAGAGAAGTCTGAGAACAAAAAAATGTTTAATTTAAAAAGGAACCTGTCTTCCTAACTTCTATTTTATAACACTGTTTTGGCAGGATATCCTCATTACCTTTGTCAATAGGAAATTGCAAATCACTTATTGAGGTAGCTCTCACCCTTTTTCACCTTTCTGGAATATGTTATACTCTGCTATGCTTTTCTTGGGTAACTTAATTTTTTTCCTTTGTTTCTTGACCAAACAGATTGATCTATCATTGAATCTTTTGACTGAGCTGCCAGAAACGCTAGGGAGTCTGTACAACTTGAAGGTCTTTTTCTCTATTTTTAAGAGCATACTAGCAGTCAGCATATTAGTGAAAACTAAAATAACGCAATTCCTTGTTGGTTCTTTTTTATTTTATTTTATGTTTTAAATCGGTTCAATGTTATGCAGGCATTGTATCTGAAGAACAATGGTGTTAGAACTCTACCACCAACTTTATTTAAGGGATGCAGACAGCTTTCTATTCTAGATCTTCATGGCACTGAGGTCACTAGTGACGTCCTCCGTCAGGTACCAGCAACTTTACCTTTATTTTCATTTTAGCTTGGTTTACTTTCAACTTCTTAATATCAATTCTTGGTCATCTATTGCCTCTACTTTGGCAATTATTTATTTCAAATGAACACCGGATTTTTTTATGTGTCTGAGTAAATATTAAGAGGCAACTCACTATATAGTTTACTGAATCAATTACAACCATAGTAACAAGATTCGCAATTTTTTCGCGAAAAATACAGATTTCATCCTCAACCTAACAAATTCGCATTTAATCCATCAAGTCTTAAATTATACGATTAGTGCGATGATAATTCATGTATATTATTTTCAATTCCAATCTGTATAATTTGTCTGGTGAGTGTTGCTCTTTTGAAAATCTTAGAAAATTTCCTCATAGACAGCACGTCATGTGAAGAGCTCCGGGTTGGTGTAGAGGGTGATGTTCACGTGTTTTATCAGATCCTACATATTGTAGCGTATATTTTTTGTTTTGTATAATATTCTTTTTTTAAAATGCGAGTTTGGCTCATGTCTTTCTCTTTTATGTTTGATTAATCAAGGTTCAAACTTTTCCTCGATTTATAGCGACGACAACAACAACGCCTTTTGTTCCAACAAGTTGGGTTGGAGATGAAGCCCAATTCGAGTAATGTAAAATTAATGTAGATAATAAGGGTGAAGTTATGGTGCTCCGTGGAACACCAAGGATCTTGTGCTCTTAACTCAAAAATGTCCTTAGACACCTTCAAATTTTGATTTATCATTCTCAATAATTTCTTTATATTAAAATCTTTTAGGAGACAACTTTTTCCATTTTTATAGTTTTTGAAGTACTTGTTTTGGAATTTTAAAAGTATCTCCAAAATAATAATAATAATAATCAATGTTTATACATAAAAACTAGTTCATTTTAAAAAAATTAAGAAGGGTACGTCAAAACTCTAAAAATAGAAAAAAATGTGTCCCATACAAGATTTTGATATAAATAAATTATTGACAATTGAAATTTAAAGATTGTCTAAAGATGTTTTGAGTTAAGAGCATGGAAGGTCTTAGTGCTTTTAAGAGTACTATAGCTTTTACTCAGATAATAATAATATAATAATAGTAATATAGTATCAAGGTATCAACAATAATAGTAATAATATTGCTAATGTAATATGCATAGGATACAGGACGGATATTACAAGCCTTTTGATTTCTTTGATATTCGTGCGACTATGCATATTACATTAGCAATGCTTCTAATAGTAATAACAATAGTAAAGCTACACTATTACAAGTATCAATGCTTCTAATAGTAATAACAATAGTAAAGCTACACTATAAATTATAGGAGTCTAAAACTTGTGCTTCTAATAGTCTTGAACTAAAAGTCTTAGAACATAAAGTTAGGCTACGGTGCTTATACACAGAGTGTCTTTGTGCTTCAGATTTAGCGCTCAAACCCTAATAGCCACAAATTTTAAAATTTAATATCTTCTATTATTAGAATTTATATATTTTTTCTTTGTTAAAAAATGTCATTTAACTATATTATTTATTTGTAATATGAAAAAAGAATTATTTCTGAATTATACCTGAATCACTAACTTTTTGACCCCACCATTTTTTTCCCGAATTGATCATTGTTACTATGATTACTACCATTAGTGGAAAGAATTATAAATATATGGTTTTTTATAGTAATTGCCACATTCTTTGAAAAAACAGATTTCATAGAAACCGAAGTTCTATCTTGTTTGCAGATTGAAGGATGGGAGGATTTTGATGAGAGGCGGAGGTCAAAACATCAGAAGCAATTGGATTTTCGGGTTGGATCATCAGGAGCTTTTGATGAAGGGGCTGATGATAATAACCGTGGCCACTGAATTCCTTTTGTGTTCAATTATTCCCATTATCAGATTATCTAGTTGGTTGATTACCGTCGCATGGTTAGTACTTGGCATGTGATGATTTTTAATGGATACACAATTTGAATGCTCTTCATTTTGTATGAAAGCAAATTGGATTGTTGACATAACTCATCTTGTAAGTTGAATTCATTTCTCGTTTGAATTGAAAGTTTGTTTGTATTAACATACAAAATATTCTCTGCTTTTGCTAGTTAGCAACTGGTCTCAGCATCGCCTCAGATTTGATCGGATTGTTATTAAATCTGAGCTAAACATTCTTTCAATTTGCTACCCATAAATTTATCTGATATTGTACTGATTTCAACAAGGCCCATAATTTATCTGATGTTGTATTAGTTTAAACTTTTAACAAAAATATTTTTTTCAACTATGTTTATTAGTATCTTCAGAATATTTTTCAAGATTGATTCTTCAATCTTGCATTGCAAAAAAATAAATTTATTTCTCACATATTTAATTTAGCATCTTTTATATTAATTTAAGAACTCTTTCATTCATACAATTTTAATTTCACTGTTGGTTTTCAACAATTTTTTTTGGTATATTAATTTAGCATTTTTGTAATTTATTTACAGTGAAATGAGGGCCTTTTCGGTTGCAACCCTCGCAGGTGGGGAAAATTTTTATTCAAAGTGGATTTTTTGTTTTGTCAGCACAATAATTTTTCAGTGTAAATTTTATTTCCAATTCCATTCTCTGTTGGTGGCCAAACAGGCCCGAAAAGAAAGACATTTGTTGCTCATGGGAATTGGAAATTACATGTTTTTACTGTGGCAGAAATTTCAAGACTGAAGACTCTAATTGTGAAAAAAAAGGAGTATTATTTCAAAAGAAGGAATCAAATAAGTACTAATATTATTAGTAATGAACAATAAAAAGTAAATATTAGTAATGAAGTACAGTAAATATTATGTCATAGATTTTTCTACAACACAATTGTGAAGCAACGGTTTGAGGTTTTGATTATTTTATGGGTATTTTCCTTCATCTATTTTCCGGAAGAGAACTTGATTTTCATCGAAATGAAGCACTTCATTATATCATTCTACATTTTTTTGAATAAACAGCATAGTCATAGCGATTACATATATTAATATATAACATAACACAAGTAAAAACTATCATCCTAAAGAAACTAAACGAATGAGGATTAATCCTTACAAATTTCATTAGGAAATACGAGAACATGAATTTTCTATGGATAATTTGGAATTTTAGGTGGTGAAGTGGTTGATGCCATGATGATATACTCAGGGGCAGATCTAGGATTTTTGTCAGGGTGTTTCAAAATTTACGATTTTTTTCAGAATGATTCAAAATAATGCATATTTTTTTAAAAATTTCAAAATTATAAGCATATTATTAAAAAAAAAATCAAATACATGATTAATTTCGCAAAAAAAATTCCAGAATGAGTCAGCTAACTCACCCTACTTCTATCTAGATCCGCTCCTGGATATACCATGGTCCCCCGTCTCTATTTTAACAGACGATTCTGATTTACATATTCACGTGTAGAATGTTTTTCAAGTTTGTGCATATTTTCATCTTGGAAGGTGAATCTATACTAAGATAAAATGTGTTATGTTTCAAGATCTCTAAGATAAGTCACATTATCAAGTGTTCTATTTTAACGATTTGTCATAAATATTGTTAGATTTCCATCTTGAGATTGAAAATTATTAGTTTTTAATTGATATGCATATTCATCGATATGTTTTTTGAGATAGAAATGAAGATATGCATCACTGAAGTTTAAATGATCTAAAATTTTGTCATTCAAATTTCGAATGACCTCCAACATAGAATGCATTGCTTTTAGACACTAGATTAAGAGCCGATTCTTCATATTCATCGATATGTGAGGTCTATGTTGTCAAGTTCAGTCAGAAAATCATTCCATTATGTGATGGTCACAAACTTTTTGTGAAAACTTGAAAATAAGAAATACGAATTGTTTCTATAATGAATACTAAATTACTAATATCATGCAATAAACAACAAATACTTCAGTCAGAATTAACAATTCAAATATTCAATGTTGTTGAGTTTATTTACTAGGGAAGAATTAAGAGGTTATGAAATGTTCTGTAATCTGAGACAGTAGCCAACCAAATTGAAACGATTCGATTGGCTGAAGTTATTTGGTCGATTTGTGTCAATTCGATTAGGTTAATCAAATTGTTCCAATTCCTCCTATTTAAGTTGATCGAACTGAAACAATTAGTTTTTTTTCTTTCTTATTTTCAAAATCTAATATTTTTTTTTCAGATTTTAATTTTCAATTTTTGTTCCAACTTAAAAGGAACCCAGAGATGGAGGGAACGGGATCTTCTGCTCGTAAATTCCTGCTTGTTTCGATCTGGACTGTTCAAAACTCATTTAACGGCCAAAGCATCTGCCTCCTGAATCAAATCACAGCAGTCCGTGACAATCGAGCGGTCGGATCGAAACAAGCAGAAAAACAAGCACGATTTTTACGAGCACCAGATTCGGACTCGAGATGGAGCAGGTTGAATTATTGCAATGGATATGAGCGCCAAAGACGATGCACTTTTCTGGCAACGATGTGGCAGATCCCTTAATTGGTCCAAAAGAACAAAATTCTAATCAAATAAAATTCACCGATATGAATCAAACTTGTTAGGAACTGTTCTTAGTGATAAAAAAACAACGAATTTTAAGTGAAAGTTTCGAGTTCGAAATTTAATAACAGTCAAAGATTTTGATAATATTTGAGAAAAAAATCACTCGATTTTAAAAAAAATGGACCAAACTTATAAGTCATTAGAGCATCTTTATTTTTGAAACTTTGGAGTTTCTAATCTTATGTGTCAGTTTCTAAATTAGTTTTAAGAATATAGATGAGTTTCTTATTTAAACATTTTGCTTCAAAATTTTTTATTTAGCAACTTTGTTTTAGAGTTTATAAAGTATGACGTGACTTAATCATTGACTAAAATTAATCGGTCTTCCACGACATTGATAGTATTTGCTGACATGACAATTAAGAAACTTTATTTTTTTTAGTTTCAGGAATAAATGATTTAAAAACTAAAAAAAATTAAATTTCTAAAATTGACGTGATAATTATTTAAAAATTCTAAGAATTTCAGAGATGCTCTTATACGTAACTAATGGCAAATTCCAATGATTAATCAGTAAATTTGGTCTATTTCCTAGAAATAAAATTCCGGTTGAAAATTGGGCTGGGCTCTAATAGTTGGGCAATTAGTTCGATTTATGATGTAAAGATTAATGTATTAACGAACCATAATAACTTGTATTTTTTACACAGTAATTATTATCACTTATGGAATAGGTTAATTAATTTAACCAACATTGTTTTATTTCTTTCATATAATCGAATATTTGAATATTAAAAAAAAAAAGTGTTAAAACAAAGAGGTTGCACTCTGACCATCCTACAGTGGTTGCGTGCACGCTTGAGAATTTCTCTTAAACAAAATTGATTTTTCAATCAAACCTTTTCATATATTTATTTATTTGTGGCCTGTGTAATCTTGACCTTTTTTGAAATGAGTCAAATTCAAATGTAAATAAGGCTCTGATTTGGCGTGTCATGCTTTTATGAAATTGGAAGAAATTTCAATCTGATAAAATATGTTCTACAATTCACTATTAATTTGGCCAAATTCTCACCATGCCACGGATTATAATTTATAAAATTTTGCAAAGCATATATTTTACATGACAATTACGTTGTTATTCTCAAAATTTTCAAATAAATGTATATATATATATTCATCCGAAGAAAAAAAAATACTAAATGCACATAATTATCATCATAATATATTTTACCTTCTAATTACGTTGTTAAATTGTCATATTTATGAAAACTATTTATCCATGTAATTATGTAAATATATAAAAGCATCTGCACATGTTTTAGTAATTTCTTATTAATTGGCTCGCTACAGGAAATGCCATATTTTATTTTCTTAGGGAATCAAAAGAGTAGTGATTTAGGTTGTTAGTGTGAACAGAAGAACAACGGATTCAACCATGGCAGTTCAAATCATTTCATCGTCTACAAAAATGATTTAATTTTACAACTTTTTAAAGGAAAATTTTCATAGAGGGCCAATGACCAAAAAATTTCAACAGTTAGGATCAATGGCATCCTAAAAATTGCACAGAGAGTCAAGAGCGCAACTAATAGTTGCGTCCCTGAATAGATTCCGCTTTTTTTTTTTTTCTGAATTCAAGTCATTCTGTAGTTATTTTTTCAGATGTGGGTCCTACTTCTTAGGGATGCAAGTAATAGTTGCCCCTTAAGTCATGTTGTACAATTTTTTTTGCATATAGTATTAATAATCATAACTTAGCAAAAAAATATTAGCAACATTTAGGAGAGCAACTATTACTTGCGCCTCTAAATATAGGTTTCACATCTGAAAAGCAGCTACAAAATGCCTTGAATTCAGCAAAAAAATCGAATTTTCTTAGGGCGCAAATAGTAATTACGCTTTTGGTCCTCTGTGCAATTTTTAGGGTGCTATTGACCCTATCCATTGAACTTTTTGGTCATTGACCCTCTATGAAAATTTTCCTTTTTTAAATGTAATCATAGTATCATACGCTGCTCCGACATTTATCTCCAGTAAGTAAATTAATGGACGAATCCAGGTAATTTTTAATTATTTATTAAATAATTATTAATTTTAGTAGTAGCATGAAAAAATAGATTAAAGTTCATTAAGAATTAAACTTGTGGTTTGAATTAAAAAAACTTAAAAAACTGAAAATTGAACAAAAATCAAAATTAAATGATATAAAGTCACTTTCTAAAAAAAATAAAAATCGAAACCACAACACAAATTAAAGATGAGAATCCTAAACAAAAACTAATCAAGTGATGTCATTCCGACGTAATTGCGTGGAGGAATTGATTTTATTTTTAAATTTTTGGGATTGTAAAATATAAGTGGTACAACATTTTTATTTTATAAAAATAAGTGTTATGTTATCCTAGTACCAACTTACAAATATTAAATACAAATAATTAGTCCATTAATAACCTAGTTATTGGGAATTAGATTTGCTAATCTTTTGATTTTCTTCTCTCTTGAATGATTGAAGGAATCGTTTGGTGGTGGGGCCATTTGCTTTTACTGGATTTAAAATTACAATAAAATCAGAAAATATGGTCTACATAGATTTTCAAAGATATTGGATATATAAAACCAAATTGTTAACTAATCACACGGGAGCTAAAAAATTGTGTTTTTCTTCTCTCTTTTAGGATTTTTGAAGAAAACATATCCTCCATTGAAAAGAGGAAAATTCAAATTACTTTTTCTTGCTTAAAAATAATGATATTTTATCTAAAATAGTATTTTTTTATTCGGAGTAAAATTAAAATTTTAACTGTTGAGTGTGTATTTTAACGCGTCAATTACATGCTCTTAAGAGATTAAGCTTTTTAACTTCAATATCACATCCATAAAGATGTTAAAAAAAGGAAAAAAACAAAGTTTTTTTAACTATTATGCATAAAAGTAAAAAATGATTTTTGGAAATTATAAATTTGGACATGTATTGAGTATCTAATTAATTAATTAATTAGTTAATCAATGATTTTTAGAAATAAAGTGATCATTTAAAAAATAATTAATTATTTAATATCATATTTGAATGAACTGACAAATATAATATTTTTAATTTTATTTAATATTCTAGAATAAAATATGACATGTGCATGGAAATTTTCAATTATTTAAATACAAATTAATTGGATGTTTAAAAAAAAATCAGTTGAATAATCATATTTGAATCAAAATTTGAAAAATATGATTATTTGAATTTATTTTGCTGGCACTAATTTAGCACCAAACATGGCGTTGAGTCCTTTTCCAAAAGAAAATCTAACATGCTGACGTATTCAATTTCTTGGTGAATTCTTATTTTAAGATCATGTTAATTTGACCAGCATAGATCAAAGTGAATTGTAATTAAGTATTTATTGGATATATTTTAGAAAATTTTACTCTGATGTTTCCACCGGATAAAATTAATTTAACTAAAAAAATAAATAAAAATTTTAAATCAACGAGGTATAACTCTGCATGATGATTTCCCTAAATTCAGAGACTAGTGAGAAATGAAAAAAAAAAAAAACAAAACCCACTTATGAAGGCAAACCAACATTTTGTTTATTCAAAATTCAAAATAAAGCATTAAATCATACGACGTAACCATCATTTGGATCTTTAAGCAATTCTTAGTGGGATGTTAATCATGCTGACCCCCTAAAATTTAATAATTATTTTTGAGATTTAGTGCTGAAGCCCGTGATGCCTATTTGTCTATAAAGATGCCTTTCCCCACTAAATAGCTATCAATCTAAATTACTATTCAATAAAATTAGATCAATAATGAAATTATTTTAGATAGGAATATTTTGTGAGAACCTTTAGTTTGTCTTTTTTTCAGCTTGCTATGTAACTACTTTTGGCAGACAATATATTATAGGCTGAGGAATTTAGGTGCAGTATCTTGAATTGTAATACTATTGTCAACAAAAATTCCAATTTCTTTCAATGGATGGACCTAAAATATCATGAAATTTAGTTCACACTAGGTGAAGAGTTTGCGCTCCGAGCGAAAAACTACAAAAAAATTTGGAAAAAAATAAATCGAAAAAATAAGAAAAAGTTACTGCAAAAAAAAATTTCCCGAATTTTTTTAAAAAAAATATATGCTACAGCGAAAACACTATTTATAGACCCTGTAGCTAAGGATGTTCAACTATTATATATGTATGTAAGATTTCTCCGAGCAGTATGGTCCCATCATCATACATCCAATTGTAATATTTGGAGTAGAGTTGTGCTAAATTTCGGGCGGGTCGACTCGTCCGTAGTCCGACTCGTATTCAGACCGTGCCCGGTCTGACCCGTGGCTAAGACTTGGCCCGACCCGTGGATCTAAGGCGGGTCGGGTAGCCCAAAAATTCCGAAACCCACCCGAATCCGTGACTCGTGGATCCGTGACAGATTCATGTCACTTTATGTCATTTAAAAGTAAAAAAAAATTCAAAAATTAAAAAAATTGAAAACAAAAAAATCGACAGAAAAATTAATTTTTTAAAAAAAGAAAATCCGACGGGGACCCGTGCCCAACCCGACCCGCCCGGATTTATCACGAGTCGAGTTGACCATTTCCACTGCGGACTCGTGTTTACCCGACCCGTGATACCCGTGAACCCGTGATATCTGTGGATCCCCCCAAGTTGAATCCACAGATACCCAACCCAACCCGACCCGAATGTAGAACCCTAATTTGGAGCTTTCTTATTTGATTCCTTTCCTTTTGTTTTTGAATAGTAGTGAGAATGCCTACTATGAATGATGAAACCATAGATAAGTGATGGAGGTTGGAGAACATCAAACGAGGAGAATTTGAACCCTACATCATTAAACGTTCCAATCACCGATTTTAATGAATTTTAGAAACCAAACTACCTACATAAGAAATGACATTAAAAAGAAATAAAGAAATAAAGAAAGGACCAATTTGCCAAAAGAAGCCCTCAAATTATAAGTTTTGGCCTGCTCCAATTTACTGCACCATTTTAATAAATAACTATGGTCTATATTAAAAAAATTACACTAATATATAATCATGGAACCAATTTAGTTTTACCAATGGTCTAACAATTATCATGAGTTTTGTCTCACCCTTTATTTTTCTTGTTTTTTGTATATATAAATTTTGATGTATTTTTTTTTCATGTTCCACATTTCAGTATAGTATAACAATTTTGATGCATTTTTTTTGTATATATAAACTATTTTCTTGAGGGTGACATTTTTTTGGGCTCTTTTGTGGACTATTTTGTTACTTTCAATTGAGAGGCTTGACAAAAAGAAAAAAAAAGGGAAGAAAATGGCAAGAAAAATATTGATGCTCATAAAAATCGACTCGCATAATCCGGCCGACCCAACTCGAACAATAACGAATTTAATTTCTTTATTAAATGCAGATTACATTTAAGTTATATCAGTTACAGATATTTGAAAGAATTTGCAAAATCAAACAGAACATACTTGTATTTCCAAATTTAAGTAACTTTTTTTTTGCCTATGTTCTTAATTTCTCTCTATCTTCATTTAGTAAGCAAATGCTGTACCAACAATATTCATTGGTCTTGTTGGCATTACAAAGTGATAAATAGTAGATAAGTAGAATGCCATTGCTCAGGTGATATAATTATGTTCAATGAATAATTATTTTCAAATTTTTTATTAGGCAATTAAGTTTTGTCAGTAGAGTAAATTTCATTTGTTTGTATTTATAATTTAAATATGTAATTAGTTACATTTATTATATTTCATGCATTCCTGATTTCAACAAAACCTTCGGAATTCGACTGCCAAAAAAATGACTTTTTTAGTCACATGTGATGGTTATGAATTATAATAGTAATAATTCATTTACTTTCAAATAAATAAAAAAACTAATAAAAAATTGACCAAATAGATCTTGTCTACACTCCTAATAAAAAAAGGTTGGTTTTATGGACTTCAGTGCAAAATTTATATAAATCATGGTTATTATGAAAAAAAATACTCAAACGAGTTCATATTTTTTTTCCACTTTATAAAAATACAACATACATATCTTCGGTTGTATATTTTTTTGGTCTTCAAGACTCAAATTAAATTAATTAATGACCTAAGACACTGACCAGTAAATAAAGAGTAAAACTTTGGTTATTCTAGAAGCATTAAGATCTTATATGCTCTTAACTCAAGAATATCATTACTCACTTTTAAATTTTTATTTATCATCTCAATAATTTATTTATATGAAATCTAATAAGGAACCAAAAATTATATTTTTCAATATCCGTTTTGGATTTTTGAAAATAGCTTCAAAATAGTAAAAATAAAATAAGTAATGTATATATATAAAATTATGGCATTTTCAAAAATTCAAAATAAGTACATAAAAATTCTAAAAATAAATTTTTTTGTTTCTTACTAGATTTTGATATAAATTTTTTATTGAGTATGATAAATTGAAGTTTAAAGATGTGTAATGATGTTTTTGAGTTAAGAGCACGAAAGACTTTGATGCTCCTAAAAACACCATAAATTTACTCGTAAATGAAATATATTATATATAATTTCCGATTATTTAATCAACTGTGATGTACTTGCCTAGTTTAGCCTGATGCAGGATGGAGAATATTGTATTATTATAAGTGTATAATAATGCAGTTTATTACATAAAATAATGAAGAAGTTACTGCGTGGAGAATTTTCACCGTTTCACCTCTCCCATACTGTTTCTGTTTTTTTCCATTTGGAAGGTGCACCTCACCAAATTCAATTCTAGAGAAATATTTATCTCCAACTAACGTAAATAAATGGATACGGTTTGAAGGGCAAGAAATTAAATTGCTAGTTAGGTATTGTACCAGTGACATAAAATAATAATCGCTTCGTGTCCCCAGTTTGTGCGCACACAGAAAAATTTCTTAAAATCCTAATTTATTTAGGAAAAAATTCTTAAATAGCTAGTTAGGTATTGTACCAGTGACATAAATAATAGCAGTGAATAGTGATAGTGTACTTCAATTTTTTTTAATTAGGCTGACCTAAGGTACGAGTTGCCCGTGTGAATATTTATGATTAATCTCCATTTGTGCTATCCCGGAATAAAATATTTTGATTATTATTCCTCCTCACCTCAACTATCACTTCTTTTCATCTTATTTGCTTGAATTAATTCGATGGATATGCACTATTTTTGTTTAATTAATTACAATGTCATAGAGTATCTATATATACATGGCAAAACTAATCATTCCATTTTAATGTAGATGCATGTTTTGATTTATTATTTAATGTTGACAAACCTACAATACTGATCAGGTGTTGTGCAGCATCGCACTACATGTCGGGACAAATTCAGAATTTTCTCCATAAGAGTTCAAGATTTACGATCTTTTTTCAGGAAATTCGAAATGATGCATATTCTTAAAGAAATATATAAAACACGTGATCATTTCTGCAAAAAAAAATCAAATACAACAATTATTTTTGAAAAAAATTCAGCGATGTGCAACTTATTCCCGATTTCATGTGACTTCGCCACTGACTGCACGCACTCTGAAACGTCGATATATATGTTCCATTTGAGTCTAAAAGTTTTGATAATTTTGCAGTTCATTGTTGTCGATCAACCGAATGCGTAGAGATGTGGGACTTATATTTATTTATTTACTATTGAGACCTCATGTATTTCTTATGTTTGAGGTATTAATTATCGATGTACGGTAATTATTATTTTTTGAGAAATAGATGAGTGGTCTTTGCTCTAAAATATTATACAAAGTGATTTAGAGTCCCCCAGTGGTCTTTGACTTTCATTGAATTTCAAACCCGAAACCTATACTCGAAGCTCGTTGCTCTTTTGGCACTAGAATAAGAGCAGTCCTCTGTATGGTACTTATTTAAAACTTAAAAGGCAAAAGAATGCACTTTGACAGTCAAGTGATTTAATCCAGATCTAGCCACTTTTGTACTAACTACTGTTACAATTCAAAATGCAAATCCATCTGGTTTACTGATTCAGATCCGCTGCTCTTATTCTCATTTAATCTGGACGGTCCGTTTTAATTAACGGATTAGATTTATGACGGGTATAAAAACGAGCTCCTACAGTTCAAATCTGACTGGTCGATTTTCCATCGGACGGTTAGGATTAGAAGGGCAGAGCCATGCTCTTGCCCCAAAAGAGCAGCCATACGGACCCCTGATTTACACTGTATAGAGTATAGTTAACGGGGTGACCGACTGACCGTACTTCAATATTATTTGACTATTCTACAACATTATTTTATTTCACAGTATCTATGCGCAGATTTTTTATATTAAAAATTTAATAAATAAATTATAAATAGAAAGACAGAAATTTATTGAGTTGTAAATTCAGCGCAATTAATTAATTCGCTGCTTTTTGTTCTCATTTTTTGTTAATAAAAATATTAATATTTTAATTCATGAGTTGTATTATATTTAGTTAATTTTTTGTACAAATTTTGTTGTGTTCGCTTAGATCGGAATTAGTTTTTTTTTATCGATGCAAGTCATCAATCTGTAATTCGAGTTACTTCCATCACGTGGAGTCTCATTTGTGATAGGAGGAACGAACAATTCAAAATTAATATGACGCAAATTCGTAATAAAAAATACTAATTAAGACATAAGTTGAAAATGAAGTCAAATTTGAGATGCACATTGCTCCGATCACAAATCAAACTCGACGTGACGAAAGTAGACTCAAATCTTTACAGCTCGGTGACTTGCGACGATAAAAAAAATCTATTGCTATAAAGATTATTAAGTATGATTAACATTTTTTTTCTACAAATTCGGCTATGCTCGTCGGGACCGTAATTAGATTTTTTTTCATCACGAGCTATCGAGCTGTAAAGATTCAAGTCTATTTTTATCGCGTCGAGTTTGATTTGCTGTCGGAGGAATGTGCATCTCAAATTTGGCTCAAACTTATGTCTTATTTAGTAACTTTTTTCACATTTTCCGTCAGATTTAATTTTGAATCACTCGTTTCTCCGATCACAAATCAGACTCGATGTGATAGATGTATACTCGAATATCTACAGCCTGATGACTTGTGTCGATAAAAAACTAATTAAGATATGAACGAACACAACGAAATTGTTACAAAAATTACGTAAATATAATCCAACTCGTGAATTAAAATATTAATATTTTTATTAATAGAAAAATGAGAACAAAAAGCAGCGAATTAATTTGCTGAAAGAAAGAGTGGAATGTACTGAATTAGCAACTCAGTGCTTTTGGTTTTTTCAATTGCACTGAATTCGAGCTCGGTGCGTTTCTATTTTTCGAACTTCGACGTCACTCTTTTTTTCTATTTATAATTTATTTACTAAATCTCTAATATTAAAAAAATCGGTGTATGCGTCGATTTTATGTTTGTTAATATATTATCGGACTCATCACAAGCTTCAGGGGGCATATCACAAGGGAACAAGATCTTCTACCGCGTAGCAAAAATACTGTGCATGCTGCGCAGCAAATTTCAGTCTTTGATTTGCATCGAGATTCGTGCAATCTAAAATTTATAATATCAAACCCTCCTGAATCAAATCTGAGCCGTCCGTAGCTTACAACGCAGAAAATCTGAGCCGTCCGTCGGTACTGCGTGGTAGAAGAACAGCTTCCTATTACAAGGGGCTTAAGAAATGTATAGACAAATAATATTAATAGATAACAATCATTTTTTGGTCTAGTGACAAAAGAAAATATTATCAATGTGAATATCGTAAGTTCAAAATTCCACCGAAGGTTCATTAATGGACATTAATTATATATGTTAGATTCTTGTTCTTTTTTTTTATTAAATGTTCGTAGGCTTACAACATACATCTACAAAGAAATTAGAAAGCAAACTTGAAAACTCTTTCTAAAATTGTCTCTGTCGAAGCTTGAACCCCAGACCTCATTCATGAATGCCATGTGTCTTATCACTACACTAAACTTGACTAAATTCTTGTTCTCAAAGAAATAATTAGTTAAATTTGTGGGAATTTGAAAATTTCTTGTTGTTTATCGTAAGGACAATTATTCACCGACAAAATTTCCTTATTTTAATTATGGACTAAATGTCTTTCGCATCAACAAAAATTTGATATTCACTCTATCTAATTGACTGAGAATACATTGCTAAATTATCATTGACAAAATTATCTTTTTTAATTTCAATAATTCATTTTACCATGAAAATTGGATGTTTGTTACAATTTACTAGTAAATTAAATTTAGTCCATCCTAAAGTATTCATCCAACCCTGAACAAAGGCAGATTTAAGTAAATGGTGTGCAATATCTTCCAAATTGTTTTTTTTCTTAATTTTACACATATATTAATATAGTATATTTATGTTACACATAAATTTTGCTTAAAAAAATTGATGTTCGAACCGCCATATTTATATAAGAATTATTTCTTGTGAATCTCAAAATAACAATTTATATTTTCTATGATAATTACTTTAATATTAATATTTAATATAATAGTTACCTTCATTCGGAAATTTTCTGATTCCTTTTACCGGTAAATCCTGTGTACTTAGATTTAACACTATAGTAATTTCTTTAAACATATATATAAATTACGAAATGTAATGGTGTCAAATATGTGTCAAATATATGTCAAAATAAATTACCTTCATGTATTAAAAGCAATCCTACTATTTAAGTTACTAACAAATACTAATTAAGATATCATTATTTATGTGAAATGTATACGCTATATATATTCAGGAAATAGATATCAGATTGACTGAACAAAGATGAATTGCTTTCATTTTGGTAGTCTTGATGAGAGAGCATATATATAAAGTTATGCTAAAATATTTTATAAAGTATCAATATTCATATACTTTAGACTCGTATCTCAAGATACAAGGTGCAAAGGGTCGATCAAGACTGTTGAAAATGTTTTCCATCCTAACGTCAATTTGGAGACCAAATTTTACATTTTATTAAAGTTTTTTACTATTTTATCGGATGGGTGTAAAGTTGGTTAAATTGGAGATCTATAAATCGTTAGATTAATGAATTTCCCCCCTATCCGATAAAATAGTAAAAAAAGTCCAAACAAATGTAAAACTTAGTCTCCAAATAAATGTTTGTATGGAGAACATTTTAAACGGTCTTGATCGACTCTTTGCACCTTGTATCTTGAGATATGAGCCTATAGTATATGAATATTGGTGCTTTATAAAGTATTTTAGCACAACTCATATATATATATATATATATATATATATATATATAGAGAGAGAGAGAGATAGGCTAGTGTGTTTCATGGAGCACCAAATCGTTAATGTTCCATATCGTATTTTCAATTTGAAAATTCTAACGATCGATCCGAATCGTTGAACATGATCTACATATTTAAAACTACTTGGAGATTGAATTTTATATTTTTTTTGAAATTTTTTGCTATTTTTAAGAGAGGTATGAAAATCACAATTTTTGTTGGTTTAGAAACCGTTTGATTAGCAACTTTTCTACCTCTTTAAAAATAGCAAACAATTTCAATATAAAATTCAATTTCCAAGTAAATTTTAATATGTAGATCATGTTGAACGGTTCAGATCGATCGTTGAAAATTTCAAATTGGAGATAACAGATGTGGAGCACGAACGGTTTGGTGCTCCATGAAGCACTCTAGCCTATCTCACATGTTCTCTATGTAGCAGTAGCACCCTAGCCTCTTTAAACATATATATATAGAGCATGACTAAAATAATATGCATATGACACCCCCTTTTGTTCTATGCATATATGTATAACTTAATAAATTGAGATTTAAGATTTCCAATAAATTTCTCATATAAAAATATTGTAGGAAATCAAATTTTGTGATTTTTAGAGCTTTCTTGGTATTTTTTAAAAACAGTCCAGATTTAATACTACAAAAGTGTCATTTCTGACCTGTTTTTAAAAAATATTTAAAAAATAGCAAGAAAGCTCTAAAAATCACGAAATTTGATTTCCTACAAGGTTTTGATATGTAAAATTTATTAAGCAACTTAAATCTCAATTTATTAAGCAAATTAAATATACATAGACGCATAGTACGTTATGTGGTGTACTATGCATATTATTTTAGCCTTCCTATATAAATATATATATATATATATATATATAGAGAGAGAGAGAGAGAGAGATAGGCTAGGGTGCTCCATGGAGCACCAAACCGCTAATGCTCCACATCGTATCTCCAATTTGAAAATTCCAACGACCGATCCGAACCGTTGAACATGATCTACATATTTAAAACTACTTGGAGATTGAATTTTATATTTTTTTTGAATTTGTTTGCTATTTTTTAGAGAGGTATGAAAATCACAACTTTTGTTGGTTTAGAAACCATTTGATTAGCAACTTTTCTACATCTTTAAAAAAATAGCAAACAATTTCAAAAAAAATATAAAATTCAATCTCCAAGTAGATTTTAATATGTAGATCATGTTGAACGGTTCGGATTGGTCGTTGAAATTTTTAAATTTGAAATAATAGATGTGAAGCACGAGCGATTTGGTGCTCCATGAAGCACCCTAGCTTTTTTTCTCTCACTCTCTCTCTATATATATATATGATATGAATAACTGAACTCGCTCGCATGTTCTCCGTGTTGTGCCCCTAGCAAAATCATAGAAAAGGAAAACAAAACAAATAAAAACTAAGAAATTAGTACAGAAGGCTAGAAGCATAAAACAAGGAATGTTACAATACCAAATCACTCAAAAATTTAAACACAACAACCTTCCCAATTTTCACTTTGTTGCAGTTGGAGAACCGACCACTCCCCAGTTCCTTCTACCATTCTCTCTCTTTCTCTTTCTCTCTCTCTCTCTATACTCTCTTGCACACAGTTCTTCAACCCCTCTTGCACACAGTTCTCTATTCTCTCTTGCACACAGTTCTTCAACCCCTCTTCACAACAGAAAAACACACACACACAAGATCAAGTAGAAATAAGTGCAAGTAGAGCAAGCAGAGAGGGGGTTCATACATGGACCCCACCTCAGATACCGGCGGCACTGCCGCTGCCTCTGCCTCCGCTTCTGCAGCTGAGGCACCGTCATCTGCTTGTGGTGCGTCACGTCCACAAGGATCTCAACCACTGCCACAACAGCCGGCGCAGCCACCAAGCCGGTACGAATCACAGAAGCGCCGTGACTGGAACACCTTCCTTCAATATCTACGGAATCACAAGCCACCGCTCACGCTTCAGCGGTGCAGCAGTGCGCATGTCTTAGAGTTCTTGAGATACTTGGATCAATTCGGCAAGACAAAGGTACATGCAGATTCATGCCCCCACTTTGGTAAACCGAACCCGCCCGAGCCGTGTGCCTGTCCACTAAAGCAAGCATGGGGATCACTGGATGCTCTCATTGGACGGCTCAGAGCGGCTTACGAGGAGAGTGGAGGCCGGCCCGAGTCTAACCCGTTCGCTGCACGTGCGGTAAGGATGTACCTACGGGAGGTTCGGGAGTCTCAGGCGAAGGCACGAGGGATCCCTTACGAGAAGAAGAAGCGAAAGCGAGCCCAGTCAGCTGGTAAGCATCCTGGTTCTTCTTCTGGTACAGCTTCTGCTCCTCCAGTGACCTCAGCCGCTACTGCAGAAGCCGAGAAATCAAAAGAAGCTGTGCCAGAGGAAGAGAAACCTTCCCCCGGGGCTACGGTTTTTGTAACTGTTACTACCAGTACGGGTGCTAGTACTGCCGGTACCGGCACCGGTGCTGGTGCAAAGAGTACGAGTGATGCACCAAGTGCACCCAATGTTAGTAGTAGGAAGGCTAAGGGAAAGGCTGGAGCAACATCAGGAGGTTCATGAATCATGATCTAAATATAAAATTCTCTCCATTTTTTTTAGTTCTAAATTTCTAATCTTGTTCTGTTAATTTAACTTTAGAAAAAAAATTTCCTACTGTGATTTTTTTTGTTGGGTGTGAGACAGTGAGAGGAAATTTGGGAGGTTAGGATAATTATAATTAATTGTAAAAAGATTAGTGGGGAACATTAACTTGAAATTAATTCCCGACAATCGATAAATATAATGAGAATAAGATCATTATTCTCGCTTATATATATTGTTTCATGCTTGAAGTTCCTAAGTTGGCTTGTTTCAAAATTACACATGAATTATGTGCCTTGGTTGTCCAACTCTTGTTTCCAATTGCTATTAGTATTTCTTTTAATAAGAAAATAGAAAAATCTTTGATGATTACTGGTTTATTGTTTTTTTTCGGAAGTGGGTGTGTGGCGGCAACTTGGAATTATTAGGGTAGTTCTAATTAATTTCATATAAATAAAAAATATTTAAATTAAAAAAACTGACATTGTAGATGCATTTTCAGTTATAAAATAGAACATTTATCAAATTGAAATGATTTGAAAGACACATCTCGAATTTTAATTTTTTTATTTGAAATTTTGAATAGTAGTTTGAATTCTTTTTGGATGATCTCTAGAATTGTCTTTTTCTTTCGTCTTGGTTGTTAGCTTGTTAGCGACATTCTTCTTTTGCTTGATTGAAATGTTATCAAAATCCAACTTGATTATAAATTATTAGTTTCTTAAATCATACTGAATTTCATTCTTTGATAAGTTTTTCATCTAGCTCCTTTTGTTATAAATAATTAGTTTGTAAATTTTGTATATACATAATTAATCAATCTTTTTGGTCCACGACTTTTGCTAAAAAAGCTAGCACTGGTTGTTTCAAGTCAAATCAAATTTCTACAAAAGAAATAAAAATTTAAACAAAAACCCGACAAATATGTGCACAATATATGACAAATCATTGTACAAGCATATATCGTATGATTAGAAATTAATTTTACTTTTTTTTACCGAACAATCACAAATCATGAAGATCTATAGGTTTTGTATGTCATCATCTTTAATTTTCTTTGTTTTCGTTTCTTTCACAATTTCAGTGCAATACTGTCGTCTTCTACCTACCTATATTTCTTTCCATGATCTTTCTCTACTTTTATTCTGCTGCCTCTTTTTTGTAAAAGATTTTGACAATGATAGACTTAGAAGAGACAACTTTTCTTTCTTCATTTATTCTTCATGAAGCACTAGTACTAGTTGCACTGTTATGCTAGTTAATTTTGCATAGCTTTCTATGAAGCAAAATATATATCAAATGGGAAGTGAAAACAGAAACTTAATTTCCATGCACTACTTACTGAACATTAGCAGTTGAGGTGCACATGTGTAGTTAATTTTTGGTCTGGGGGATAGTTAATTTGACACTATTTTAATTCTTTGCACTGGTTCTTTTCTTTTATAAGTATATACTTTTGTTGGAACTTATATTAGTTAACTTTGTGTGTGAACAATTCATCACATAATTCACAAAGAAAATGAAACTTCTATCATACATACATCCATACTGCGTGAAAGAATTCTAAAAAGAGATTGAAAGAATGCATTTATTGTATTGATCTTATATTCTTGATTATAAATATAAAAATTTATTTATAGACTTAATTAGACTATTATCATAACCATATATTATATTTTACTACTTCTATAATCTCCTAACTACTTCTATTACATTGATAATCATCTACATAATTTGCATATAGCAATATTTCCAACCTATATTTCTAACACGTCTGCATCAACTGTTGGTTTGAGTATGTGCATATATATTAAGTTATATATGTATTTACAACTTGCAACTTGAGATAACATACACTTATTATTGCTTTACATCGATTCATGTTTATAGAGATACAAGCATGCAACAAAAACTTTGAAAAGTTGAAAAATTGGTCTAGTGCCAAGAGCCCAAGACTATGTTTCGTGTGAAGATTAAATATTGTTTGGTTTCAAACTAACAATTCCTGTATACATTCAAAAATTGGAAGACACATGATATAATCCCATCTTGATTAAAAAAAAAGGAAAGAAGTTCTATCAAAAGTTTGAAACTTTGAATTGATGTAGTTTCTCCTGTAAATAGTATTCCCTCTCAGCTTTGATTTAAATTAAAAGGCTCCGACAACAATTCCTTTTTTCATGCCTATTCGTACAGCCATGTCTTAATTCTTCCTAAGCGCTTTTAAAGTTTTAAAGCCCTTTTTTTTCTTGGATCTCTACAGTTCTCTACAAATTTCATACTTTTTTTGGGATTAATTTAGCAATTGGCGCACATAATTTTCTAACTACGTGTAGATCAAATATATGCTCATGCAATAACCTTAATTACTAACTATTTTGGCACACTGATGACGTGAATTTAAAATGAGAAAAATAAGATTAAAATCTTTTCCACCAAGTAGCTAGCATGTGATTGCATTCATAGACCATAACAAATAATTATATATTCAAATCAGGAGAATATATAAATCATAGGAGTTTTAACTTTTAACATACACAGAGAGGAAGAAATTCACCTTGTACCACCAACTTTTCTTTCTATTTTGTTTTTCAAAATTGTAGAAAATCGCCAACAAAAGGTCGTAAATCGTATAATACATATAAATTGTTTCTTTTTGTCTTGAAAAATATATGCTTTAAATTTTAATTAAGCTATTACATAGTTTATTATCGTTGCTTTAATTTACATTCCTTTTTCCCTGCATTTTTTTTTACCGAATATCGTGACGTGGGCACATGTCAGCAGATATCACCAGCTTTCTTGATCCTTTGTGATCCGATAGGCATTAGATTTTGTCTGTTTATTTGTTGCTTTAATTATTCTCATAAAATTAACAAAATTATGTTACGATTATGACGTGCAATGATGAGACTTGTAATATTGACCTCTTTTTAATTAAAAAAATTCTGCCTCCTCTCTGTGTAGGACATGTTGAGCTAATTGAACTGACCACTAGATTATAAACAGTAACACAATTTTTTATACTTAGCCTACTCATCAAGGATATGAAATTTTGTTTAGCACCAATATATTTACCATGTAACTAGCGTCATATCAGCTTTGTTTATTCAATTGTATATATATTTGTAGTTTATAGGTTTGATTATTTTTTTACCCTATATAATAGAGAGACGCGCGCTAGCTTATCGGAATTCTATAAGATTTATATTTAATTTCGTGCTTCGAAGAATTGAAATTCACAAATTCACAATTTCATTTGTGACAGAAAATAAAGTGGTAGATAATTTGAAACGAAGTTTTAACATAACGAGTCAAATAATACTTTCCCTAACTATGAACATAATAAAATTACCAGAAAGAACATATAATAATAATTGCAATGCTCATCCAAGCCACAAAATTGGCCATAGAGACATGCCACAGAATCACTTACCGTAGAAAATTCTTATCATCAGATTCATAATTAACCTATTTTTTTCTGTATATTAAACACCTGATCATGCTGTACATTAAATGCTTGGACCTACAAGTTCTCTCTACCAATTCAATACCTATGAAACAATATCCTCTGCACTCGTAAAAAATGGGTGCTCTTCGCATCCACTAATTTGGATCGTTGGATTAGATTTGAACGGATATGATTTTATAATACAAACTCCTCCTGAATCATATAATTGACGATCAGACGTTCAAATCTAATCAGACGCTCCAAATTAGTGAGTGCAGAGAACACCCATAAAAAATGGATGTAGGGATACGATTCTCAATACCTATATATAGTAAACAAATTACATTGCTACGGCAGGTACTAGTACAGGAATCTATTTACGTCTATAGGCAGGGGCGGATTCAGGATTTCCGTCAAGGAGGAGCAAGATTTATTTATTTTTTTCAGAGAAGGACAAAATGAATTACATTTTTAAATATACATGGTTATTTTGCAAAAAAATTTAACAACGTACAAATACACAAGTTTATTTTGCAAAAAAAATTTCAGGGTAGAGCGGCTGCTGCCCTTCCCTGACCTCATATAACTCCGCTCCTGTCTATAGGTGTGTCTATGTCACATATTGTCTACTTAATTTTATCAGATAGAAAGTAACATTATGAAAGGCTTTGCCTCATTCTTAATTGTTAATCAACTTTAGTATTGTTTGGTTTGATGTGTGCAAACTTCCAACACACCATTAAATACATGTATATATCATTCGTAAATTAATCTTCTTGCTTAGACCTTAATGTCTGTCATTGTCCACCAAATCACTTAAAATAAGAAATTTAACTCAATATCTTCAAATATTCATATTAGTGAGGTGAACCTTTTCATAATTATTTGTCAACACTTACCACCTTTATTGGTTTTAAAATTGAGACCCCAAGTCTCTGTCATAAAATATTGCAGTATCAGATCATGATAACAACCTCCTGAGTATGGTAACTTTTTGAAAGATTTGATCGCTGTATACGTTGATTAAAATGTGGCATTTGCTGTCGATTGATCTGTGTGACTTTAAACATTTCTTTACCCTTCCTAATTTCTAATAAAAAAAGAGGTTCCATTCTTTTTTATTGAACCTTAATATTATTTTAGAGAATGCATTGACTTAAATTTAACTTGTTTGGACCCATTTCTTCTAAAGAAAAATAAACTTTATTTTATAATTTGCAAAATAAATCTGGTACTAATTACACCAGTACAATCTTACTTGTGTTTGTGCATGTTTAAACATGTGCAATTAATCTTGATAAGATCGAAAAAATATTCCTTAAGTAAAGAGAGCGCATAGATGCAAGAAGCAAGCAAATTAAGCAGAACTCGTTATAACGATTTAGAAGGTCTAGAAAATTTGGCTCCAGTATCAAAATGGCCGAGATGATTGTTACTGTAACAGATGGAGATAGTACTGTTCTAACGAGCCTCCGAAAGTTGGGCCCAGGAAGTAAGTGGAGTAGACGAAGAAGGACAATTTTGAAAAAGTCAAGACCCGTTATAACGAGTCTCGAATTCGTTATAACGGGTGGGCAAGTTTTGACGTAGAAAAAGATGTTGCAAATATATATTGAGCTGATTCTTTCAGAAAGATCAAAAAAGCATTTTTTTTTCAAGTTTACAAGCAATTAAAGATCACATAGATATTCTCATTGAAGCATTCAAACCTCCGCTATTGTTAGAGCTTGAGAGTTCATAGAATAGTCAACTGTATAATCATTTTTTTGTTTTAGGCAAAGATCTTTATTCTTGTTTGATCCGTGTTGGATCATTTTGATCCGTGTTGGATCATTTTGATCCATGGAGGATATTATTTTGTTATATTCTTGCAAGTCTCTACTGAGGGTTGTAAGAGCTTTTTGATATTTTGGAGAAGCATTGTGCAAACACTTTGATATAGTGCTTTTGTTTGTTCGCTCCAAAGGTGGTAGCGAGGTTGCATGGAGTAGACATATTTGCCGAATTATGTTATATCGTGCGTCAACTTTACTCACTCTTACTTTCTCTTTCTCTGTACTTCTTGAACTTTTTTTTTAAATGATCGACTTACCCTGGAAAAAAATTTCAAAATTAATCATGTAGTTAGAAAAAAATTCTAAAAAATAGACTTATAATTTGAATCTTTTTTACGATATTCATGATATTGAACCACTCTAGAAAAAAAATCGAAATGTTGAACCATCCTGAAATTTTTCCTGAATCTGCCCTGATTTTATGTTGAGAAATTATATTGCTAAGTTGTCAAGATTTTAATCGAATTGCACACACTTCCACACTAAATGTAATAAATAGCTAGAACTCAAATTCTACCAGCAAGTTCATTACAATTATATTCGGTACACCTTATATAATTGGAATAATTATTTAAATATTACGTAATACATATATTTATATGTGATACGCCACCTGTTAGGCGTGACATGCACACGTACTGCCATCATGAATCTTGATATATTTAGTGTGTGTGTGAACAACGGATCCAAAATTCCTTTCTTCAGCTGACGTCATTCGAAGAGTCTCTACTCTGTACCATTAGTGAGCCCAAGACTGTTATCCTGTGTCAGTAATCTTCTGGAGGGATGATGCCGAGATTGATTCCTACTCTAATGAGTAATGAATACTGATATTGAAGTATTGAATCCTCTCTTCGGGGTACCAGAATGACTCAATTAAGTTCTATTCTCAGTATCATCGCAGTGGTGTCGATGTCGATGTCAATTCCTAGGTTCTATTCATAGGTTCTTGGTTTATTTCTATGGACTTTGGGGAGAACTTGCCTTTATTAGGGATGCTTTATATGACTACTAAAGCTCTGTTGTCTCATAGTTAAGACTGCTAATGAACATAATGACTCATGAATGAAATGCGATGAACATTATTGAATATTTATGAAATGAACTATTTTTTTTATCTTGGTTGAAGTTCAGTACAAGTTCAATTGTTAAAACTGAACTGGACCAAATATGAACAAACTATGGACTAGCTATGGACAAATGAACTGAACCCGTGCGGATATCAGCGTGCGGGATGTGAAAGATATTACTGTCCACACTTCTTTTTAAAACGAAATGAACACTCGTTTTTTTTTTATTCGTTGCCTGTAGAAATTAATGAACACTCGTTTGAGCAAAAGATACGCGCTTCTCTCTTTTTGCTCTTAATCTGCCGTTGTTCATTTCCCAAGTCCCCATGTCCCGTCTGTTTATACTGAGTAATAAAATGGAACTGCAAAGTCTCCCATTTCAGTTTTGAAAGAAAATAAATCTGAAGTCGTTGCCTTAAACAATAAATTAAACATGCATGGTACTATAATTTAGTGATTGTCGTTACTGATTAATATTTAATAACCTAATTAGCTAAATAATTTCAACAAAACCGCATGGGATGCGTCTGTTAAACAGGACAATTAATGACACCCAACAACTCAATATTTTTTAACTTGAGCGTACCTCAAACTGATGAAAAGTTGCTTTTAATCTCAGTACATGCATGCTATTGTTCAAAAATGTCGGTGACGGAGAATTAACGCAAAAAAGTAATTATTGTTCCTTTAAACTGTAGGCATTTTAAGATGAGGAGTCTGAAAATGACTTCACAGAATTTAAGATCATTGCTTCAAATAAATGGCTTGCAATTGTCTCAACACGAGCACGCTCCAGTACTTTTCCTTTCCAAAAGGAGAAAATAAGTTCTTAATTTTTTTTTGTTGCTTTGTAACTAAATTTCAGTATCATAAAACTTGGATTTTTAATCAGGGCGGATGCAAGATTTTCATAAGAAAGAACAAAATTTATAATTTTTTTTTCAGAGAGATGAAATAACACAAATTTTTAAAGAGAATGGATCAAATGACAACAACTATGGTGACACCAACATAACAATAACTATTTTTTTCATTTTCAAAGTCCAAATTGTTGATCCAAACTGTTGAATATGATCTCTATAATAAAATACGCTTGCAGATCAAATTTTACATTTTTTTTAAATTTTTTTTTATTATTTATTAAGACGGATGCAAAAATATGTCAAAGTTACAACTACCTGAATCGTTGAATTTTACATCCATCTTAATAAATAGTAAAAAAATTCAAAAAATTATAAATTTTGATCTGCAAGAGTATTTTATTATGGAGATCATGTTCAACGGTTTGGATCAACAATTTGAACTTTGAAAATGAAAAAAATGATTGTTGTCATAGTTGGTGTCACCAAAATTGTTGTCATTTGATCCCTTCACATTTTTAAATATATATAGTTATTTTGCAAAAAAAATTGACAAATTATACAAATACCCTCGCCCCTCTTTGAATCTCTTTTCATCCACCCCTATTTTTAACTAGTACAGTATAATATAATATAATATAATATAATATAATATAATATAATATAATAGCATCACATTAGACGTGAATCATCTTTACAGACGCAAATTGAAAACACAAAAGATGTGATTTTTTGATCGCTGAATTGGTATGAACAATCTTTGCTCATACCCACAAGTCATAATTGAATAAATTGATGCCACGCACGCGCTTAGTAGTAACACGGAAGATCTCGTCTCATTCCTGATCGATGAAAGATTGATCGATGAAGTGAGCAAGTGATCATATGCTTAAAAACTGTTCTTAATTTAGTAGTAAAAGAATAACGGATTCTAAATGAAAATTTCGAATTCGAAATCTAATGAAAGTCAAATGTCATCGAAAGATTCTAAATCTCTTTAATAATATTCGAGTACGGAGACTGCTCACCTTTTCTTAAAAACAGTGATCATATGCTTAAATTCGAAGCACCCCAAATCTTGTTCCTTTCTACTATTTTTTTGGCAGTAAAAAGTTGAAAATGCCCTTGGTCGAAGAAGATTTGGTTTGTCGTGTGTTAATATCATGCATGAGACATAATAATTATGACTTATTAACTATCACAACTTTAATTGTAATGATTAATGAGTGTTTCGTTGGCATTATTATTATTATTCTCTTAAAACAAGACAAGGTTTCACAAAGCTTGTGGGACTAAAATATAGGTCTTACATCTTTTTATATGAGGTTCGCTTGAGAACGAAGACTCGCTTACCGAAAAACCAAGTAAGATTTCGATTTTCTATTAATTTTCATCCGAGCAGGAACAAAGAACAAAATGATCAGTGGAGATAGATAATAGAAGCTTTAATGGTTCCTTCTTAAAAGCACCATCTCAAGTCTCAAGAGTCTCGACAAATTTTGTCAGTATCAGAGAACACTGATGTAAGTACCGTAATTACTTTTATTCATAACTATACATAAATCAACTTTGTATCTAACAAATAATATAATGGAGATTTAAACATGGTTCGATTCTTCGTCAAATGTCATACCGCGAGTATACTTGAGGTATTTTCAAAGAAAAACAGTGTAATTGGAATCCTAACACAGCACTTCAAAATTAATTAAGCAGTTGATTTTGAATTAAGAAGGAATCAGAATTCTACACATTTCATGCAAGTAGCTGAAGATGTCTTATATATATTTTAAGAAAAGATTGATCTGACACATAAAGTGTTCTTCAGAGGTGGCATATCATTATATTCCAGAAAGATAAAATCCGGAAAGAAAATTAAGATCTTTCCACTAGTAGAAGCGGGTTGTTTCTCACAGTGAAAAATAACTACAAGACCAATAAAAATACAAAATTGCTAACGATAATACTGAAAAAAATATTGATAATAACTTATAGCAGATTATTGTACACCAAGCTACTCATAGACGAGCATATCTAGCAACATTTAAAAGCATGGAAACTCTTACCACTGAAAATAGGCCTCAAATATGACCCCTTAATAAGCTAAATAAGTATTGATGAAATTTTAGGCCCCAACTCCAAAAACCTAACTACTACAACAACAAAGGGACTAGGTAGGATAGGCTAGAGATGAAACCCTAAAACCTAAATAAAATTAACAAATACTATTCAATTTTTTTTTTTTGAATGGACAGTAAAAATTTCCGTAGAATAGAAATTTCTTTTGCAAAATTTATTAATTTGCTCTTTTCACTTTAGGACTTAGGAAATGAAATAACTCATTCATGCCTTTCAAGGAACTTCTCAATCGCAACAGAGAATGCTGCAAAACCAGCACATCCAACACACGCTGCTCTTGGACCGGCTGAAAACAACAAACTCTTAAATTAATGGAAGAACAGTAAAGAAATAATCAGAATTGATCAAACATGATTGAATAATAAATATACTTTTAACTTTCTGACACAAACCAATCAAAATTCCCAATTCCCAATCATGTATTTGGAGTCAAAGTAACAATGCTATGCTAGTAGCTATGAACCAGTACTATATCAGCAAGTAGTTCCATAAACCAGAATACTAATTTCTTTTAATTATCAATAGTGTTCACTTCAGTTTGACTGGTGTTCGATTTGGGTAATTGGTTCACCAAAAAACATAAGATATTTTTGCTCATCCTATACTTTTGTAACAAAAGCTACTGTTATGCACCATTAACAGCGACATAAACATCTGCTCCTAAGACCAGAATATTAGTTCTTTTTTACTGTCAGTAATGTTAAATGCAGCATGATTTCCACATCAATCTAGAAGTTGCATTTTCACCAAAATGCACAAGCTCCATCCACCTGAACATTATTACATAAGTTTAAAACTTTATGACAGAAACAAATATACCTTTTGCAGATAATGCACCTCCTGTAGCACATCCAGCTGCCACTGTGTTTGTCATGTCATGCTTTGCTCGTGCCTAGACTCCCCAAAGAAAAAAAAAGCACAAATCTAATTAAACAACAGGAGGAAAAGGTGGTTTTGAATCACAGAGCCAGTTCTAGTACAATAAGAGCAAGTACTACAAATAAAATCACTACTTGTATTTTAATAGCAATCTCAAATAGGAATTTTAGAAATTTTCAGGATTTCAAGGTCTTGCACTTTGCAGCTTTGCTTGCAGTGTTTTAAGCTTCCTACAACTGTCTCAGGACCTATCACACAATAAATAAACTCAAACTTATCCTCCCCTTAAACAACAACAACAACAAAAACAAAGCCTTTATTCCCAAATAAATTGGCGTAGGCTAGAAATGAAATCCAATCTGAAATGAAAAATCAACAACAAAGCCTTTACCCTCCTCTTCCCTCTATAATATATACCTTTTCGACAACACATTCTACAGTAGAGAAAATGAATCCCATAACAGCAAATGCCTTAGCTGAATTAACACTTCTCCTGCCCATTTGTTTTGCCTGGAATATAAACTGTTGCCTTCCCGGCATTTCCTGTGGCGGGCTATCCAATGCCCCAAGAAATAAACCCATGGCGAGGCCCAGCGCACCACCTAAAAACATTCAAATAAGAAAAAAGAAACAAAAGATGGATATTTGATCAGCTTATATTCTCCACTTTAAATGCAACAATGAATGGAAACTGGAAAGTATCATGTCATGTAAGACCCTACAAGACTAGACTGCCACATGCATATAATTTTACTTATGAAACTGAGATACATGATACTATTGATACTTCTGCAGGGTTTATGTAAAATCTCCTAAAGCAAAATCAAGCCTTAGATAACAAAACATGTCCACCTCTTTTATTTAGATTTTCAGCAAAAATATCGTACAAAGTATGGTTGCAAGATTTTTTTAATTTCTCTTTTTCTGTTGAGATTATGAACTAAGATGTAACGAGTATGGCTGTAGATTAGGGACTGTAATCTCCAACAGTCTTATTTGGTGCAAAAAACAATATGCAGTAATTTGGACCTTGAATTGGATTAGTTTACAACAAAAGCAGAAATTGGCTTACATTGGCGACTAGCTTACTACATAAGCAACTCATTTCAACTCAAAATTGAGAAGTACAGAAATTTGCGAGATTGAAGTTCAATTTATAACAAATAATCTTTTTAATATTTGGCCATTCTTCTTTGGTCAGGATCTATCGAAAGCAATATAAATTTACGATCTTCAAAACAGTCATCATAAATAAATTTTAAATATAACCTATAAAAAAGGATGATGAAATTCAGTGCATGATGTAGGTGACAAAACAATTTCAACTTTTAAACAGTCCAACTTTCAGGAGTTCTGTGCAATATGAAATGATACTCATAAAGTACGAAATAAATAGGAAGGCAAGCAGTTATCTAACCACAACTTGAAAACTATCTTTTGGTTCTTTTAACGTGATAAGTTAGCTTGAGAAATAATGTCAGCACTGAATACTGTCAATAGGGATAAACCATCCTTCCTGCTGTACTAAATACTCTATTAAAATTTTTTAATACATTTCACCAATACATCTCCCAAATGGAAACCTTAATTAGCTTACAAAATTAAACTACTCCAACTAGTTAAATGAGAGTTCAAAAGAAAATTAGAGAAACAAAGCACAAACCCATAACGCCACTAACGACACTTCGCACAGCGCAATTATTCCAGATATCCTGGCCTTGGATCTCCTCTGCAGTTGGAAGCCTCAACGGTTCCACTACACATTCTTTCTTCACCTCTTTAACAGAACCATTTTGCAAACCCAAATCAACACTCGTACCCGAATCCGATGAAGCCATGGAGGGTTCTCACCTTGAAATCTTCAATATCAAATCGCATTCACTAATCCTTTTAGCTATAAATCAGGAATTTGGCGCCGTTTTGAAGTGGCCGTCGAGCTTCCAACTTTCGAGCGCTCCTTTTACTTCTTCGCAGAGAATCTCTACTTTCGTTATTTCATTTTTGTCTATTTTCTTTACTTGGGGAAGGGGGAAACGAAATGGAGAAATAGATTTACAAATTTGCGCCGTTTTGAAGCAAGGCCCAGGCCCAGGCCCAGGCCCAGTTTAGTTCGATGACAAACATTCCAAATTGAGGCTAAATTCGGCCCAGTTGAAGTAAACTAATTTTTTTAAGAAAATCAATAATGGGTTATGGGCCTAGACTAACTAACCCATATATGCACTATTGATAATGAATTAATGATCCAAAATATAATACGACGCAATTCAAATTTAACGGCTAAAGGACTTGTCAATTAATTTTTAGTGAAGATTTACAACAACAAAAAACAATATTTACCACACGAGACACTGCATCTTGCCATCTTTGGTTTTACGTCATGGAATGCTTTCACAAACATGATAACTTCGTCATGATTCAATATTTAGAAGTGTGGCTTGACACGGTACGGAACATATCGGGCACGAATGATGGATACTCAAAGTTATCAAGATCAACGTACCAAGAAGTGTAAGGAATGGATGAAGACCCAACCGCAGACCGACTCAGCCCAAGACAGACAAGCACCTGGTTCGTCGAGGACGACGGATTTGAGGGCTCGTCGCGTATCAGGTCTGAAGAACAGCGGACGCGACGTGACGAGGATCAGAGTCCAAGGAGCCAGAATGAATCTGAACTTACCACCACTCGTTTTAGTTATTTGAACAAGTTTTATTACTAAATACTGTATTTGAAATTTTACAAGATTGTAGTTTTCACATCAGCAAAACAAAAGTTCGTGCTACCATGCATGCCGTGGTGCTGGTTTGCTTTGCTACGTTATAGATTTAGATAATATCATATTGCGCGATTTATTTGTTTGTTTAAGTTTGGAGAAAACTATAAGATAACCAACCAAACTCTCCAAGAAAACTCTCTCCAAGAACTAATTCTCTCTCCAAGAAAGTTCGAGTTTCATCGCCGGATAATCAAGAAAGGTTGATCCTTTCAAAGATTATCACAATTCTGAAGTCTTCTCCTATCGAAAGGCTATGGAGAAGCATCAAGATTGGTGCTCATATGCGAAGCATCTAATCCAAAGATTTGGGTCAGAGACCAAATCAGTTTCATATGCTGAGAAGTTGCTGGAAGGTCTACCTGTCAGTGGAACAAATGGAGTGGTCATTCGGAGGCAAACTGGAGGTGCAATTTGGCCAAAGAATCGATTTCCGACAGACCAGACAGGAAATAGCAGAGTGGGGCCCTCAGGTGAAAAGACGTTGCAAAACAGTGTAGATGGAGTGGCGGATCAGAATAAAGCAAAGAAAGAGTCTTATCTTCGTCGTAGATTTGCACTGATTAAGGACAACAAGTGCTTGAGATGCTGTGAAAGAGGTCACCGTTTTAAAGATTGTAGAAACGCAAGAGTATGTTATCTGTGTAACGGCATAGGACACACCGCCAAATTATGCTTCTCGGTTAAAACGTTTCGATTTGGCTCTTCTAAACTCTCTTCCTCTCTAGACGATTCTAAACAAAACCATTTCTCAAAACCTAGTAAGGAAAATCCCCAAGTTCTTGCGAAATCAGAAACTGCTCAATCTGCAATGGAATTCTCTCTTCACAAGATCACAATCGAGGGGGCAAGCTTTAATCAAATCCATCAAAGTCTTCGACAAAGTGTTCTAATTCAAGCTCCAGAAGGTTTGGGATATGCTGACATTCTTGCAGGTCTTCAACTTGCAAGGCCTCTAGCCATTGGAGGACCCTGGACAGTAGGTTTATTAGGTAACAACAGGTTTTTGATTACAGGGACTAGGGATTGGGTCAACAAAGTGGTAGCTCAAGGTTTTTGTGAATTAGGGCCATATTGGTTCACGGTCTCAACAAATTTTACTGAGTTGTTCCCTAAAAGTCAGAGAATAGTGGTTTGGATTCGATTTAGAAATATTCCTTTTGATATGAGAAGCTCAGAAGTCCTGAGACAAATTGTTTCTAAGTTCGGTACATTTCTGGAGGTTGATAGTAACACCAGTGGTGGGGATGATCTAAGGTGGGCTAGAGTAAGGGTGGAGATAGGGGATATGAGCCTGGTGCCACCTCATATGTGGATTGAGGTTAATAGACCAACTGTAGCAACAGAAAAAGTGAAGGTAGATATAGAAATAGAGAGTAATAGATCTGAATCCCTGCTTAATTGTACCACCCAAGATATATATAGAGCATTAGGTGCTTTGAGCCTTCAAATGAATGCAAGAGCTCAAATTGAGAGATTTGGGGCTCAGGATAGTGCTTTAGGTGCTGGTTTATCTCAACCAAAACTTACATCTGGTTTTAACTATGATGCTTTAATCCCTCCTCCCAAAATAGCTGGTGAAAAGAGAAAACTGTCAAAAAGTTTACACTTTAAACCAAAACAAACTACAACTCGTCAGCAGAAAAAATGCTTCTGGTTTCCTCAACAAATTCCAGATCATTGGGTAGTAGTAATCATAAGAAGGTGATTTCTCCTCAAAAAACTCAAAAAGGTTCATCTCCATTCAAACATCCCAAAGAAGTTAACTCTAAAAGTCTCAAGCAAAATTACACAAACTCAACTCAAGCTGGGATTAAGATAGAAAGTCAGGAAGTTGCAAGTAATAAGGGTCATAATAATCATCCAAAAGGTAAAGGGAAGGAAGTAGTAATAGACAATGGGGATATGGAAGTTACCATTGCAGAAAATAAGGCTTTAAAAATGGAGCTCAAAAAATTCAAAGAACAAGTATGGAAGTTGGAGCAAGCTCAACTCAAAAAAGGGGACTCCAGTGCTCCTAAGTTTTCTCATGAAGCTATGCAAGTTACATCAGATGAGGAGGACCAGATGTCTCAGAAAGAACTGATGATGGTGCAAGCAGATCAGCCGCTAGAGGTTGTTCCTTTACAACACAGAAGGATCATGGCTGACTACAGCCAAGTGCTCCCAGCTGCTAGGACCAATGCTAAGAAGGGTAATCAACTTGAAGCAGGTACTTCTACAATTATAATGAATGAGTTTCCTTTTTCTAAATTGACAGATAGTGATATAGAGAATCTTTTTAGAGATTGGGGTATTAAGGTAAATGAAAAATTGCAGTCAAAACAAGAATTCATAAGACAAATTAGATTGAAAGAGCATACTAAAATAATCAGTTTAATAACAGAAGTAGCTTCTTTTTTTGGAAAGCAATAAATAAGAGCAAAGGAAAGTTTCTTAATCAGGTGAAGTTTTAGTTTTCAAATGAGAATTATAAATTGGAATATTAGGGGGTTAGGTATCCCAGAAAAAAGAAGTATTTTAAAGAATTTATTAGCTAAAGAAAAATGTGATATAATTTGCCTTCAGGAAACTAAAAAATCTAAGTTCACACATAGGTATTTGAACAATATTAAGAAGAATTTAATATGGAACTATATACCATCCAGAGGACATTCTGGAGGTATATTAATGGGCATATCTTCAGAAAAATTAGAAGTTATTAATTGGCTTATAGGAATTCACACTCTTACAGCAATTCTGAGAAATAAACAAGATGGTAAAATTTGGGGTTGTACAACAATTTATGGCCCTGTATTAAATACTCATAGGGATATGTTCTGGAAGGAATTAGAGCTTCTTAGCCAAATTTGGCAAGATCCTTGGGTAATAGGAGGGGACTTCAATGTAATTAGAAATAAGGATGAAAAAAAGGGAGTTACCTTTGATAACAGGAATATGGAAAAATTTAACAATTGGATAGAAAACAACAGTTTAATAGATTATAAGTGCTCAAATAAGAAATTTACATGGGCTAGGGGAGGAACTAGCAAACAACAAGCATGTCCAGACAGATATATAGGAAATTTGAATTGGAACAATACATTTACAGATATTAAGTCTATAACTCTAACAAGACAGTGCTCAGACCATAACCCAATTTTGCTAGACCTAGGTTGTCAATTCATAATTAAAAAGACAATATTTAGGTTTGAAAAATATTGGTTGGAGCAACCTAATTTTGAAAACCAAATAGAAAGTTGGTGGAATTCTCTTCAGTTAGGGAATAAAGCTACAGATTGGGTAGTTAAGATTAATTACTTTAAAAATAAGTTAAAAGGTTGGAGCAGTAACTTAAAAAGAGAAACTAGGGATAAAAAGAACAATATTCTAAATAACCTAGATCAATTTGAACAATTAGCTGAGCAAAGAGACTTGAATGAGTTAGAAATCTATGAATTTTATGAAAACAAAGCAGAACTATTGGATATATATAAATGTGAAACCATTTACTGGCAACAAAGGTCTAGAATTGATTGGCTAAAGGAAGGTGATGCAAATACAAGTTTTTTTTCATAAGATTGCTTCTTCCAATAAATCAAAAAATACAATTTATTCTCTTACAATTGACAATGAAGAGATATCTGATATTAACTTTTTAGAAAAATACACTTTTCAATACTACAAAAAATTGTTAGGATACTCATCAGAACCTGTACTAGAATTTGAAAGCACAATTTGGGATGATGATGAAAAAGTAACTTTAGAAGAGAACATTGAACTTATTAAACCATTTTCTATGGAAGAAATTCTCCAGGCAGTGATGCAAATGAATCCCAACAAGGCTCCAGGCCCTGATGGTCTTTCAATAATGTTTTATCAGAAATTTTGGAATATAATTAAATATGATATACTCAAATTGTTTAATGAGTTCTACTGCAACAATTTAGAGTTACATAAATTAAATAGAGCAATCATATGCTTAATACCCAAAGTTAATGAGGCATCACAATTAACAGATTATAGGCCAATTAGTCTAGTCAATTGTAGTTTCAAAATATTTACAAAAGTCTTGGCTAATAGAATGGTTCCAGTAATTAACAGATTAATTCCAAGCACACAAACTGCATTTATAAAAGGTAAATATATTATAGAGGGCGTAGTGACAGCTCATGAGCTATTACACTATGTGAAAAAAAGTAAAGAAGAGGGTTTGCTACTTAAAATTGACTACCAAAAAGCTTTTGACAATGTTAGCTGGAATTACATAGTTAAAACTCTAGAACAAAGGGGTTTCCATTCAGTTTGGATTAATTGGATCAAAGCAATCTTGTATAAAGGACATAGTGCAATTCTTTTTAATGGAAATATTGGTTCCTATTTTGAGTGTAAGCAAGGTTTAAGACAGGGAGATCCCATCTCTCCTTATCTTTTCATCTTAGCAGCAGAAGGTCTGAACAAAATTCTAACAAAAGGCATTGATAGTGATTCATTTGAAGGGTTAGGACCTAAGTTACAAAGTGGTAGAAAAGTCATGCACTTGCAATATGCCGATGACACTTTATTATTCTTAAAAGCAAGCAAAGATATGTTAGATAAACTGAATATAGCATTAACATGTTTTCAAAATATTTCTGGACTAAAAATTAATTACAGTAAAACTGAATTAATCCCTTTGAATATTGAAAATCATATGGCAACTTATTATGCTTCTACCCTTAATTGTAAATTAGGTAAGCTACCAATTAAGTACTTAAGATTACAATTACATTGGAAAAGGCCATCTAAGGTTGATTGGCAAATGGTTATAGATAAAATCCAAAAGAGATTGCCTATGTGGAAGGGTAAGATGCTGTCCATGGGAGGGAGATTAATTTTGCTTAATTCAGTCATTAGTTCAATTCCAATTTATTACATGTCAATGTTTAAAATACCTAAATGGGTAATTATAAAAATAGATAGGATTAGAAGAAGGTTTCTTTGGGCAGGTGCGGATAATAATGCTAGAAGAAAATATTGTTTAGTTAAATGGGAAAGAGTCTGTAGAAGCAAGGAAAATGAGGGTTGGGGAGTAATTAATTTACAACAGTTTAACCAAGCTTTGTTGTGTAAATGGGCATGGTTATTCATTACACATAATAATGAGGAGAGTATTCCTATATGGAAAGAGTTAATAAATCTCAAATATGGTAAATTTAACCAAAGTGTAACAGTATCTGCATTCTGGAAAGATATTAGTTCTTTATACAAATTTATTCAAATTGGAGCTAAAAGGGTTGTTGAATCTGGTGGTAAAACTAGCTTTTGAAATGACACATGGCATAATAATTGTTCTCTTAAACTTCAATACCCATTAGTTTATCAGAAATAAAAAAAACAGGATGTAACTGTAGCTCAAGTGTGGAATAAGGGCAATGTTAAGTTATTCCTGTCAAGGGGAGTGAGTAGAGATATGAGAACACAAAAAAATGATATATTAGGTATTTTAGACAATCATGTCTTTTCTGAGCTGACAGATACAGCCATATGGCAACTTGAAAACTCAGGAACTTATACAGTTCATTCAATGTATACATTTTTAAATTTCGGAGGGATACAAACAAATTTAAATAAGACGGTATGGGTTCTTAAAATTCCATTAAAACATAAACTTTTGCTATGGTTGGCACTAAATGATAGTATCTTAACTAGGGATAATCTATTACACAGAGGTTGGGATGGACCATCAAATTGTGCATTCTGTAATGAAAATGAATCAGCATTTCACTTGTTTATAGACTGCCCATATATCAGAAGATTTTGGATATATATAAATAACAACTGTATGATAAGTAGTCCTTTGGATTTGACATCTCTTGAGGCATTATGGATTAGCATATTAAAGTTAGAAAATAACAATGTAATTCATTGGGGCACTTTATTGGCAGCTTTTATATGGATATTATGGACAGAGAGAAATAACAGAATATTCAATAATACACAAATTAAGGGAATTAGATCTATAATCACAATGGTATTAAATCTTTTTCAATACTGGACAGGTACCCAACCTAGAGTGGGTCCTATCTATCAATCTGAGGTTATGCAGGTAATTCATCCAGAGGTACCAGGAAATTTGGAAATTGATGTGATTGAAGAGGATATAGGGAATAATGCTGTTGTTAACTGGAGAGAGGAAGGCAGTGATGAAGATCTGTTAGGGGAATAGTCAGTATGTTTGAGGTTATAAATTTTTGTGTCCAAACTATGATTCTGTTGAAGTTTATTTTAGTAGTTTAAACTTCGGTTTTGTAATAATTAGGGACAATGCCATTATGAAATAATAGGAGGTAAATCAATTCAAAGTTCATCAGACTGCTATATGCTTATGATCAGAATTTTGAATCATTTACAACCTATTACTCATGACTAAGGCAACTGGAAGTTTAGATGGGATTGTTGCTATGAGCTGGAGGAACTTGACAAGTTTAAAGGTAGCCGTGTTTATCCAATAAACTTGGAAGAGTTGCTCAGCTCAAATGCAAAATTTATTTTTAGCGTTAATTGCATTCTGTGGTCATTAAAGTATAGATCTTCTATACTAGACATTTATTTTGTATGCTTTCGTTTAATGAAAGTATGGCAGCCTCTACTTGAGGCTTCTTTTTTTCAAAAAAAAAAAAAAAAGTTTGGAGAAAACCATTATTAGGCTTCGACTTAATTTACAATTCTAACCGTCAATTTAATATTAAAATTAGGTTCTAACAGGTGGCAAAAGTATTAAGAGGAAAAAACAAAGAGCAAAAAAAGAAAACAAGGAACAAGAAAAACACGTTTTTTACTTTACAAGTTTACCTTTTTTATTTTCTGGCAGTCTGTGACTTGTGATAAATGAGCCAAATTTATGTACAGTTTTCGTGTTCCAATTGCAATATATATACTTGACACACTCTAAAAGAAACAAGTAAAGCAATCTCATGATAACCATTGTCATATGTCACTCTCACAATTACTTTTGTTAACTTTTGCGTTCTTTTTTTTTGTCGGTTGTATAGCTTTAAATTTGTCGACTAGGTTTAATTACCTTCTATTTATATATATTTCATTCCAAGTAAATCACCAATATTGCCCTTAAGCAAGCTTATTTTTTTATATTTATATAAGCAGCTAGCACTAAAATTAATAAAGAAAGAAGAAGAAGATGAAAGCTGGGTGCAAAAAGAAGAGCCTTCGATTGATGCTGAGAGAAAACCTCATCGTTCCAACAAAGCGCGCGATGAAAAAAATATATGCAATAGTTCAACACAGGAAGAAATCAGGTTTGTTTGTTTTCTAATGAATTAATCATAACCCACGTTAGATTTAACAAAAAGGAAAACAATGAAATATTGTTGAACATACATTACATTTACTTTTGTCTAATTTTCGCCATGCTCCTAAAAGTTCATCACATGGCGAACAGAATTGCATTTCCAACACTTGATCTAATAATAAAAAAATTAAGGATATCGTTTGTGCATGTTGGCAGGTACAGGATACGTAGTTCTTTGTGAAGAAATAGAGAGATGGAAGGGGTATAACGATATCCAAGTAATGTGGGATATGATCAACAAAGATACTTCTCAAGAAAAAGAATTATCCAAAGAACATAAAAAAGAGATCAAACAGAGCTCTTCTCGAGTTGATTCTGTTAGGGACGAAGGATTAGATGAACAGAAAAGCCAATCTAACTCTACTACTATTTCTGGAGATTCAACTGGGCATGGAAGCCCGTCTAGCTCAGTTGGTAGAGCGCAAGGCTCTTAACCTTGTGGTCGTGGGTTCGAGCCCCACGGTGGGCGAATTAAGGTTTTGCTGCCGTGGACAATTTTTTTTTCTTTTTTTTTTTAGTCCGTCATCGCGGAATTGCGTCTGTACATGTTCCCTGGTTATTCCTATTTTCCGAACTCGAGGTAAATTTGGTAGTTGATTTTTTTATATATTTTACTCACAATTTGACCGGTTAATTGTTTTTTTTCAGTGATGGAGCTTGAACAATAAATGGGATGAGCTGAAGTGTAGGACTTTTTTCTTAAATTATAGTTCATCGAGTTTGGAAGAGAAATACTAAATTTAATAATTTTTCAAATTCAAAATAAAATAAACCAAATTTCAAAACATAGTGGGCTATATACAATCCTTGAGTTTTGTCTGTACGAATCTCCATCCTTAAGTTTTGTTGAAGACCTTTTTTTTAATTTAATTTTGCTGCTTTCCAAAAAGATTTAATTTGATATAGATAGAGAAACAACAATATATGTCACGATTAAGAGTCCGACTATTGTTAGGTAAGTTCGTGTTCAGAACTAATTATAGGTTTGGTCAGAACGAAATATATAGTATACAATGAAAACAATACTATTTTTAGACTGGCTTTATTATTTTATTATTATACCAAAAATTGATATTTTCTTTTTATTATATATGTTAAAAGCCTACAACTATTTTCACCCACTTTCACCACTACGGAAAAAAAAACATTTTTCACACCGGCGTGGAAGATTAAATAACATCTTCTTTTAGGCTTGTAAAAGTTTCTTCATTTCAGTCAAATCTTATTATTTAATATCTGGCATGGAAGATTTGATATTTTTTACTCGTCATCGCTTTTATGACTTGATATGATTTGAAAAGACTTGATATCCAGTGTAATATATAATTTAGATTACATTATTTCTTTGGTAATACGCATCATAAAACAATAGCGTTTTTAGAAAGTTTTTGGTGCTTACGTGGTTAGCCTCTTTTAGCTAGCTCGTCAAAATTAACACTAATATATATAGAGAGTGAGGCTATGGTGTTATGCAAAGTACAAATTAGCCCCACTTTATATCCAATTTCAAAATTCCAACAATCGATCCGAACCATTGAACATGATCTACATATTGAAATCTAGTTGGAGATTGAATTTTACATTTTTTTAATTTTTTGCAATTTTTTAAAGAGGTAGAAAAGTTGCTAATCAAACGGTTTCTGGACCAACAAAAGTTGCAATTTTCCTACCTCTCTAAAGAATAGAAAAAATAAAAAAAAATATAAAATTCAACCTCCAAGTAGATTTCAATATGTAGATCATGTTCAACGGTTCGGATCGATTATTGAAATTTTTACATTGGAGATACGGTGTGAAACATTAGGAGTTTGGTGCTCCATGGAGCACCTTAGCCTATCTCTCTCCATCTCTCTCTCTCTCTATATATATATATATATCAAAGGAAACATAAAAATAAAATTGTAAACAAATAACAAACAATTAGTACTATAATTTAAAGTAAGTATCAAAGAAAAAATAGATTAAATAACATCTTTTAGGCTTGTAAAAATTTCTCCATTTCAGTTTGCAAGTCAAAAGAAGAAAATAAATTCATCATTATGCATCAATTTGCTTCGAAATGTACTTGAATTTTCAATTCCTCACATGCCTCGTTAATTAAACACATGTGATATCAAACGAAATGATAAAAAAGTCATAACACATCATAAACTTTTTTTGCAAGTAGAGAAAGATATAATATCTTCCACACGTACCACATTTCTCCAATGGCAACACCTCTCCAATGTAATGGCATGGGCATAAAAACAACAAGACTTGTGCCATTTCTTATTGGAGGAGCAGTCACTCTCATCCTAAACATAAGATAGAGAGTGGATCGTGTGCTTTCATTTTCAATTACTCACATGCTTCGTTAATTCACGACGAATTAAGTGACCGGATAGCGGTTTCTATATCTTTTTCTTTTCCTCTTATATGTTGGCTAGATGTTTCTCCATCTTTTTTTTAAGGAACTCCTACATAAACACATAAATACAAACTTAGACAAATAACAAACAATTAGTACAAGAATTCACAGTTAATGTCAAAGGAAAATTAGATTAAATAACCTCTTCTTTTAGGCTTGAAGTGAAAAAAAATCTGATTTTGACACCACTATTTCTTCAAGATGGAAAATGTTCACAAATAAATAATAGGTAAAGCTAAGAAAGACTAAATCATTGTTCTTGATTTTCTTTAAATCTTTCATATCAACACCTCCATCAATACAAAGAGAGCTCAATCAATCACAGAACAAGCACAAAAGATGACCTTCTTAAGTTCTAGATTAAGTAGTAGTGGATTAGAAACCATACCTTAATCATCAAAGCATACCACATCTTTGAAGATATTGTAAGCCATGACCGTACAATTTCCAATTCCTCCCATGTCTTGTTAACTTCCTTCATTATTTTCATCCCTCTCATGTCTTTTTTCCGCTTCGTGTTATGCTAGAAATCTATAATTCAAAAATTATGAAAGATAAGTACATCAGTTGTTTCAGAGTGTCATTTAAATATTTCTAAACTACTTAAATACAAACAAATCAGCATCCATATTTCTTCTTTTAATTATCGCAAATAAAAAAAACAAGCACAAAAAAGCGATAACCAGCAATAATTGGCAGTGTTTAAAAGTGAGAATCATGATACGAGCAAAGAAAACTATCTACCCTTAAAGAGAGACTGGAAAAGGAGCAGGCTTCGGTGTGATGGACTTGAAACATGCGAGGCTCGAACGACACAAGGGTTTGAAAAAAGGACTAGAAGGGGGAAGAGATGCCTGATGTAGTGGGGAGGTGAGAGAGTAAGAGTGTGGGGATTACCAGAGGTGGCTCGGAGGGAACAAGTTATGATTGCAACGAGCTAGGGTTTATAGAGAAGAGAAGAAAGATAGTGTGAGATATGAGATGCAAGATATTTGGGATTTGGGCGGGATTAAGGTTAGAAATAGACCAAAGTGTAGTGGCATTCAGAGATGTTAAATAAAAATCACGAAAAACTTTACAGGAAAGTTGTAAGTCTCAACAGGTGAGTGAAATTGTGTTTAAGGTGATTTGGATTGTGAGGATCTAGGTTCGAATACCAGGACCCAACATTTTTCACATCAAGAGTTTATCCTTTGTGTTTGTAGGTGCCAACATAAAATCCATAGTATAAGTACATATTACAATTGTGGAATTATTTTTTTTTATAATTTTGGCCCGTAGGCTATCATTTTACTTCTACATGTTTTTACAGAACAGTTTGTACCATGCCATACCCCATCTGTCGCAAGTTTTGCCTGAAGGCAACTGAACCCCTAGTTGCGTAGAAACTAAAGCCCCCATATATACATAAAAAAAGGGGCTAATTTTGCCCAAAAATCAAAAAGCTTAATAGTAAAGTTTCTTTTCAACTGACACATTATGCTACTTCGTCTTCCAACAATTGTGGAATTATGAATTTAAGTCCAACATTTCAACTCATTATGAAAGCTTAATTTTATTATGGAGACTTTAATTATTTTATATGTGATTGTACTTTTGTTGTGCATATTAATTGTAAAGGTAGGAAATTGTAAAATTTAGTTGTGTATAATAAACAAGTATCACACAAATAAAGTATATAACACCTATTAATTACAAGTTTTCTACCATATAATCACAGGTAACAATCACACATAACAATAAGTACCAACGAAAAATCAAGTATAACAATAATACATAACAACCTAGTATCAATACAATCCAGCATAGCAACAAAAAATAGAGACACATAACCATCAGAATACACCATACATAAAAACAAAAAACAATGGATTCTATTAAAAGAAAAACTTTCTTTGATGCTAGTATATTTTATGCCAATCTTCAAACTCCCAAATGAATAATCAAAGCACTGAACAAAATACAAAGAAACTTATGAAGGCATGGGCACCAAAATAAACAGGGCATTTCAGACAACATTCTTGCACCAGAATCTATCCACCAAACTAGCAAAATGAAATTCCAAGAGACATGAAGAAGCATACCTTTCTTCGCCATTCATTTATCTTGGGTTAACTGTGTAATTTAAGTCAAATTTAGCGTAAATTAGAGTCCAATAAACAAGTTTTTATTACAAAAAGAGTTCAAGTCACTACCTTGCAGCGTTTAATGCAAAAACAGGTATTTGAAGCAAAATGAACATAATTGTATGCAAGTTGGAGCAATTGGACCATCTGCCAGGTCAATTGCGGCTACAAGAACCTTCCTTGCAGCTGCAATCAACCACTATAGATCAAACACAACAATTGCAGCTTGTTTGCGGGCGCAAGATACTTCCTTGCGGTCGCAATGCAAGTTGCAATCCACATCAGTGACTTGTTGTTCCACATCAAGACCAATTGCGGTCGCAAGCCCATCTATTGTGGCCACAATGTATGTTGATAGAGCACAACAGAGAAGTGGAAGTTTCCACTTCTGCTTCATTGCAGTCGCAAGAGCCAGTATTGTGGCCGCAAGAGAGTGTGCAGAATGTGGCAGAGAGGTGTTAACACCTATTCTCAGAATAATTGCGACCGTAAGAGGAGTTATTGCCCCCGCAAGAGACTTGCGCAGAAACACAAATTGACAATTCCAGAAGATTATTTTTGGGTTTTTGCTTCCTTATAAATATCAGTAGTTATAGGACAACCATGACATGCTTTTATCACGAATTTCAACTAGTTAACAGAGAGAAAACTTAAGATTTTCAGAGAGAGAGAGAGAAGAAGAAGAAGAAGAAGAAGAAGAAGAAGAAGAAGAAGAGTTAAGCCTTGAAGGAGAAATTGATTGTATACCTCTATCTTTCTCTATTTTTCTTTGTATCTCTTTATTTGATCATGTTTAGCCCATTGGTCATGTCCGGCTAAGTTTCTATTAGGAGTTGTTAGGATGACTTGAAACTCTTGTTGCAATACTTGTTTGAGTAATGAAATTTCTTGTTTGGTTCTATGATTTGCTTTCTATTTTATTTGTTACAATCTCATGAATTGTTATCTTAGGGTTTAGTATTAAACCTTGATCGTAGAAAGTAAAGTGATTAATTGGCTAAGTACTGAAAGGTGACGCTAATTGATTGCGAATTTTATCTTTATGACTTGCTTGCTATTTGAATTGCTTGAATTTAAGATTTGATATTTGCAATAGAGATATTGGATCTTAGATCCAGACCATAGGAAGTAGGATAATTAACGAACTAAGGACCGAGAGGTGATGTTTGTTAATTACGAGTTTTACCTAAGTATTCTAACGAATTGTACTAAGTACCAAAAGGTAAAATATGATGACTTAGGATAATCAGGACAATATGAACTTAATGGGTCTTGACTAGTTTAACCAAGTATCGAGAGGTGAAGTCATAACTAGTGCAAACACGGCATCGAAATAGAAATATCACTTGGTACCAAAATATGAAAACCGTACCCTCATAATACCAAGAAATTGATTACCAAACAAGTATCAATAATTGTGGATAGTACATCTTAACAAGTTCTAATCAATTTGTTAATTGAGTTAGAATTCACAACAATATTTAGTTTTTTTAGTTTACAATCGCAAATCAACTCAAATTTGAAACCTTTCTTCTCACTTTTCTTTTCGCTTAAATTAAATTTGCTTAAATCTGAAAGTTAAATGCGATTTGTTCCTGTGTATTCGACCCCTAAGTACTATAATAGACGATTGTATACTTGCAACCTCTATCTTGCAACTTGGAATTGTAAAACTCTATATCAATATAGCGGTAAGATTTTTAAATGTTAATTATTTTGACTTTTGAAATAAGCATGTTTTTTTTTTCAATTTCTCATGACAGTTATTATGCTCTTATGCATCAGTACATTGATATTGATAGTTATTGATACTAATGTAAGTTATATTAGTATTTGCAACTGATATATCGTCGTTATATCGTCGCTATATTACTAAACGCTAAATGACTTCTGCACAGCTACGAACCGCTATCCACTGTTTAAAACCTTACTATGGTTTGACGGGCTGCGTCTTAGATGAATTATTTGTAATTATACAATTATGTGTGTTTTTCCAAAAGAAAATTATGTATAGTTTTTATTATTATTTCGTATATTTTCATGATGAAATTGAATGACATGACAAATTAAAGCTGAACCGTACAAAAGATGCGCAGCGCGCAAGTTTCCGAAAACTTGAGAATGATGTCATTACTATCAATTGAATTTATTAAGCTCTTCCTACCAATTTATTGACATCTCTACGTTTCATAAAAATTATAAGCAATATTTCTTTTACATTATTTTGTTTTCCGTATAGATCCCGAAATTATTTGACACCGATACATACGAGCTAGTTAATTAAGAGGAGGGGATACAATGCAAGGACTATTGGTGTTGAAACGATGCTAATAAAAATAAATCCAAAATTGATATATTTAAAAATTCAAGTAACATTTTTTGTGCCATCAAATTTAGATTTTTTTTATTATTTAATGATAAATTGTGTGATTTGGAGGCACAATTACATAACGTATATTATACGAACACAACAAATACACAGTTTTGACTTTCTTTTGAGATAAAAATATCTATGAATGCTATCTATTGTAAGGTACGTACATAATGAAATTTCTGATTCATGTAATTCATATGAATAACATCTAATAATTCAATTTGTCAATTTAAACACAAAGTTAAGAACATGTAACATTTGATTCGAAATTAAACAAGGACACAAGATTTGAAAGGATATCAACTGTAGCATTCGTTTTTACAAAAGATCCATTGCTTTGGGAAGTTTCACAAGTCTCAAGTGTATAACAAGTATTTCAAATTGAAACTTGAAAAAGACATCGGACTTGACACAAAAAAAATCTTACAACCCATTAATAAGCTTAAACGAGAACTATGATTTGTCAGCTTGGAGGCCCAAAACTGAGATGACAAAGGAGGATTTGTACTTTGGGGGTATCATTTTTTACTCCGGAACTGTATTCTCTGTAGGGTTCTCAAAACGGGGCGGGTCGGGTATCTGTGGATCTGACCCGTTCGGATTCACGGATCCACGGGTACGGCGGATTCACGGGTACGACGGGGCGGGTATGCACGGGTCCGAACTCAAAACCTCCAACCCGACCCGTGATAAACCCGGGCGGGTCCAGACGGGTCGGGTCGGATCCGTCCAAATTTTTGAATTTTTTTCGAATTTTTTAATATAAAACTGCACATTATTTTAATATATATATATTTTTTCGAATTTTTCTGATTTTTTCTGATTTTTTTTAATTTTTTTGAATTTTTGCACGGATCTACGGGTCAGATCCACGGGTCGGGCACGGGTCTACACGGGCACGAGTTTAGACAGATTTGGAGGATTTGGGGCCAACCCGACCCGTGATAGATCCGTGGATCTGGGATCCGCGGATCCGGGCACGGGCGGGTAGACCCGCCCGGATTTTTTTTAAACCCTAATTCTCTGCATCATTTTTGCACGTTGCACCTCTTTGTATTCGATTAATATGAATCGTTTGATTAGATCTGAATGGTTGATCGTCAATGATATGATTCATGAGTTTTTGTATTATAAAATCACATCCGTTTAAATCTAATTCAACAATCCAAATTAAACGGGTGCAGAGAAAATGGGTGCAGAGGATATCAATTCAATTAGCGTTGTCAAACGCAAGAAACGATCACGCAAATGTCCTCTTAGGTCTTACGTTGTGTTTTATGAACGTAAGAAATTTCTTTTGCGTCTTACGTGATGTTTAACAATTTTTTTTTGCGTTTACGTTTGCATTTAATTAAACGTAAGAAACGTTAAAAACATTTAATTTTTTTAACGTGTACCAAATGCACAGCATAACAAAAAGATAAAGTGTGTCATATGAAACTTACAAATTTCTAAAAATAAAGACTTCTAAAAAAAATTGCATGCATTCTTAAAATAGACTAAAATGAATTGGTTATATGATGGAATTCGTTACAAACCTCATCATAAAATTGACGTCATACTCACTTTATATCCCACAGGTCTAAAATTAGAGAAGTTCGTCAATTTGGACCATTTTTGTAAGAACAAATGGTTGTGACTAGATTTGGATCATAAAATAATTTTTATGTTGTATTCAATCAAGGAAATAGAATAGATTCTCTCATGTGCATGTGAATGTAAAAATCATTCTTAGTCATCTTCATCTGCAAAGATATTTAAGTTTCTACAGAATAACCATATTTCTACTCTACACTCCAAATTGTTTTAGACTCGTAGAATTCTAAACATAAGACGAAATAAACGCAACGAAAGCGATCATTTTCGTTTACGTTGCGTTTAGCTAAACACATCAAAAATCATTTGTGTCTTACGTTGTGTTTAACAAACACAATAAAAATTTCTTATGTTTAACGTTACGTCACGGCAAAACAAAACGCAAAACGTTCAAAACGCAATTCGTTTACAGTCCTACTCCTAATTAATATAATTGAATCAAATTTATAAAATAGGGTAGTAGATATTATTTAGGAGAAAAATCAAATAGGGGTAGTAGATATTATTTACTCCTAAGTACACACGGAATGTCATTTTTTAGACTATTGACAAATTTCTGACATAATTAAACTATGGTTTCCAATTTCCATACAACATAAGAGAACTTGATACATCATAAAATTTCATTTTGTATAATTGGTTTTTTCCGGCACAAAAAAAATACTGGGACTAAACATCTTATCTACCGTAGCAATAATTTTGATCTAGAAATATAATATGGAAAATGAGGAAAAACATGAAAGAGACAAAGACAACGTCAAACCTCTCTGTTTTGAACTTTCAAAATATAAATAAATATTACTGTTGTAATTTAATTTTTGTAATCCAAAAGGAATCTACCATCAACGACCCATGATGGATGCATTTAATGCTGCATTGGGGATTGTATGATGTTTTTCCATCTCTAAGCAAGCGCAAGATGTCTGTTTTTTAGTCGTGATTTTCAATTTTCAAATTACGACCTCTCTCTCACTCACACTTTCCCTCGTGTTTTGAGCTACGTTTCCTTGGCTAGCATTGGAATTTGGAAGCAAACATATGATTTGATTTGTTTTTTGAACATGCAGAGTTTAATGTTAGTCCTTGCAATTATATGTTTTCCTAATTAAATCCTACTGTTTTGTAAAATAGTATACTAAAAATAATATTAACGATAATAATTATAAAATAATAATTATTTTTATTTTTATTATTATTATTATAATAATTAAAATAGTAATAAAATAATCATTTTGCTAATTTTATATTTTTTTGAGTTTAGCAAAATAGCAATAACCCAACGTTATTTATAATTTACTAATTCTTGCTTGAATCATAATATATATAGAATAACAATATTAACTCTAGAATAGAACTTTCATAAAAAAAAAACTCTAGAATAGAACTTTTCCGAAGTATCCAAACACAATCATTATGAAAAATGTAATTTTAGCATGCAGTCCTGCTATCTGAAATTTTCAATTGTCTCTAAATTTTTGGAATAAAAAATATTTTTATATTTTATTTATAAGATACTTGTAGAATATAATATAATACAACTAACAACATTAATTAATGTAATACAACTAACAACATTGATTATTTTATGATCAGATAAGTTCTCGTATGCGGAAAAATCATTAACCATGCAAAAAATTATGGCACAAAGAGTGAAGTGTTCTTTCAAATGCGAATTATATACCTATACTTTCCTCCATAATTTTTGGAGATCATCCAGCAATGATGCAAAATACACGTCTATATCATTTCTAGGTTGTTTAGGATCTGAAATTAACAATAGTATCATTATGTATCTCATTTTCACGCACAATCATGGAGGAAAGTTGTACACACAAAATAGGAACGACCATGTACTGTGACAGTTATTCATATTATCGTAAAGATTCAATTTGTCACTACAGAGTTCTAATCTCAAATTTCTAGGCTCACTCACAAAATTTTCGAATTTTCTATCTACGTTTCTCCATTCGGAAGAGTCGGCGGGGTGTCGTAATTTTCCATTATTTTTTCTGCAATCTTCATGCCACAATTTGGTATCTTTTGGATTCACGAAAAGATGCCAAAACTCTGGTATTATCGGTAGATACCATAACACCTTCGTCGGTGGCCTTTTCTTTCCATCTTCACTCTCATTGTCGCTTGATTTGTACCGGATGCATTGCATGTTGGGAATTTATCTAGATTGTTGTACTATTTTCGATAAAGTATGTAGTCATTCGAACATGCATGAATTTTCTTTACTTTCAAACTTAAAGGACAACAGTTTTTAGCCCCATAAGTTGAATCCGGCAACATGTTATTTTTTGACAGCATGTCTCCTAAAAGTTGGAGTGAAGATGAAGAACTTTTATCACTCCATCCATTCTTAGCTTTGAGGTTATACAATTTTAAAATAATAGATATTTTCATAAATTTTGTGCAATCAGGAAATAATAATATATTAGATCGTGTCGAAACAAATTATCCAAAATTCTGAAAATGTAAGCATAATCATTTTCAACATCACTCATCATTTCATCCAATTGATCATTGTTTGTACATTACGGATTATCTACATTTTTCATAATTTCTATTTCATCCTTTAATCCATCCCGTACATTTTCAATATTTTTGGGCTCCAAGTCATCTCCTAGAACAGCTTATGAATATGATACATTCCGGCTCATCCCAACTACTTCTACAAAATTTTCGGCTTGCTCTTCATACCATATTAATCTGGTGTAACATTTCATAAATTCATGCATAATCAAATGATATTCAACTTCATCGACATCCATATGTCTTACCAAGTTTTGACATTTCGAACATGGACAAATAAGTGTATTTTCACCGCTTAATTCCATATATTCAACGGCACACTTCATAAATTCTTCAATTCCTCTCATGTATCCATTTGTATTATGTTTTCCATACATTCACATGCTACGACGATCCATCTGAAAAATAAATTATTCTCATGTTAATTTTAGGGTATGGGTTATCAAGTTCCAAATAAGATTTTGGGCTGGCCAACCATCCTGACTCACTATTTGAACACTTTGTCTCACTAGTGGACATATGAAGGTTGCAATCTAGCTAGTATTTGAAAAAAAAATCCGACAGCATTTCTCATTAGCTCTCAGAATACACAGACAAATATTTGCATGTACGCACATACTCGTGAGAGCAAAAGAGGAAATGATGAAGACGAAAGGTGGTAGGTTAACTGCTGAAAATGGAAATTACATATTAATATATTTACCATTAATCTAGCAAATAATAACAAATTCTAATACAAAAAAGAAATAAGATTGATAAAAAAAATCTCCAAATAGTTTGATCAAGAAGGAATGATGATGATGATGATGGAAGATGATCAATAAGTTGTGCATTAATATAGAAGATAAGCTAGAAACTCATTTAATGAGGTGAATTAATGGTGGCAGCAGCAAAAATTGTAAAGTTTAGTTGTGCGATGCTGGTTGGAAAAGAATGATTTTTTTATTTATATCGATTGTATACAAATAACCGATATTGAAGAGTTTTTAATACCAGGTTCTATACAGTAACTGATATAATCAGAGTTTTATATAGGTTGCTTCAGAGCAATCGCTATTAAAGGTGTTTTTTATACCGAATGTTACTGCACAATCGCTATTAAAACCCTCCATAGCTTTTTCACATTTTCTATGCACTTTTTATATTCCATTTCTTCTAAGAGTCGGTATTAAATGTTTCAATAGAATTTCTGTTATGTCACTGAACTCTTTTAATATTCCTTATTTTGCACAACAAATATAAAAAAAGAGAGTATTAGAGTCTCTTTCTATTGTAGTATAGTAGTATGCAATATTTTTTTTTTTCTATATTCTTTGTGACCACATACTAATCATTATCAAATTTACCAACAACAAAAATAACGACAATAAATATCGCATCTCACATCTGGATCCATTTTACATTTTTGAAATCACCTCCAGCATAGTTGCAAGTTCGTAGGTTTCAAAACTCTAAAAACAATTGAAAATTTTAAAAAGATGGCCCTAGACATTCCTTTAGTCGATCGAAAAACAAAAATAACTAGGAAGTCTTCAAATCTGAACGAAGTAATAATAGAAAAGTTAGGAGTTATGATGTAAAATTTTGATTCCTTTTAATTTGTACTGTTGTTGTTTTGGTCAACCCAAGACAACAAAAGAAAATAGAGAAGAAGCGTGTCATGTGGGCAGCTTAAATGCATGTAACATGGTTCAGCGATCGAGCCTTAATTATCCTCTGTAACTTGTGCAATGCAAAGTTACAGTTATCAGTTTATAGTTGAACTTCCTGTGGCCCCTGTTATGCCAGTAAAATGCCACACAGTTGCTCGCAGCTAATTTCTTGTTTCTCTTTCATGGAATCCTGGTTTATGGGTTAATTGGGCATAGGAATTTGGTTGCGGAAACTTGCGGTTTCAACCAATGCAATTTGTTTTTTGTTGGTACCTCTCCCTGCTGTCCTTGATTTTATAAACATGTTATGATTTAAAATTTGGTGTCAGAATGTCATTAATAGACCCTTCTATTTGATTCTCTTTGCTGAGTTGTTAATCAAACCCTAGGCAAGGTATAGCTAGCTTGCATCTTTTCTAATAGTCATTTCTTAATTTATTCTTTTATTTGTTAATTGTTGAAGTTATCATGGGAACATTGGAAGAAGGTTACTGTATATATATTTACCATTGGGTTTACAATGACAAATGCATTGTTATATATAAAGGTTAAGATTTCTCAATATTTTACTAAAGGGTGAAGAATTAGTCTGAATAATAAATTTAAAAATATTTTTTTGAAGTTAATTAATATTCATATGCAGACCATGAAATATTTAAGGCATCTTTCCTGGTCCAAGCTGTATGTCTTGAATCTTGCATAACATAAAACATATTTGTCAATTTCTTATCAAAACATGCATCCCAAATCATCTGTCACAAATATTTCAGAACAAGTTTTGTTTGAATTTACTGACCGTTGGATCCGCCGGCACTCAACTTGCAACAAGCACTATTATGGATATATATACTTGCATGAGAAAATCCCACACTCGTAAAACTTGCTTTGTTTTTACAACCTTCATTAATTTTGTGCTTTCTTTTGAAACTGTCACCTTGGTTTCAAAATAGAGGAAGCGTAGTGCCCACGTGAATGTCTGCCAAACAAACATTCACTTGCATATTGGGTTCTCCTTCCTCTCTGTAAGTTATATAAGCTAGGGTTTGGTTTTGTATATTTTACAGAACACAAAAAAGAGCTTCATTAATTAGCCCATTTCCCCAAGCTATATGTGAGAGTTTGGAGACATAGGAGGGAATCATCTCTGGACTTGGTCAACATAGCAACTTTGGTGCTCTAATTGAATCAATTAAACAGCAACAGTTACAACACTCAATATATTAGATATTGTAAATTAAATATACTCTTTTATTTGCATATTTGTAGAACTAGCTATAGTTCTGCTTGTATTTTCCTTGAGTTTTTGGACTAAAGTTAAAACAAAGTAGTTATTTTGATTCCTTTAAAAATTTATAGTAAAGTAATATATAGAAATAAATTACTGTGCTCCGCGAAGTAAAATGAGTGTTTTACTTCGACATAAAAATCACACACCGACAAATTAAATGGATGATTTAAGTTGCTCAACACAATTTAAACATCAAAATCTCCTAGAAAATATAATTTGAGCATTTTTGGAGCTTTGTAGCTATGTTTTTAAATTTATCGAAAATTAACACATTTAAATATTAAAAAATAACACTATTTAGTGTTATTTTTCAATAAATCTAAAAACATAGCTACGAAACTTCAAAAATGCTCAAATTCTATTTTCTAAGAAATTTTGATGTCTAGATTGTGTTGAGCAACTTAGATCATCCATTTAAGTTGTCGGTGTGCGATTTTTTATGCCGAAGTAAAACACTCATTTTACTTCACGTAGCATGATAATTTATTCCTATATATATATAGTATTGTATAAAAACGAATTCTTTCATTTATTATGTGATAAGGATGCCAATGTCAAATTTAATAGATTTGAAAATTCACCTTTATTCACATTAGATCGTTATTGATGGTTTAAACTGTCTTGACCGTCTTGAAGTACTTGAATCATGCATTGACTCTACTTTTATGAGTTAAAAGGTAGCACTTGTTTTTTAATGGTTGATTCATTTTCACATTACAAGAGTTCAAATTAACGAAAGAAGAGCGAAAAGCATGGGCGTAAAAAAAAAATAAAGAGGGTTCATGCTTTCGATTCTATTTTTTTATTATTTATTGGTCGTAGACTTACAACACACATAAATAAATAAATAAACTTGAAAACTCCTTTAAAAAGAGTCCCGCCGGAACTTGAACCACATCTTTCCATAAAAATCTTGTGCATTATCACTGCTTTCGATTCTATTATTTAGTTGGTCTTGTTTTTTTTATACATTAATTCGAGAAATAATAAGACACAAGTTTTTAGAAACTAGGGGAGATAAAAGGTTCGTTACGCTATTACCTTATATCCTAACAAATATAAGAGGAGATTACTTGGCGAATCTTTATTCTGATTTTTGAGAATTTTGATAATCATAAAAAATAATAATTTTACTCCAATGTTATAGAGATCTATTATTTATATATCATGCAAATAAAATATGACGAGATTTTGTGTATGTTTCTCATTAATATATGAAGTGTCATACGTGATAATTCAACCTTATGGAATTAATGATATTTGATGCATCATTAAACACACATTAAATTACATGTAATTTGATTCATAGGCTTTTTATATGTACAACAATATACTTAGAATAGTTTTTCATTGGATCAAAATTGTCATCAAAAAATATTATTAGAATCGATTACAACCATTGATAGTTATCAATAGTAGTGCAATCCAAGCTGATTTTGATCCATAACAGAATTAATCATATATATACTTATACATTTAATTTTCCAGTTTTCAATTTTATTTGAATTTATTTATTTAAAATATTCATTGCTAATATTGTCAAAAGAATTGTTTTCAAATAGTTGCTCACAAATAAATAGACTGATTATACACAAGATTAATTATAAGCTTCTTGTTCTCACATGTTTATCTCCTCTTGAACTCTGTTAAAAAGGAGTTATAAAAGTAAAATAATTTAAATGCTGATGTCTTCTTTTTTATATTTTTGGTTTTCTTCTATGCCTTCCTTTTTGCTTTTTTGGTATTGACTTTTTCTTTTACTTTGTCTTTTTCTTTACCAGATGCTGTACATGAGACCCGAATAGGCAACACTCAAATATTTAAGAAACACACAAATTAAATTCGTATGTTGACCTCCGTCATGTATATGATTGAGGAATAAAAACTTATTATACTTCTGTGTAACACACACAAAAAAAATTATTCACATTATATTTCTCTTTAAATGTTTTTATTTAAGAGCTACTGTTAGTTTCAACACTCATTTATACTATCAGAATTTTAATTATTAACGTGATTAGATATATTTTTTTGTGTGGCAAAATCAGTTTCACAGAAATAATTTCTTTTTTCGTTAATTTATCACGAAACAAATTATGAACAAAAAAAATTGTTTCCACGAAAATATTTCTTCATTTTCCATGAAAAAACTCTATCCATGAAATACTTTAAATTTTTAGCGGGATAATTCCCTCCAAAGCTTCACGCAATTATACTCTCTGTTACTAGATCTCTCTCTCTCTCTCTTTAATGAAAAAACTCTACCCACGGAAATACTCCAATTTTTTATCGAGAATATTCCTCCAAAGTCATCTTCCTTCTCTTCCTTTCCTCTCTACTTTCTCTTGATTCTTTCTCTTACTTTCCACAAAAATTTTAACAGTCTTCTCTTCCACCTCCGCACCGAGCCCTAGAAATAACGGTGGAGTCTTCTCTTCCTTCTCTGTTAGCTCTCTTTTTGATGTAAGTGCTTCTCTCCACTATAAAAGCTTGTTTTTTTTTAATGGATATTTTTGATATTTTTATTTCTTAAATATTTTCATAATGAGTGTTTATCTTCATATGCAAATATCAAGTCTTGATGCATAGAAGTTTATTTTTCAGGATTTTTGAACAACTTTTTGTATTATGTAAAATTATATAGCCAAATTTTAGATAGAAATTTATTTTATATTTTGTGTAGTTTACAACATGTAAATTTTGATGCTACTTGATTTTAATTGGTATTATGACAAATAAAAGTTGGTTAATAAAATTTGTGCAGCAATAATAAAATTTATCGACAAAATAATGATTCTACTGACAAAATAATATATTTACTAACAAAAATAATGGTTTCACTGACATAAATAATATATTAGCTGGAAAAAATAATATCATGACGAAAATAATGTTTTCATAACTCTTAAAAAATATGCAAATAAATAATAATTATGTTGATAATACAATTATTTTTTAGTAACTTTTGAAGCATTTATGTGATAATTTCTGAATTATTTCCGTGCAAATACCATGAAAATGTGTCATACTAATCATGAAAATAAAATTAGGCGACCCACAAGCAAAGTTATTTTCGTGGAGTTATTTTCATGCTTAGCTCCACAGAAAAATAGTATTTTCATGGAAAAAATGTTTTTTGTGAGGAGAGTAGTTTCATGAATTCATTTTCATGGTTATTTCACGAAAAAAGATGTCTTTTCCGTTCTTATTTTCACACAACAATCAAATAATCAAAATAATGATAGTGTTATTTGTAGATTTCTTTTTTTTGCAGAATTCGAACATGTATCTCTTCATGATAGAGATGAAACAGCTTATTGCCACATGTGTTACTTTTTAGTTTTAATCAATTTAAAACTGATAGTATATTTTTATTATCATACAAATTGCAACACCACAAATCATTAACTTTGTATTAAATTGTCTTTTTTTATACCAAACTGAATTTAATAAATCATGCACACTTTACATATAGTTTTCTTAGACTTTTTTTAATATCTACAATTATTAAGGACTCTTAAATTTGATAAGTCTGCTAGGTCAAGTATCCAACAACACAATAAAGTTCAAACGACCAATCACGTTAAAAAAATCTAAAAAAAATGTAAAATTCAGTTTCTCATGAGATTTTAGTATGGAAATCAGATTTATCGATTTGGATCGGCCGTATTGACTTTAAAATTTAAGATATGAATGTGAAGTACTAAGTGAGTAGTGTTTTATGAAGTACTATAACCTCACTCGTTTTTTCTTGTACTGATTTTTTTAAGATAAAGATAAGGATCACACCACACAGTTTTAATATCCACAAGCAAAGCCTATTCAGATTTCATTTTTGTACTAATTTTAATTTGAAATCAAAATATTGCTATCATATATTGTTCAATAATTTTGTTGTCCAGCACTAATGATTATTAAAAAAATCCCATCTCATATAAAATAATCCTAGTCCGTGTACACAAAAGGTTTCCCATAGCAATATTCTCTAAAAGACAAAAGAGCCATATGAGGCCATCTTGCGTGAATAGCTATATTACTCGCATACTTTATTCTTCTAGCCGTATGCGTATCGGATACGGATACGTCTTAATTGGATACGGTGCGGGTGCGTATCGGATACGCCGTGTGGCATATTCAATTATTTTATATTATTTGACCGATGGATTCGGTCAAATTACGTTTAGAATATGTTTTTGAATACGAATTGAGTTTTTGGATACGGATTGTATTCTTTAGTAATATTAAATAAGCAATTGTATATATTATATAATATTAATCAAACCACATAATTTGTATAGTATTATTTTTGATATAACATGAACTCTTTTGTCAAGAAAATGTTTAATCAAAGACTTAAATTTTTTTGTTATTTCATAAGTATCAATATATATTAAAAAAAAGTTGAATAGAAAAACAAATTTCAAGCATTTTAATATATAATATGATTTTTTTGTTATATATATATCCGCACCGGTATTTGCGATTTTTTAAAATTGTTGTATCGCCGTAGCCGCACTGTATCGGATACAATACGCGCACCCGCACTCGTGCAACACATGTGAATAGTAGTCAATGTAAACTTAGTCCTTATTAATTAGTCAACTCTTCCAATTAACTCTGTTGCCTTCTTGCTAGACTGCTAATTAAGATATATATCTTAGAAAATTGCAATTATCAGTGTGAAAATGTCGATATATATACGAAGCAATTGGCATTGTCTTTTTAGGTTTTCACTTCGATTATACTTTTAAATCTCGTGCACCTCACATGAGAGATATGTTAAACAAAAGAAAAAGGAATCTGTTTGTACACAATACATTATTTGCTCATTAAATGCTCTTCTAGGATCAGTACTTGTTTGATGCCAATGTCTGTTCTCAATTTGACTTCAGAGAAAAAAAAATGGAAGATGGCATCTAGAAAAAACGAATAAAACTAGGTGCATGTCTATCTATATTTTGCTAATGCTTAAATTAGAGGTGGTATGTTGGCTTTTCCGTATTTTCTAGTAATTGTTTTTTTTTCCATAGAAAATTAGAGATTGTCATTGTATTGTACATTAAAGGAATGCTGGTGATGTTGGAATTTCGGTACATTAAGAGTTAGGTGGTTCTAAAAGTAGTAGTTAATTTGACAAAAATAAAGGTTTCTGGTGACGTTTCCACACAATATGCTACGTCTCAGTATATGATTTACCAGTAAAATTCAGTAGCATAATGTGCTGTACAGTCTGTACGGTTTTGCAAAGTAAGGCACCAGTCACTTTACCAGTAACAATTTGATCAAGAAGATACGAATCCTCCGTACCTTACAACTGGTAACATTTAGTTCTGGACAGGTACAGAAATTGGCCATATAAGATATACAACAAGAAATTTCAACCCTTGGTTAATTAAAGAGTGCTAGTGATTTTCAAATTATAATTCATTTAATAGATTAAAGTTACTTAGTTAGGCCTGTGAAATTCTGACAACATGGTTGGTCAATACATATAGTAGGCAGAGATATACTGATATAGCTGTTAATTATTTTTCTTCAAGTAAAATTACTTATAAGCATTGAGAAAATCAGATTAGTCCTGGTTGTCAGGATTTGAAGAAACCCACATAATCACTAGAGTTTAGAGAAAATTAACTTTGAAATTGAATGATGATGTCGCAAAGATTATGGTGATGTATCACTTAACCTCATCAGTTGTTCATGCAAAGGAAGCACACAAAATTAACTCGGGCTTGATTAAAAAGAAGAAAGAAGTATTATCATAATTAATTATAGTACATGTTGAAGTGGCCTGTCAGATTTGACTTACGAAAAAGCAAGCACGGCTAAGAGCCTAAGGTCTGAGATCTAAAACAATTAATTATCAGAAAATTCTGGATGATTCCACTGCATGTACCAGCAAAACGCGTACAAACTCAAAAACTAATATACAGAGTACTTGCTTATGTATATTGAAAAGCAAACACGTTCAGAATTATGTTATTAGATCTCTGGTACCAAAAATTAGAAGTACAGCTCTCATGATAAGCGTTCTCACCATAATCTTTATTTAAGTTCGGCACTCTTTCACTAATTCAAGTAATTACATAGCGTGTGTATATACAATATAGACTGTGCGTAGAGCGCACGAGTTGTCACATGGGACGGACACATGCCTGAAAACACACGCATATTCCCAATTTCTAACATTTAATTGCACCTTGACTCATATTGCTTGAGTTGGAACTTAGATTCCTTCTGTTTTATGCTCTTTAAACATGGGTATTTACTGTTGCTCTAATGCTCTCTTGGTAGCTACGGTTTTGTAATGTCAGTGACAAGTGTAGTAATTTAGTAATTAGGTTTCTCTTGAAAAACTAAGTCGCATTTGCCAACTCAAGGGCAAATTAGCATTCATTGCATAGAAAAAGGGGGTTTATCATTTATGTTGTATATATGTCTACACTCTACACTAATTATTGTCATCCCCACGCATCTCAAATATGTAATGCGGTGGAGTTAGGATGAAACAAGCCACATGAATGATATCACAAATTGAGACGTGAACATATGATAACAAGAAGGTGCAAGGTTTATTGCGGATGCATTGACATTTGACAATGATAAACTTGCAATCAATACAATTCGAATTTTTTATAAAACTCGAAATTAAAAAATCAATTATAGAAAAATTGTTGAACTATAAATTGATGGTCCGGCCAATAACGATTTGTAGTATTCTATCCCATAATTAACTCTTTTTATATTTTTACCATTTTTAATAGAATCATATATACTTTGTGTTTCTTTGATACTACAAAATAAAAATAATGCAAGCATTTTTAATTTTAATTAAAAACAGTTTATAAACGAATTATCCTTTTAACAATTATATAAAACGATTTATAAATATTGAAAAACTACATAAATTGTAAGGTAATTCAAAATGTAGTTTATATAATGTTCCCATTGTCTACTACTATTTGAATGGTTGCTATTGTGTGTGTTACCGTCTGATGAATTATCATGCATGCATGCATTTATGCATAGTTGACTTGCTGTCTTGTCTGAACAAACTTTGGTGAAACAAGTTGGAGAATCCAAACAAAGCAGTTGCATTATTAATTTATTATACATCATATGTAATTCCGACATCGCAACTACTTGCTATAAATATGCCACATAAGCCTCATTTCAACCCCATCTTCTCCATAGTGAGGCAAGTTAATTTAAAGCTCAAAACTAGAAGGCGAAAAAAGATATCTCTATCCTACTCTCTTTTTCCTCCTAATCATCAACAATATCTATCTCTCAACATGGGGGGAACCTCGCCATGCGCCTCGTGTAAACTTCTTAGAAGAAGGTGCACGAAAGATTGCATTTTTGCCCCATTCTTTCCTTCTGACGATCCGCACAAGTTCGCAATTGTACACAAGGTTTTCGGTGCAAGCAATGTTAGCAAGATGCTTCAGGTTCGTGCCAATCCTTGTCTGTTTAGTATTTGCATCTGTGCCGCCATATCTATTTGTGTTAAATTCGTTATTTTTCCAGTTATAAATATGTTTATTTGAAGTGAAATCTCATTTTCCTTAATTACTTCTGAGGTACTCATTTGCATTGTAATGCTGTACTTCCACAACTTCACTTCTTATGCAAATTAACTGTTAGTAATACAGTTCAAATTGGCCTTTATAAATACAGTTATAGCTAGTTTTCAAATAAACATGTTCCTTGAATAATAGAAGGGGTTTTGTTTCTCCCAATTTCTATTTTCTTTAATTCTAGAGAAATAATTTCCTTCCAAATCAAATTATCCACTAAAAATTTCTTATTTTAATTTCGTATACACAAAGAAAGTCTTACAGATGTGTTCAAGCCAAAACTATTTGTCTACAGTCTATGAAAGCATCATATTTGAAAAAATGGGCACAAGTTCACGTGAAGACTAATGTTTCAAATTCTAAATGCCTATATAGGAACTACCTGTTCAACAAAGAGCAGATGCTGTTAGCAGCCTGGTTTACGAAGCAAATGCGAGAATGCGGGATCCAGTTTACGGATGTGTTGGGGCCATTTCTTTCCTACAAAACCAAGTGTCGCAACTCCAGATGCAACTCGCCGTGGCACAAGCCGAGATACTGTGCATCCAGATGCAGCAAGAGCCGCAGATGCCTGAGCCACAGCAGATCGGGGTGTCGGAGGCGGAGAGATCGTATCTGATGCAAAATAATCTAATGGGAGGGATGCCACAACTCATGAGCTTTGGCTCTCCTAGCAATAATGCAGGTCAAGAGCCTCTCAAGAGAGAGTCTCTTTGGACATAAATGTGCACTCTTTTTACTTCTCTTTTAAATTAGAGTTTTAGTTTAGTGTTACTTCTCTTTGTTTTGTAGTGTAGAAGTGAGTAGATTTTTAGATCAATCGGATGTTTTAGAATTAGCATGTTGCCTTTTTTCATTGTACAGTATTTGCACTGTTTCTCATGCATGATCGCTGCGCATTTTACTTTGCCCTCTTATTATTTGGAACAAACAATTCAAAGCTTTTAACCTGAGGCGTTAACACTGCATGCAAAAGTATACTATATATGCTAATTTGCCCCTAGTGATTCTTCAAATGTTCTGATTATCATTGACAAAAAAGATTTTTTTTTTTTTTGAGGTAAGGACAGAAAAGCTTTTTAAACGTCAAATCGCATGTACAATAAATCTGAATGAAATGAAAGGAGTATGAACGAATTCCGTATAACCAGAAATACCATAAAACTGAATGACCAATTAAATATTACGTTGATTCAAGCTTTATACATGCCTTATATAAATAATTAGAAACACGTGAGTCTAGCTAGCGTGTTTCTATAAACATTTTAAGGTGAAACGCTTATGATTTAAATTCTAAAATATCTCATACTAAATGTCAATTTAAATAGCTGTATAATTTATTTATATCATAATTTTGTAGCTAGAACTATTTTTTCATTTTTAAAATTTCTTTGTTATGTACTTATGTTTAATAATTTTCGAGAGATGACTCTAAAAATAATAAAAAATGCTAACATTTCTATCTCAAATTGGACCATCTTTCAAAAATCACTAAAAATAGCTAAAAAAATTCTAAACTGGAAAAACTTAGCATCCTACAAAATTATGATACAAATAAATTATTGGCCTATTTAAGTCGATTGTTTAAATTTTTACCCTTAAGCATTTATCTAAAATGCTTATGGAAGCACGCTAGCAAGTAGGGCTGTCAATGAAATCTTTTTGGTCGTTTACCCGACCCGTATTGTACCCGCTAAAGCGGATATGGGTACGAATTTTTTTTCATTAGCTTATCGGACATGGGTATGGGTAAGAAAAAAATTCCATTAACTTATCGGGTAAGAGTTATATCGTATATGTTACCCATTGGGTAAATTATATAAATATATATTATAATTTATTTCATAGCTTCAAAACAATTAACTAAATTAAAAATAAAAAAATCTGCATTTCTAAGAAAAAATCAATACATCATTGAAATATGCATGTCTTGTTTTAGTATTCAATAATGCATCATGTATATTGATAAAGAAATTGATTTGTATTCTATTTATTTGATAATATTTCATTAGTAAGTACTAAGTAGTAAATTTTTATAGAGTGACAAGTGACATGAAAAGAAATTTTATGATATTTGTAATATCTAGAACGTTATTTATTGTTGCATTTTAGTAGTATATGTATTTATTTGATACTATTAATTTGTCAAAATCATGCAATTTTTTTATTAAATTTTATCTTCTTTTACCCATTATCTACCGTTACCCGTTTCATTACCCGAAATTATTGACTGGTATGGATACGGTATGGGTAAAGAAAATTTTAATGGATAGGATATGGGTAAAGAAAATTTTAATGGGTATGGATATAAAATACCTCCACCCGTATCCTATTATACCCATTGACAGCCCTACTAGCAAGACTCGAAACACATAAGTTTATTTTTTAATTAAAATAAATTTCAAATATAGAGTTGAATTTTTTTTTTCTGATAAAGATCCTCTTGGCCCAACACCATGTTCTTTTGAGGTGTTCATTATTGATCCTCGCAAATCTCGCTTCCAGCGGGATTTGATTCCACCAACCTAGTTCTCTCTCGATCAGAGGTTGTGTCTCTACCACTACATTACATAGCGGGAACTATAGATTTGAATGTACGTTAGAATATATTTTAATATATTGACTTAATTAGCATTTGGAATCATTATCAATAAAACTCTTGTTTAATTGTTATGACAATTTTTTTTGAATAATATAGCTTACTCCTTTCTCCGGAGAGATCAATGAATGTTTTTGTGCCAAACTTATTAGCTTGACGTGCGCCGAATTACTCGTAAATTTAATTACATCTTTTTAGTTCATTGGCTATCTGACCTCGTTGATTTGCTTTAAAAGAAGCGCTACATTGCAGTTGATTAGCGAGATCGACATAGAATTAAAATGTGATGGGCTTGTGTGATGTGTCTCTCATGACACGGATTTAATATACTAATTTTATATCAGGGGGTAAAACGAGAAAAAGAGTGAACAGCCTACGAGTAATGGATAAAATAAAAAAAAGATTAAACAAAGGATGTATATATTGCTTCTAAAATAAATAATTGTCCTTTTATTCATGTTCCAATCTCCAAATGGGTCGGTGGTGTTATCTATAGTTTAAACCTTCCACACCAGGCACCGGATGCAACTTGGTGATATGCTCTGTTATCAAGTGCAATTACACAAATACAACTTGGTGATATTCAATTTCTTTGACTTTATGTGGAATTAAATCAATGTTTTAATTAACACAAATACACAAACACAACTTGGTAATAATAGCATTATTTTAAAATAAAATAATAATAATAATAGTATTATTAATATTATTTTAATAATACAGATAATATAATAATTTTAAAATAAAGTATATATATTATACTAAAATATTATTTATTACAAATATAATACAATATAATCAAATAATAATGATAATTATAGTAATAGTAACAATAATTTAAAAATTATACCAATATACATTATTTTAAAATAAAAATAATAATAATAATTAATAGTAACTATTAATATTATTTTAATAATAAAGATAATGCAATAATATAATAATAAGGTATATATAATATACTAAAATATTATTAAATACATATATAATAACAACATAATCAAATAATAATGATAATTATAGTAATAATAATAACAATAATACAAAAATTATAATAATATGCATTATTTTGAAATAATAAAAGAGGTAGGCTATTGTAATTTGCAAAACAAACGCTTTGTGATTTTGGACCGTTGGATTTGTTGTCAAAATTATATTAATTGCAAAATGTCCAAAATTCAAAGGCCCAAAATCACGAAGCACATGCTTTGCAAATCACAATAGCTCACCTCATAATAAAATAATAATAATTAATAGTAATTATTAATATTATTTTAATAATAAAGATAATATATAGTAATAATAATAATAGTAACAATAATAATAATGTGTATATAATATACTAAAATATTATTAATTACATTGCAAATTTTGTTGCTAATTTTGTCATACGAAACAGTATATTTTAGTATTCCTTATATATGGTGGTACATCGAAATAACATCTTCTACCCACTATTATATTCTTCGATTTCGCATTTGACATTCCTCTCGTGTTAGAATAGAGTTTTATTCCGGTATTCCTTGAGAGCCACACGGACCGTAAGATATATGTTGAATTTTGTACACCCAAAATATTTACGAATGTAATAACTTTTAGTTAATATAAATTATAGATTCAGCAAATCAGAGTTCCTGTCAATTTTTTTCTTCCAAATTGGAAGGCCTAAAGAAATATGACCCTTTTTCTTGATACGCAAATATTGTACTTAAATGAAGTCCTAATCAAGTTATAGCAAAATTTTCCGAACACCTACAATCCTACATTACTAGTGATGGACAATAATCACTACATTTTTAAGACTTGTAATTAGTTAAATCATAATAAAAGTTAATTTTTTTATAAATTATTCGTGATGCAGAATACATAGAAGAAAATTATATTATACCTTTTAGGAGAATTCCATTTTCAATTGATTTCATATACAGTAGTAGAGTTAGGAGTTGATAGTAGAAAATCAAATAACATTAGGTAATTATAATATATATAGAAAATTATATATTAGTAGTTAGTATTTAACAATACGACTACCAAATTAAATAATTATTTTTAATTGCATCAGTGTGTCCAATATGATAGAGGGCTTGACTAGTACCAACCTCCCCAAATATTCCTCTGTCCATGCGTATTATTAGTGTAACAAAATGAATTAGTTAATTAGTATTTTATGTTATTCAGATAATATGGTGTTGCACAATATCGTGTAGCGTAACATTCAGACTGTCGGATTGTGTTGAAATTTGTATCCTAGAAATAAAATTTTCTGATTTTTATCATTTACAGTCAATTACAATTGAGCGATCAATCCGAACAATCCAAAATTATGTAACAAGTTCCTGTGCTACAGTAAATCTGGATCCCAATCTGAAGCACCAACAAGCTAGAAAACACATGATTGCATTGTTTTAGAATAACGCTAAAGTGCAGAGAGGCCAACTGCTAACATTAATTAATTTGTATCTTGTTTAAAGAAGTGTGTTAATTGATTGAGGCCCTTCCGTGTCGTCTTTTTTTAATATAGAAATTAATTATTTATATTTAAACAGAACAGAAAGATGCGGGAGAATTTACGAAAAAAAGAAATGGCCGGGGTTTCAAACCCCGGCATTTCACCTCAATTGAATTCCCGGGGTTTCAAACCCCGGCTTTTCCCTTCCCCTTTATTGCCGGGGTTTGAAACCCCGGCCTTTGTTCTGATTTGTTCCGAAATAAAATCCCGGGGTTCTAAACCCCTGTCATTCTCCAATTCTCGTCCTATATAAACACCCATTATACACAGATTTTAATTGTAGATTTCTTCTTCGCTGCGCTGCGATTTTTTCAGCAAAATTATGTAAGTATTTTATCATTTTTTTATTGTATTAATATTTAATTTGTAATTTTTTATCATCATTTATATTATTTATCATCATTAATATTATTATCATATTAATATTATTTATCATCATTTGTAATTAGTAATTTATATTATTATTTTATCATCATTATTTTATATTAGTAATTTATATTAATATTATATCAATATTTTTATTCATCATTTGTAATTAGTAATTTTATATTAATATTACAATAATAATATTTTATTATATTAATTTGATTATATTAATTTATAATATAATAATATTTTATTAATCTTCATTAATTTTATTAGTAATTTTATATCAATATAATTATATTAGTAATTTTATTAATATAATTATATTAGTAATTATATTACAATAATCATCATTATTATATCAATATAATTATATTAGTAATTCTAATTATATTACAATAATTTGATTATATTAATATTATAATAATATTTTATTATATTAATTTGATTATATTAATTTATATTATTAATCTTCATTATTTTATTATTATATTAATATGAAATTGAAAAATGTTATGTTAAATTTGAGATCATATTTTTGTCTCACTAATTGATTAGAATGTGTTGTGTATAATTGGTACAGGGCGATGATTGTAATAAATGTGTACTATGGAGGTGAAATACTGAGAGGACCCGTAGGTGTAGACTATAATTGTAATGCCAAATTTTCATTTTCTGTAACCGAAGAAACTTGTTTTGACGATGTAAGGAGACAAATATATGTCGGACTTGGCTTAGTGCCTAGTCAATTCAAACTGAACATAAGTGCACGATTAAACACTGGTGGTCCCGGGATTACTTTTTATAATTTGTTAGGTGTAGATAATGATGTGATTTGGAAGTTAGTTATCCAAAATGCAACTCAGCTGATAAATTTTCGCATGTTGGAGGTAATAGTTGAGTCAACTCCAAATATAGATAATACGAGTTATGATCCAAATCCTAACAGTATCCCCGGAAGTAGTTACAGAGCATCTGTAGAGCCTAACAATCCACCGAGAAATGATTACGATCTTAATGTTGAACCAAATACCGATTGTAATCCAATTGGTGAAGAAGCAAATGATCTAACGGGAGAAGAAATACTAGATAATGAAATGGATGACGATCCAGATAATCAGTCAGATGATTCTAATGATAGTATTGAAGATGTAAACATGAACGATATTGAGAATGAAATAGATGTACAGGAGATTTTGAAGGAGTGGCGACAATCCATTCCGTTCATCAATCGAGGCATGAAGCACCCTTGTCCTTCATTCAGTGATCAAGAACCAATGCCATACGCTGATCGTCCCTTCTTCAGAGAAGTCCCTCGGTTCGACGATCCATTAGCAGAAGGTCAGACTTTTGATTCTAAAGCGCACTTGATAGCAGCGATCAATGACATTCAAATTAAAGAAAATAGGGTTTTGGACATTCAAAACAGCAACAAAAAAATGTACGTTGTTAAGTGTGCGAACAAACAATGTGCATGGAGGTTATATGCAAAGGACACAGGCACAGGTGCTTGGATAGTATCCACCAATCCGCACGAGCATTCTTGTTATGGCGTTGCTACCAGGAGGGACCACAAACATCTGACTGCTCGAATGATCGCAGGAATCATTCGAAATCCTCTTAAAAAAAATCTTGAAATGACAGTAAAAGAAGCATATGGGTTGGTCCAGACCGCGTATCCAACTGTGGATCCCTCTTACAATAAAGTTTGGCGGGGAAGAGAAATAGCAATTGCTGACTTATTTGGAAGTTGGGAGAAGTCATATGAGATGTTGACGCCTTTGTTGAGCGCCATCCAATCCTCAAACCCAGGTACCAAATTTCTACTCGAGTCAGACTATACCGAACACGTTGGGTTACGTATATTCAAACGTGTAGCATGGGCTTTTGGACCATGCATCCAAGCGTGGCCCTACCTACGACCGGTGATAAGTATCGATGCCGGACATTTATCTGGTAGGTATGCAGGAAAGCTTTTTATGGCCTGCGCTTATGATGCAGAACAACAACTACTACCTTTGGCATTTTGCATCGCTGAAGAAGAGTCGGTACAAAACTGGGGTTGGTTCTTGAATTGGATTCGTAGAGAGGTTGTTGGACCCGGACGAATATGTGTCATATCTGATCAAGCTGCCGGAATAAAATCGGTATTTGATCAACCTAATTTAGGATGGTGTGAGAGAAATGGTGAAGCTATCCATCGATATTGCTCTCAACATGTTGCTCAGAACATCTGGAAGAAATGTTGCAAGGACAAAGTCATAAAAGGAGTTTTCAAGTGGACCGTTAAAAGAAAAAAACCATGGAGATTTAACGAGGGAATGCAAAGAATTCTAAGAATGAATGCACAAGTCCATGAGTACATCATGAAAACTGGGACAGATCGTGCCAAAGACGATGACCCCTTGGTCGTACATAAGTGGGCTCAATGTGCGGATGGAGGATTACATAGATGGGGTATAATGACATCAAATGGATCAGAGTCATTGAATAATGTTTTTCGCGTCGCAAGACAACTTCCTGTGTGTGCACTTGTGGAGCGCACATTCTATAAATGCGTCGAATGGTTTGTGAACAGAAGGACAGTCGCTGCAGAATGGCAGGCAATGGGCTTGTTGTTTTCACAAAAAGTGACAGAAATGTTGGAAAAAAGGGTAAGCAAAGGTTTGACACACGAGGTCACACCGATGGTTTGGCACGGTGATTTTGAACACTCCTACACTGTTCTAGTGAAGGGTGGTGTACTCTCAAGGGTAAGTGACTTATTACATAAAATCAAATTTTCAAATGCACACCAATTGGTATTACTAATTTATGTTTAATTTCAGGGAACTAGAGCAGATGTCAAATACGTAGTGTCATGGCGACCTCAGGAATCACCTACATGTCAATGTCAAAAACCACAACTGACTGGTATTCCATGCAATCATGTTCTAGCAGTACTTTCATTTAGAAATATCGATCCAAATGAATACACGAGTTCGTATTACAGCATTGAAAATTATGTCAACACATGGTCCGGGATTTTTTCTGAATTTGGTAACGAACGAGATTGGCCCCTTTACCATGGTCCTATAAAAAGGCCGGATCCAACCAAGATCAACAAGGGTAGAAGAAAACATAAAAGAATTCCAATGGCAATGGATGAGATGGAAGGACGCATACGGCGTACTACTGAACAACGAACTGGACGTCATTCTGTGAGTGGTGCTCGACCTACTGGAGTTGACATTACTAACAGGTCCGATGCGCGCCATTCTGTTAGTGCTCGGCCTACTGGAGTTGACTTTACTAACCTGTCCAATGCGCGCCATTCTGTTAGTGATCAACGAACGCGAAACAACAATGTTGACCAACCTAGCACATCAAATTCACATAGTAATTCGAGTCACCGATCAATTGGAAGAAGAATTCAATCCCTATTTGGACGAGCAACAAGTCGCGGAAGTAGATGAGTTTGAATTTTTTTTTCTTTGTTTGTTTTTTTTATGTTTGTTTTAGTGCAATTATATTTTTTAGTGCAATCCATTACAACTAATAATTTTTATTATATTTGTAGTAAAATGCTGAAATTCCATGCAAAAAGTCCATCATAATGCATTAAAAAAAGTAAATCGTAGTGCATAAAAGAAGTCCATCATACTACATAAAAAGTCCATCATACTACATAAAAAATCCATCATACTACATAAAAATGTTCATATAATCCATCATACAACATAAAGTAGACTATGGCTGGGGGGGCTCACGGCGTGACCTAGGGATAAGGGGGCTGGGGGTGTATCGTGCCCGGCGTGTGCCACGTCCCTCTCTAGCTGGTAACTGATATGTAGGTGGTGGTACCTGAGATGTAGACGGGCCTGCCTGAGATGTAGACGGGCCTCCCTGAGATGTAGACGGATATGTCTCATGTGTAGTTGGATAAGCTGGTGGAGGATACGAACTAAAAAGCTCATCCATCAAGCTCTGAGCATATATGTTCAGATCTGCACTCATAAATGTAGGATCTACATCCATAAAGGGAGGATCTCCACCAAGATCAGCAGCGTAATGACCATGATCCGTCGAAATGCCCGGCGTGTACTGACCATGATCCGTCGAAATGTCATCGTTGACGATGTTACTAAGATCCGCTGAAATGCCCGCTCGAGACACCATACCTTTAAAAAATAAATCACAATTGATACTTAGTTTGTTAGTTTCCAACATTATTTACATTGACTAAAGTTAGGAAAATTACCTTCATAGATGTGTCCGTGATCAAGATCTAACAAGTTACCACGACACATCTGCAAAGTTATTTTTCCTACCGCTTTCTTGCCTCGAGTAAGCGCCCACTTAATACCCTGCCTGGTATGCCATATCGCTCGATACACCTGCAATGAAAAACTCAAGTAAGTAACAACCGTACAAGAATTAATTATAATAATTATGAAAAACTAAAGTAAGGAATGTACCAGGCGTCTGTATCTCGATCCATCCGACTGATATCCCATGGTAAGAACGTCACCCTCTGCTCCAGGCGGCGACGCAGCTAGAGCATCCTCACTCTGCTGCAGGTAGAACACAGTATCCATGCAACACACCATATACCAGTGCATGTAGTGAGCCATCACGGCCTCATCCCACTGCCTATGCTCCTGAACGAGAATAGGAGACATATCTACGTACTGCTGGTGCTGTAAATACCAAGATCTACCCGGAGCAGTCACTCTACCAGCTGTATGCCTAAAAGATCGTAAATGGCTAACAAGCGCCCAATCAACAGGGTTTGGTGGTGGAACAGTCTGATATCGATCCAACTGACGCATGACCCTCTCAGGATAATGAAACTCGACAATCCAAAAGTAAATCAAAGGGGTGCGAGCAAGCCAAATACCAGAATCTCTAGAAGAACGAGTAGGCATATATGGGTAGAATATAGTGTAGGGACGCCAGCTCACTGCATCTAGGTGGACTTTCTCAAACTGATCTCTATATTGCTTTGTCCCACTACGATGAGGATTTTTCCAAAAACTAAATTTGGTCGTCCACCGAATTCCATAGGCATTCCTCGCCTCCAGGTCATCGCCTAATTAAAAAAAATTATATCAGTGCAACGAACACTAATTTGAAATACCGTTATAATTATTCTCGATAATTTTAAATTACCTCCAAAAGCGCTATGTAAAGAACGAGCGTCTGGCCGTCCCGGCGATAATCTGGTCCATGACCACATCTGAAGTAGCATCATAGGACCGCACAGAGAATCTGTATCTGCCAAACAACCGCGAGACAACTCACGATATAAGTATGCTAGCACTGCACCTCCCCAGTTGTACTCAGGTGGATTCTCCAAATTTTCTAGAAATTGGAGAAGCATGGCAGGTACTCCATCACCACTCGTGTCAGGAAACATCACAGAACCTAACAAATCAAGACAGTAGGCACGAGTGTAATGTGCTACTGTCGCATCATCTGCATCGACCGGCAGATCTGCGAAGGTGGTCCGCAACCAAGCTAATCTCAGATGATACCTGATGTAATATTTTTGTAAGTTAAAAAAAATGAATGTTACACAAAAAACTAAGCAATCCTCAACAATAAGTGAATACAATAAGTGATTTGCAAAAAAATGAATGTTACACAAAAAAATAAATCGTCAATTTTATAATGTTACATACCTAGAGTAGTGAATTTTCTCATTCGGTTGATCGCGGTGCGTAACCTTGAATTTCCAAGGCCCCTCGTCTGGATCACCACCTGGATATGCCGGATCAACTCCTAAGCAATCCTCAACAAGACCGCTCCAATCGTCATCACTATATCCAGTGATCGGAGCACCTGTAAATTACACAAGTAACTGTTAGACAATTTTGCAACAATGTGAGGTTTAAATTAAAAAAAGGTAGAAAATGCATCTATTGCAACAATTTACCTCGCACGGAAAGACCCCACAAACAACTAACGTCTTCCAAGGTAACCGTCATCTCACCGGTTTTGAAATGAAATGTATTTGTCTCCGGTCTCCACCGCTCGGTCAAGGCAGTTATCAAAGACCAATCTAACCTTAATTTGCGATCATTGCAAATTTTAGCTAGTTGGTATAACCCTAACCGTTTCAAACCCGGGCTGTATCTTCTATTGTATGGTATGGCCGGCTGGTGTGCATTTATACTCATAATAAATTCAGGCTGCATTACATTACACATAATTTTAATTCACAAAGTTTAATAATAAGAAATTAACTGCATATTCAATGAATTAAAATTATCTCTAATTTACCTTAGCTTCGATCTGAGAAATTCTATGCTTCTCTACAGGAAGATGTAATACTCGTGGAAACATAGGATCGCCTTGCGCCATAATAATCACTGCAAAAATTATATAATTGTCATTTAAAATTAATCATAATTACATTACAACATTTTACATAAATTAGAACAACATTCATTTATTGAAATCAATTTTTTTTTATGAAACTTGACTAATTTATCAATTAAATTTCATATTTTTTTAATTTTGCTATGCAAACTAACAATTCTTAAAATATTTTTTTGGAAATTTTAGCAACGAATTTCATAATATTGTGAAAACTGAAACTGAGCATAGATATGTTATTATGAACAATTTTCATAATAAATTACCTAATATTTCATAATAATTTACCTAATAATGAACCTAAAATTTCATAATAATTTACCTAATATTTGATTACAATTTACCTAATTTACCTAATACTTAACCTAAAATTTCCTAATTAATAAAATTAACCTAAATTTTATTGCATGTGAATGTCGACATGCGTACGCCAATTAATGTCGACTTGCGAATAAGTACAAGTCAGCAATGAATGTCGACATTTGTACCATGTCGACATACCTACTCCACTTATTGCACAATGTCGACATACCTACTCCACTTATTGCAAAATGTCGACATTCGTACCATCTTTTTTTTGTCTATATAACTCCGACTGAGTTATCAACACCAAATCCACTAATTTCAAATGTCTAGCCGACAATTCCCCTCCTTTCTAGTTAAAATCTACATTGGAACTTCGGTAAGATACTCCCCCGAAGTCGGTGTGGAGTTCGCGACCGAATGCCTCTGGCAGTTTACAGGTAACGGAGCGACTACTTTCGCCATTACTAAAGAGGTAATAAGGAATGAATGGAATGTGAGTTATCCTGAATTAGCTGGGTGCCCTCTTCAAATCCAATGTCGTGTGAACATCGGGATAGGTCCGACGCCTAATTACTTCACTATGATGACAATTGGTGACGAAACGTCATGGAGATTGGTGACGCGTATGTCTCATAGAAGACAACCATATATTCTTGAACTTGTCGTGACGCCAATTACTACCATTCCGGACAATGATGATGACGAATTCATTCCGCGCGAGAGTATGGCACCTTTATTTTAGTATGACAATCTTTCTTGCAATTTCATTTCATATGATATACTGATTTTATTGCAGTAATGCTTAAAAGGACTACTGGCGCTACAAGTGTCACTACAACAAACGCTACTAATGTCACTGTTTATTGCGTTTGTAATCGTTAAATTTTCTACTAGTTTTTAGAATATTTCTGTATCGCTTAGTTGTACTAGTTTATTAGTTGATATTTCATTGAAATAGGCCAATGAATATTTTATGTACTAGTTATTTGTAATAGGCCTATGAATAAAAGGCCTATGAATATTTATGTACTAGTTATTTGTAGTAGTTTATTAGTTGTTAAACTACTGAAATTTGTTCTGTTTTTTCTTAAATTTTTTATTTTCTTTCATTATTGTATTGTTCAAAAAAATGTACGGACTAATATTATTAGCAACAACAAAATAAAATAGTTATAATAGCACAAGAATTAATAAAAAAAATTGCAAGTTTTTTATATACAAATATTCATACTACCGCATAAAATCATCACAAAATCTGCTAAATTTATAATAGCACGTGAATTGCAACAAACATTAATTACAACATTAATTTTGAATCATATTCACAACAAATTTTGCGCTAATTATAATATCACAAATAAGGAACTATCAAATTAAATTATGTTATAAAATTAACCTAAAATTTCATAATAAATTACCTAATATTTCATAATTATTTACCTAATAATTAACCTAAAATTTCCTAATTATTATCAACAATTTTCATAATAAATTACCTAATATTAGTAATATTAGGTAAAAATAAAATTATGATAATAATTTAGTAATATTATTTTATTTTTATTATATGTAATTAATTTAGTAATATTCTATTATTCTAAATTAATCTGTTAATTTTTTAATTATTATTATTGCATCATTTTTTGTAAGTAATTAATTCATTAATATGTTATTATATATAACTAAACTATGAATATATTTATTAGTAATTGATTACTATCTGTTGTGATATTGGTACAATTTTTTGATAAATACCATGCAATTTATTAATTACAAAATTTCTGTAAACTAAAACTAAATGGTACTTTTGCAAAAATACCCAATATTTTGTACAAATATAATTTCACCTTCAAAAAATCTTATCATGGCAAGAGATGACATTTTATTATACTAAATACCTACATTTTCTATTATTATTTTTTTAAACTAACTAATTTAACTAATTTATGAGTAAATTCAAATTTAGAAAAAAATTGAGAAAATTACCTTAAAAATTGCAGATCTGAATTTCAAAGTAGTTTTCTTGAGTTTTTATGCGATCCTAGCTTCAAAATGAACGAAGATGGCAAAAATTTTTTGGTTTTTCAGCTTGGCAGCAGAGAGGAGGAGAGGGGAACGGAAGAGAAATGGTAAGAGGAGAGACGAGAATTGGAGAATGACAGGGGTTTAGAACCCCGGGATTTTATTTCGGAACAAATCAGAACAAAGGCCGGGGTTTCAAACCCCGGCAATTAAAGGGGAAGGGAAAAGCCGGGGTTTGAAACCCCGGGAATTCAATTGAGGTGAAATGCCGGGGTTTGAAACCCCGGCCATTTCTTTTTTTCGTAAATTCTCCCGCATCTTTCTGTTCTGTTTAAATATAAATAATTAATTTCTATATTAAAAAAAGACGACCTTCCGTGCACTTGTCGTTGTATGTAAAATTGAAAACAAGGCATTGAAGGTTATTAAAAGACAAATTATTTATTTTGCCATACAGGACAAACAGCGCCTAATTCTGACAGGAAGATTCCATAGACATTGCCTTGGTCAACATGCACGATGCTCATCACCAAAAAGAAAAAGAAAAAAAAAAGATGAAATAATATATTTGTTATTGCCATTGCACACCACTTGTGTGTACAGAAATTTGTTTTAGCACAACAAATTATATGAATTTTTTACAACAACATTTTCGAAATGAAAATAATCGACAGCACAGTTCACGATTTGTACTCCACAAATCTGATTATATTTCAAATCTTTTTAGACATGCATATCACATCATTTATTTTATATAACTAGAGATAGTCTAAGAGATTAGACCAGACTTTATAAAGATCGTACTTAGAGAGTCTACGAGAGAATTGAATAAGAGTCGGATCTAATTAAATATGATTTTATAAGGGCTGGACAATAGAGTCTCCTTTTTATGAAGAGATGTTCGACTCTCTTAAGGTTCGGAAGGGTCGAGCCTTTACTGGACTCTTAGAACTTAAGGGGTCGGGTTTATGAAGGATCGAGTAAGGACACAAAGATTTATTATGTTATTATTATTATTATTTTATGTTTTAATATATTTTTCTTTTTTTGTAATAAGAGCTTGAAAGTATCGGATATATAAGGGCCTGATATTTTAAGAATGAGCCTGAACCTTCTAAGATCCGACTCTTATAAACCTCCAGCCCTAAAAGATATTTTAATAATATACTATATATAACATTTGATTTATTTTTCTTCTTTTATTTATATTGACTAGATGGTTCTTATCTCTCTCACTATAAAAGTCATATTTTGGATATATCTGCTATTTTGTAATTCTAAGGTCAAACACGATTGCGAAATCACTTTATCAATTTCAATTCAAACTTTTAGACCTTAATCGTCTAGCTAAAATCTTAATCAAGTAAGTACTAAAAGCAATAGAGCAAATTCAATCAATAATGTGCAAATATAGTAAAAGAGAGAGTAAAAAACAAGAGATCAAGAGAGCAAGATAACACGTTATGTAACGTGGTTCGACCTACAAACAAACTAGGCCTACATCTATGAAATTCCCAAATCCAAAATACCTTTCGGGACCGATTCTATTAGATCACAAGTATTTTTATAATTGCAGAACCTATCATAGCGGGACCAGTTCCACTAGCCTATATATTAGATTCCTAAATCTTTGCAAGCAGCTACACCGCTCTAAAAAGTCAAATATGTCTGATTGACAACACAATCAAGGACGGGAATAAACTATTTCACAACACAACATAGTACACCAAACTAAAATAAACAACAAAGTATTCTATCGGAATGACAATTAAAGAATTCGCTATCCTAAACACTCTCAATGTGTGGATGTTGAAGGAGAATGCTCTTGTGCTTTTTTTTATGCTCAATTAGATGCTTGTAAACTTGGAGATGGCTTTCTTGATTCTTCTGGTTCAGGTCTTCAAGGTATATATAGGCTAAGCGCTTCTTGAAGTCTTGAATTCTTGATGTGAATCTTGCATTACAAACACCTACAACTTGTTATAGAACCCGCAGTAACATGTTGGTTTTTTTTTCCCAAATTGTCATTCAATGCCTCTATAGCTGACTTCTAGGCCCTCATAGATAGGAACATGTTGTAACAGGTGTTGTCTTCCAGCTCTTCTCATCTCCAATCCGTTACAACGGATTGGTAACTCATTGTGACGGGTTCTCCTTGTGTTACCATAATGCAAGGCTCTACCAAACCTATCTTCTTTCCAAACTTGATTGCTCTTGATATCTATGTAATTGTCTTGACTTGTGCATGTATGTTTGAGCATTTGCATCATCAATATGTACCTGTATAAACCTACAACTCACCAAAACTCAATTGTGCAAGGATGGTACTGATTTGTTTTGCAAATTGTCAAACCAAAGAAGAGTTTAATCTAACACTAATTACAATAGTTTCCTCAAGAAAACACTAATTGCAATAGAGCAATTCAAGCAATAATATGCAAAAATAGTAAAAGAGAGAGTAAAGAGCAAGATAACACACTATGTAACGGGTTCTGATCCGTTATACCATTTCCCAACCCGTTATAACGGATTGGTAACGGTTTGGAATTTCCAGAGAAAATATATTTCTTCAAACGCCATAACGTTTGACTCGTAACTCGAATTTTAATGTTTTTCGAAGCATCACATGTAAATTCTTTACAGAAACATAGTTAAATTTAAATTTGTTTGCAAATCAACAAATAAAAAAAATGTTCAAGTCAACAATCAACACTTGCACTATTCTAACGAGTGCTAATAGATATTTTTATTTTTCCGAATAATCAAGAATACCACTCTTTCATCACTCTTTTAAAATGTCGCTATTATATTTTTGAGTAAATATAACTGTCCCCCTTACGCGCCCCCTCACTCAAATGCAATAATAAATTATTTTTAATTCTTTGTATAAATATTTTATTGATAAATTCAATGATAATATTTTTTGAGTATAAAGACTTATACTAAAAAATATAAAAACTACTATATTTGAGTATAAAGACTTATATGAGATGCGTGTAAGGAGGGCTTATAAGGAGAGACAATTAGTCACTTCCTATATTTTTTACTATTCTAATTTCACTATTTAATGTTATTCCCACAAATGGACGATAAGAAGAGAAAGGTAAGATTGAGACGATGTTCATGAATCTATTAGTTTTGGGAAAAACTTAGATACATCAAGATGGGTGCTTCCTAGGTACTCCATTCAATCTCTACCATTTGATTGCATTGAGATTCGCACCATAGATTCCAATCAAATTATAGAGATTGAGTGGAGTACCTAGGAGCACCCATCTTGGTGTACCTAAGTTTTTTCCATTAGTTTTTGTCAAATTTGTTTATTTAAAAAAAGGTAAAATGGAATTCTACTCCAGTTCAGAATTCTGATGAAGCTAAAAAATGTATAGGAACCTTCTGCAATAGTAAAATATCTGACTTTTATTATACAGTGAAAATTAATAGCAGTTCTGACAGTCCATAATGGGAATAGCAAAAGAGACTATTCAAGCAATATTAATTTCACAATACAGTGTTTGTCGAATCATCTCATTCGGAATAGTTCATTATTTCGTTATTCTATGATTCTATCTAAACTAGGGTTTTCCCATGTTCCAAACTTTCTATCTAAAATAGGGGTTTCCAATGTTCCAAAATATTTTTCTTAACAGCCGAAGTTGCATCATCACAAACTTCATTTGAGAAAGAAAAAAAAAACTAAATTCTCAGTTAATTATTGATAAAGTGGAGGTCGGCTTTGTCAGATTATGTATAAATTAAACTGAAATTTTTATATATGGTTCTTGAATGCTCCGGCACTTCATGTTTTATTTTTATTTCATTATGTTTGTCCCTCAGAGTTCTGACAGTATAGACTTTGATACTATTTCCTGACAGACAACCGAGAACAGCTTGTTTGTATGTCAAATTGATTGCAATTTAGATCAAAAGATATATTAATTAACAATTAGATTGTGTATTACTGATATATATATATATATATATATATGTACTAATGTACACCTAATAGCTGTTTTGCACGTGTATGGAGTAACACGTGTCACATGAAATCGGATTTGGTACAACTAAATTCTATTATTAAAATGAAATGACTGTACCATTTTTCATATAAAAAGTACTGATTATACATTATTTTCCTGTGCAATTTGCCCGCAGAAGATGAAGATGCTGAATTACATTTGTTTAGACGAAGCATATTCTAATGTACTGTACCTTCTTGGCTTCTTCGAACAAGAGGGATCTTATCGGGTTGGATCCGGTACAATAACGGGTCCAATTCGTTATGTCATATTGCCAATCTCCTCACTAAATACAAACTCCATTGTTTTTTAAAGTAGAAATCCGAACCCAATTACTTCTATTTTCTTGTTCAGTTTTTAAATATGAGTTACTAAATTGGTTCCTGTTTTATTAAAATATGTTTCAAAACTTGTTTCATGTTGCAAATTGTATGCCAACCCGTTTATTACTGAGCCCGATTAAGACATAGGTAGAAACGAAGAGCTGCTGATAGGTTCAAAGGCTTGTATTAATTAGTTGGTTGTACTAGGAGAAGGCTAGTTCTGACTTATTTCCAGCTGCTATTTAGGAAGAAAGATGCCATCATACCAACAAAATGACAAGTGATTAAACTGAACTAAACAATTTAAATATTATTCATCTAAATTTTGACAAGTAGGTTGTCAATGATATTCTTTTACTCGTTTATTTTATTCATATCGTATTTGATAAGACGGATATGAGTAAGAACTTTTTTTTCTTAGATAACTAGATATTTGTATTTGTAAAGGCTATTTCGTATCCGTTATTCTATAGGATAAATTATACAAAAAATATTAGTAGAAAAAATATACAAGGAATGGAACATTTGCATTGAGCAAGACTACTGTACTTTGCGAATCACACGCTTTGTGAATTTGGATCATTGGATTTCTTATCAAAATATTTTTTATTGCAAAGGGTTCAAAATTCAATAGTCCAAAATTACAAAGTGTGTGCTTTGCAAAGTACAATAGTCTTGCTCATTTGCATTTTAATTTGATTGTTTTGATAAAATGATTTGAGTTGAAATTGTTATAAAAAAATAGAAAAATGATAATTATATAAATATTACTCTTTTCGCCTGTTATCCGTTCATTATTCTGTAATTTCGAGTGAGGATAGAATACGGATAAAACCGATTTTATTGGATAAAAATAGAATAAAAATAAGACTAATTTCAAATAAAAACGAGTACGAAAATATCTTAATCTGATCGTATTGTACCTATTGAGGGTCCTATTTGCAAGTGATTAAACTGAAACCAAACAATTTAAACATTATCCATCTTTTGAGAACTCGAGGTTACCACCGAATAGTTGACTAACAGATTTCTTCTGTTTTTGACTGCAAATTTTTGACGCACTTTTTGCAGGGTTTGAATTTGTATGAATTATTTGGCAAAAACAAAAAATTGTATGAATTGGTCCACACAAACTCCAAGACAAATTGAATAGTAAATGGAGAAGCTATTTTTAGAATTTTGGTCTAATGAGTGATGATTGTTCACATTTGTTAGCATGCAACATCAAATATTATGAGAGTTACATTGTCCTTTGTTAGGAAATGACATGGTCAATATTCAATATATGCACTATGGCGTGTCATGCTACAAAACTTTACATAATACTTACATAATACCATAAAACAAGCAACTCTAAAATAAATCTAAACTGTTGTTTTTCTTTCCTAATATGTCCGCTTATGTTATAAAAAAAATTGAGAAGATAAATTGAACCAATTTAATAGTCGGGAAAGCGATTCGAACCAATAAATTAGAGTTGAGGATATAGTTTTAATGAAAACCAATAATTTAGAAATCTGATTGGATCAAAAAGAGTTAACTTGATTGAATCAATAAATTTTCTCTTAACGTTTTACAAACCATAACAATGATAAATTGATATGAACCGATCCATCCCTATTCCCTACAAACCAGGCCCAATTTAATTCGGAAACACAGCCCAAAATTTTGTTCTTTCCGCTTGCTAGGCCCTCTTAGGCTCTTATCCATTCGGTACACATGGACCGAGTTTATTCGAGCCCATCTTACTCCCGCCGCGCCACAAATAATCTGTTCAAGCAAAGCAATACTTAGTCAACGCGTGGTCTAATCTCTTTCTTCGGTGCACAGCGCGACCACGCTGCTTTCAAGTTTCAATTCAATGAATGATTGAATGCCAGGTTTTAGTTTACAAGTCACACCTCCTGTTGTTACTTTCTCCAGTCATCCTAGAAGAAGCCTATCAACACTGAGCAACTAATAAAGGTCAGATCAAAGAAGCTTACAAGTCACACCTCCTGTTGTTACTTTCTCCAGTCATCCTAGAAGAAGCCTATCAACAGATTCAACACTGAGCAACTAATAAAGGTCAGATCAAGTGCTTCTTTGATCTCTCTTTCTCTTGTTTGCAAATCCGAATTGCCCCCATTCAATTCATGGTTATCTCGTACAAATCCATCAAGCCCCTGGTTAAAACCCTATTGAATTTCTTCAGGTCTCTCATCCAACGCCTAATCATGTCCACCTCCGTCTCCGTGCAACCCTCCAATACCCGTCCATGGGAAGCCGAGTTCGACCCGAAAAAACCTGCTATCCCCATATCCTACCCAATAACCGACCTCCAAACCCTAGATTCCAGATCCTACTTGTCGTCAGATTCCTTCCATTTCCCATTCAATATTGCCTCAGTTAAACTGCCTTCTAATTCTGTGGATCTCCCGGCTCGGCCGAGGATGCTTGTGTGCCATGACATGAAAGGAGGCTACACTGATGATGTATGGGTGCAAGGTGGGAATAATGTGGATGCATATGCCATATGGCATTGGCATCTGATGGATGTTTTTGTGTACTTTTCGCACTATTTGGTTACCCTGCCGCCTCCGTGCTGGACCAATGCTGCACATACGCATGGCGTTAAGGTTCGATCATATATTCTACAGAGTTCTCTTGTGATAGTTTTCTTTTATACACTTTTTTATTATGGTGCGAAATAAAAGAAATGTGCTCCTCCTACTTGTAGTGATAGGGTAAATAGGAGAAGGCTTACAACATCTTTTATTTATTAAATAATATACGACTTAAAGACAGAAAGAACAAAACTCAAAATCATATAAGTATACAACAAGGTAGTTCGCAAACAATGTCCGCGAATCATATTATTCTGTTGGCCAACAATGTCTGCGAACTCTCTATACAAAATACAGCATGCATGAGTTTGCATACATTATTCGCGAACCGAACAATGTCTGTGATCTTCTCAGTTTAGAAAAAGTAAAACGTTACTGCAGGGTTCATTCCTCTCCAGTTGCAAATATACATATATGCATATAACTGGAGAGCCAGACGCTCGATTAAGACTATTTGTTTCAAACTGTGTAGCCAATACTTTGCTCGGTAGCACCTATTACCAACCCAATTTATTCTCTTTTTGGATATGGTATGTATGCTCATCTAACTAATTGCGAAGTATTTCTAAGCTTTTGTTTCTCCATAAAGGTCCTTGGGACATTTCTCACAGAATGGGAGGAAGGTACGGAAATATGTAAGAGACTTCTTGTAAGTAAGGACTCTGCTCTGGTGTATGCTGAGAGGTTGGCAGAGTTGGCCAGTGTCTTGGGTTTTGACGGTTGGCTAGTAAGTTCTGTTACTCTTTTTTTGAAAAGAAAAATAATTTTAAGTATCATTTGTATAGGGGATGGGTCAGCAAACAATTTGGCAAGTATCATTTGAAAACTTGTCCGTGGGTATCGTACAATATGAAGCTCTAATTTGGCATGGATTTCAATGTTTTTATCAAGTTTCAAAGTACCTATTTAATGCCTTAGATTTCTGATTTTTACCATTTCCTCATGGTCAATAATTTCTGACAAAAATGATTCACTAGTGGATAAAGTGACTCGTCATGCGAGCACTGACTAGTTCTGCCTGTTTCTTTCACTCATAGTAGGGACCAAAAATTATTCATACTGGAAGATTGAGGTCTTGAGGACCAGAATTGGTTTGCAACAGAAGCTGCTTTTAAAGAATATTTATACCATTTACTTCAGAACTAGAGGCAGTAACATTGAATTCCAATTGGAACTCTAAAAGAATCAAATGGCACATTGGTACTGTTGGGTTGTTTCTTTTGAAAATAACCAGCTATCTATCCAGTCAGGACAGCTTCTGAAGAAATACCTTATTTTTTCTCCTCCTGGAAACTCGGACATGACATGTTGATGTGAACAATGCTGAAATTTCTTTTCAGATCAATATTGAGGTTAAGCTGGATATTGATCTGATCGATAATCTGAAAGAATTTGTCAATCATTTAACGAAGATTATGCACTCATCTGTCCCTGGCTCTTTGGTTATCTGGTATTTTCTCAATTTATTTCCTTTTCCTGGTTTTGCTTTTTAGAAACTTTCCAATTACAATAACTGTTCTTCGTAACTTCAATATACAGGTATGATGCCACAACAATAGAAGGAAAGCTTGAATGGCAAGATCAGCTAAACCATAAAAATAAACCTTTCTTTGACCTTTGTGATGGTATTTTTGTCAATTATACTTGGAAGGTTAGTCAATTACGTTCTTAATCCTTGTGGAGTCTCATTCTTTCGAGCAACTTAATCTGTTTGAACCATTGCGAGAATTTTTGGTTATGATTGTAGGAAAAATACCCAGAACAATCAACTGAAGTAGCTGGTGAGAGAAAATATGATGTGTACATGGGAATTGATGTTTTTGGCAGGAATACCTATGGTGGTGGTAAATGGAATGTAAGTCGCTATCACAACTTCCATTTTCTTTTAGTTATTTATCGTTGTTGTTATCGTCATCATCATTTGTAGTTGTCGTTATTGTTGTTGTAATTATAATTTTGAATTGACAGACAAAGTTGGCACTTGATTTGCTGAAGAAAGAAAGTGTGTCAGCTGCCATATTTGCCCCAGGATGGATTTATGAGACTGAACAAGAACCTGATTTTCAGACTGCACAAAACCGGTAATTTAGTTGTAGCTTATATATCACCCAGACCCAGCTTGACTTTCATTCAGTTTCTTCAATGTTAAGATAATTAAGCTTGGAGTAAGGTCTGAGTTCTATTATCCATTCTTTTAAAATTTATGTTTGTTGAGAAGGAATGTAACTATGTAAGCTTGGTTAATTTCATGACTCGTATAGGTGGTGGGGCCTTGTTGAGAAATCATGGGGAGTTCTTCAGAGCTACCCAAACCAATTACCTTTCTACTCAAATTTTGATCAGGTATATCTCTGGCCATCAAATAATCACGTCAACACCCCCCCCCCCTCCCCACATCACAATGTGCTTCCTAATAAAAGGACAAATGATTAAGGGTGTGTTTGGTATCACCTCTTCTTCCGAAATTAACTGGAAGAAGAATAGTTCCGGAAGAAAAAAATACCAAACACTAGTGGAATTAAGTGGAATAACTCTCTTCCAAGAATTTGGTGGAAGAGTGCTCTTTCGAAAGATGACTCAAACATTTATTCTCATATTGTTTTATTGTTTTCTCTCACGCAAATGCCTCTTATTCCTAACTATACCAAATAAAAATGGAATAAAGTAGAAGAGAGTTTCTTTTAAAATAACTATCTTTCACCTAATTCCAGAAGAAACTTGTTGTACGAAATGGGCCCTAAAATTAGTCTCCAAAAAATCTTCAGGGTCATGGTTATCATATTTATGTTGAGGGCTCACAAGTAAATAATAATCCTTGGAATAACATTTCTGCACAAGGTTTTCAGGTATGCCAATCATCTTCTTCTTCAAATCCTTCTCGGTTCTGCAAAAGATTAGAAGTTTGTTCTGTGTAATCACCTTTCCTAATGTTTATATCTCTTTTTTACTTGTTTTGCCTGGTCATAGCCTTTCCTGATTGCTTTGGAGGATGAAAACACTATGCAAGCTTCTATCAAGTAGGTTTTGTGCATTTGTATGATACCATAGGCACCTAATAAGTATGTTAATTGCATTTGTTTTTATTGAAGTTTTAAGGATATACCTTATAGTGGAGGGGGAAGCATCATGATCAAAGGAAATCTTGACCTTGGTTCATCTTTGTCAACCCAGCTTTTCAGTGGAAATGTTCCTTTAAAAGAACAATATCTGTACATTTCTTATTCTGTAAGCTCTCGTGTGGGCCCTAAAATATTTATTTTTTTACAATCCCCAAATTCTTTACTATCTACTTTTGTTAGAAATTAAGGCCTAGGTATTTACTAAGTTTAGAGTGGAAACATGTACAATTCAATTCAAGACCTTGACTATTTAGCAATCTATTTTATCAACAAATACAAGTCAATTGTCTTGCAATAAAGCTCAAGAAGTAGAGAGAAAGATAGTGTGAGAGGGTAAAATTGACACACGATATAATGTGGTTCGACAAATATGCCTACTCTACGGGACCCTCGGTACCACTCCGGCCCAAAATAAAGAATAACACAATACCATAGTGTTTACACAAGTCTTATCAAAAAAATCAAAAGCTCTTACAATCCTCATCAGAGACTTACAGGAGTATAACAAAAAAAGGATCCAACAGGATCCAACAAGAACAAAGATCTTTCAAGAATCTTTGTCTAAAACTATCAAGCTCTAACAATGATTGATGTTTGAATGCTTGAATGAGAAGGGCTTTATGCTCTTTGATTGCTTATAAACTTGGGGGGAATGTTTTTTTGATATTTATTGAAGAATCAGTTCAACATATATAGGCAGTAGCATATTTCAGTGCAAATCAGCAGACTTCCGTTATAACGAGTCAGAGACATTATAACGAGTTTCATTCTTTCCAAAAATACCCTTCAGCGTCTCCTTCACTGACTCCGACTTCCTGGGCTCATCTTCCAGAGACTTGTGACATTCTAACTCGTTATAGCGAGTTGCCCACTCGTTATAACGGGACAGTGCATTGTTGCACTGTTCTGTTTTGTTTTGCTTGCTCCTTGCACCTATGTGTTTTTTTTTACTTGAGGAATATTAATCTGACCTTATCCAAGGTAGATTGTATCTGTTTAAACATGCATAATCACAACTAAAACTTATGCCAAGGTTAGTAAATTATTTGTTTTGCAAATTGTCAAACAAGTTGAGCTTAAGTCAACAAACTTCTTTTGACAATTTGCAAAACTTTGTGAGTGCAAGCAAATTCAATAATGTGTGCACTCATTACTACAACTTTCACCGTGAACATTCGAACTTGTACCATTTGGGTTCCTACCATCACTTTTTAAAATGCATGTAGCAAGTTCCTTTGGTGATGGTTGGGTACAAGATGCAAATTAGAAATTGTAGGGAGGGACCAAATAGGAATTCTGAAACCGTACAACCAAAAAGGGTAATGCATGATTATTTACAGAAACTTTCTTGAACGTATTTGTTTTCCATGAGAGAAGCTTTTGTCTTACTTTTTCTCCATTTATTTGTGGTGTTTCTTTAGGCAAAGTTTGATGGAGAATGTGCTCTTGGGATACGCCTAGAATTATCCTCGGCAACAAAGGCAGTAGTGCATGCTCTCATTACAGATGATGAACACCCCTTTATTGCAAATCATTCAAAATTTGTCTATGATATTATCATCAAGTCTGACAACAAAGATGTGAATGCTTCTTCTGCTTCTGATGGCAGTTGGACCCCATATACAGCCACGATCAACCCAGTCACCATCAACTTCAGTGGTCAGTCATTGACTAGCATACATTTAGTTGGTTCTTTGAAGAATGGTGCAGGCATGTACTCTTCATCACTGGGTCATTTAACAGTTTCTACCTCGAAAGAAGGAATGCAGTTCCCTTCTGCGAATGATTGGAAAGTTGAAGGAGAGCATGTTTCTTGGTCTCGGCCTCATGCTGAGACTGAAGTAAGCCTCAAGTTAAGTTGGTCACTTGATAATGAGAAAGATAGAACTAGTTTGTTTGTTAAGTATAACATCTATGTTGAGAAGTTTGGGCTTGGCACCAGTTATCTTGGTTTAGCCAGAGTTCAAGCATTCTATGTGTCAGATTTATTTGTGCCGGCAGAGGTTTCTTCAATCAAATTCGTTATTCAACCATTTGGGATTGATGGGAGCTGCCAAGAACTCAACAACTGTCCCACATATGTTTTAAATGTCTGATTTGACGCTGTAGAATTTGATCCTTTTCAATAATTTCTGATGCTGTTGTAACTGCATCTTGTACATGTTTATTATTGAATAAAATTTGGTAAAGGTGATTATTTTGTAGTTTGTTTACAAAAATTGGTGTGTAGCACATAGTTGTTATGTTGTTTTCTAGCAATTTGTATTATTTTAGTTTTATGTAAAAATTTAGCAAAGCCCATGTAAGAAAATGTAACAAACAGCCCCTTCCAACTTCTCACCTCATTTGACATTTGTCTCCTCTTTCGTTCTTCTCTGTCGATCTCTGAAGTCTGAACAAAGCTCCGATCATGTCCATCTCTTCCGATGGTCACCTTCAAGGTAACTAAATTTTTAAATTCAATTGAAATCTGGTCTTTTTCTTTATTTCTTGCACTTGTACTTCATTTAACGGAAATGCCTCGCTGGTTACATTTCCACAGATGACAACGTCGGAGGTGAGGACTCCGATATAGAATCCGATTTCGCCACAGCAGCTGCCGAATCGGGCAACAAATACTACCATCCTATATCGGCTGATAACGGATCCTTCTCAGAATCCGACTCCGATGATCTCACCCCTAGCTCTACCTACCTCAATCTATCTGAAGCCAATGGCAACGGAATCACTTCTCTCGATCTAAACTCTGATGAAGAAGAGGAAGATACTGTGAGGGAAAGTCAGGCATCTATTTCAAGAGCATTTAGAGAAGATGATCAGAGGAGTGCACCGCAGTCACAGGAGGCAAGTGAGAGGATTATGGATGTTATGAGAGGGATAGAGTTTAGGGGAATGCCACCGGCATGGTTGGATCGGGTTTCTGATGAGCAATTGATGGGCCAGATCCGGCGAATCAGAGAGGAGACAGCTGCTGATTCTTCTAGCTGAGTGGGAATCGAGGTGTTGATTTCCATGATTGAATATGAAACATAATTGAGTTTGATTTTGGATGATCTTTGTGGGTTCAGCAGTGCTTGTATCTAATTGATTTAAATTGAGGTTGAGATAGGAATTCAGTGCTTTTTTTTGTTTCAGTTTTGGATCTACTGTGGAGTGAACTCGTTCTTGATATAAGTTCGTATCTGTTGCATTGCCTCACTTCTATTAGATGTACTGGTTCAGCTGATGCAAAAACTCATTACTTACGAATTACAATACCAAATTGGTTAAATTGTTGGGTTGATGAACAAACCTGTGCTGTTGTGTCTTGAGAAAACAGAATAAATGAATTTATTTGTCCGTCAAATGAGGTGTTACTGGTAATTTCTATATGTTACAGTGGTTGACGATTTTTGAAGAAGTAAGAAAGTGTAAACATATGGCAGTGTTGCACGAAGTTTTGAAGTTAAATTGAACAGAATAAGGGTAAATTGCGTATACATATTTGATATTTCCATAAGAATGTACAGCTATTTCAGGCGAGCTAAAACTTCTATCCAAGTGTTATCGTGCAACATTTTTATGTTATGTAATAAGAAACAAAATCTTTGGCGTCACTGATTCTTTTAGCTATGCCCTTTTCCTTGAGAAATCAAATCCATTTTGTAGTACTTTCTGTGTCCGTTCCTCTAGTCATTACTCGTTACATAGTTCGCTCCTATGTATTCTCTGCATGCCCTTGCGTAATGATTCTTAATTTCTTATAAATTTGAAGTTTTGTAATTCCAAATCCATCCATTTTATGTACTTATGGAATTCAGCATTGCTGAACAGGCCAGGCAACGACAAAATCATGTTCAACTGATATTGGCTGAGACTGTAGCTAAATATAAGATAATTAACAGATGTTGAAATAATTACGTTATAAGCAGCAAAAAAAAAACGCAATTACACTAAATGCCATATCAGTTTGTCTTTTCAAACAACCATACAACTTTAAACACTGAAGAGAACAAGTACCCGAAGGCCATATCATAATTAATGCATATCTGATACTTCGATCCAACATTTGCAATTTTGCATAATTAACAGTTTTAACACCAATTTCAGAGATCACAAACACAGCTGATTACAATTACAAAGAGAAACATAATAGTTCTCCAGGCACAATTCCATATCATCACTCGCACAACTAGAACTTATCCACACTGATACCATCTCTAAGCACCTCATATGCATCACGGCTCCTTGTAGTTTTTTTCACACTAGTTGTAAAATTAAGTTTGGACCCCTCAGTTTTTACGGCAGTAACCTTCCCCCAGATCAAGGTCTTGGTTTTCATACCTTCAATATCAGCAAACTTTCCCTTCTCTAAGTAACCAGTAACTGTGGTGGAGAATCTGAGTACAGAGGAATCTTTGTAGCCAACCTCACAAATTGAGGGTATGTAAACTGTTAGTTTGCCAGTTTCTTCGTTAAACTCATAGTTTGTTGCATCCTTTGGGAAAATGCCAGCTGGTATGTCGTACTCTTTGAGTAGTTCTGGGAGAGGCTTTTGCATCTTTCCTGAGGAAATTGTAATTGATAGAACTTAGCTGATGTAATTTAGACAAAGAACATGAGAGTTGTGTTGAAAAAGCAGCACAAGTAAAAATTATCAGCTGGAATTGAAAATATTTTGGATTATGTTGCAGGGATTTGCCCCACAGAAGAACATTCCAACTTTTTCCCCACTTTTTAATTATATTTTATATATGTTTTAATTACACATACAAAAGATGAGCGTGACAGAGATGCGTATGTACGGTGGATATGTGGACATACAAGAAGAAATCGCATTAGAAATGACGATATACGTTACAAGGCTGGAGTTGCACCAATTGAAGAGAAACTTGTTCAACATCGTTTAAGATGGTATCGGCATGTCTAGCAGAGGTTTTCTAATGCACCAGTACGTAGTTTAATTTTAAGTCGTGTCGAAAACACGAGAATAGGTAGGGATCTACCGAAACTAACATGATATGAAGTAGTAAAAAGAAACTTAAAGGCATGAAATGTCTCTAAAGAGTTAGCGTCAGATAAGAGTGCATGAAAGTTAGCGATTCACATACCAGAACCATGACATAGACTAAAATTCAGAATTAGTGGTATAGTTGTACGACATTAGTTCAGAATTAGAGAATATTTTATTATTATTATTAGTTTATTACTATTGGTACTTATATTATTATTATTATCATTATCATTAGTATTATCATTATTATTATCACTACTATTTTATTTTACTAGTTATTATATTATTATTATTTATATTGATTTTTCATTATTTCGACTGAGTTTCATTTCTAGTACACCAATTTGTTTGGGACTAAAAGCTTTGTTGTTGTTGTTGTTTATATATGTAACAAATATTAGAATTTTACAAGTAAATAACATTTGACTTTTGGATTGTACCTGAACAGGCGAGTTTCAGTTCACTCATTCAATTTTTCTATTTCTGTTTTATGTAGTGTAATTATTGCTGGTCATTGTCAGTTGCATATTCTACTTCAGACTTATCTTATTAAGATAAACATGAAACTGAAGTTTCGAATTACACCCATTTTTTTTCTAAGAAGCATGGAAAAGGCTATTGTCCTATTTCCAAAGCTAACAAAAAGGAATGATAGAAAGAAAATTACACCTTTTACTTTGTTTACCAGCCATTTAGCTCCTCCTCCAATGCTGCTAGAAATTGACTGAAACATAAATGAACATATATTTGTGAGTATAATACACAAAAATTATGTCAATAACATACCCAGCAACTCATTTTAAATAACATACCCAACAATGCATGGCAATCTTTTAGCAAGAACAGTGGTTTTAGTTTAACTCAAAAAAGTCCAAATTTTGAACAATTTATGTTTGTTGAAGAAGTCAACCACATTAGTCAAAAGGAGGCAACAAAATCTTTGTAAGGTGCTATAGCAAATGATCAGAAAAGAAAAATAATGAACAACAGGAAAATGCCACAAAGAAAACTTGAGAAGTAATTGGATAAAAACATATACTGTGGTTATCCTTGCCTTCTGTAAGACAATAACACATTACCAAAGGTGCCGAGTGACTGTGGAAAGGGTAGAAAGTTCAAATTTTCCTAAAGAAATCTCTACTTTAGGCCTTTCTACAAAGTTCTTAACTTTCTTAAATGATTCAGCCTTGAATGTGAAATCAAAACAAACTAAACTGCAGCCTGGTTATTTCTTCATTGTCTCAATTGAACGAATCCAACATCAATTGAAGCAAGGTGAGAACTTTATAAGCTAGCATTGCAAATAGAGAGGGGAATATTTTAGAAGCAATGCTACAAATTATGGGAAACGAATCAAAATCGAGCTCACATTGAGGTCATCTCCGATTGAATCTATCTCCTTGGACGCCTTCTGGCCGAACCAGTAGCTCCCGACCTTGTTCAATACCTGATCCATCCTCTCGCTATCTCTCCCTCAACTTTAATTTGATCTAAAATGTGGCTTTCCTTTCCTCAATTGAGAGAGAGAGGAGAGCAGCGGCAAAGACGACCCCGTTCGTGTATTTATTTAATAATTAAAAATTATGTTGGACACTTTACAGATATATCCCCAAACAATTACATATTGTCAAGTAAAGTGAATTTGACGTGGTCTTGCGATTTTGTAAAGGGTGGTGCTATGGACACCGAAAATTTTGATTCACACGACAAAGTAAAATTCATTTCTAATGTATTTTATTTATTTTACGTGAAAATATTAAAAAATAAATTTCAAAGTAATTGTCAACTTTAAAGTGTCATCATGTTCTTTTAGAAAATAAAATTATCAAATTAAAAGAAAAAAGAATTTAACTTCGATGTGATGAGCAAAATTTCAGTATCGATAGCATCATTTCTTTGTAAAGGCCAGAAATTGCTGATAAGTGATCTCGGTCTTTTCAAAGAATCTTTTTTGAGAAATATGACAATCTTAATTAAATTTCTTGAAAAATATGAATGTAATATAAATCCAATAGCAAAATCGCTATTGGCAGGTAACTGCCCCTCTTGGCCCAAAAATTGTGCAAACTTTACCTAATAATATATATATTTTTTAGAACAAAATTAGAAAATGTAATCAAACTTAATTGCTAAAATATGCTCCACTACTTAAATTTTGTTCTAAAAAATATCTTTTTCAGAAAAGATTTATGAAACATACATATAGCTTAAATAATTACAACAATAGACATTCTTCTAAAATTTGCCCCTCTTTCATCAACCGTAGCTCCGTTCACAGGGGCGGATGTAGGTAGTCTCAGGGGGGCAAGTGCCTCTCCGGAAAAAATATTTGCAAAATAATTTAGTGTATTTTTACGATTTTTCAAATTTTTTTGCGAAATAATCATAAATATTTGAAAATATGTGTTATTTTGCCTCCTCTGAAAAAAAATTTATAAATCTTGCCTCTCCTGACGAAAATCTCGGATCCGCCCCTGTCCGTTCATGTTTAAATCTTACAAGAGGCTAAAAAACCAGGGTCAGAAAGGACCCTCATAGCTTCTGCTACACTGACTGAGAAGACCAGTAACTATTTTAATTTTGGGTGTACTCATCATTTTCGCATGGATTATAATTGTCAGTATCATGAATACTAAGAACCAAAAATGGGTTTATGAAGTTAACTGTTAGCTTTTTGTAGATAGGCTTTTATTGGTACTTCTGCTTGATAAATTAGTTGAACTAAAATGTGAAATGTTATTTCTAAGAGAGCATGGATGCATGAGTGGATCAGTTGTTTAATTGTACAAGCTTGGTTCGAAGCAGTCTTGCTCCTAGGGCTACTAATAAACATGACGGTTCGTGAACAAAATAGGCTGGACACTATTGAACATTTAAGAAATCTAAGTTATTCAATACAGTGGTAAAAGAGCTTTCATTTAAAGATGACGGTACATTATGGTGTCCAAAGTCATGTTCATATAGTTAGCTAATAGACAAATAATGAGCATTATTTGATTATAAGATGAACTGGACATGAACTGAATATTAATAAATAATTATGAATTTGATTTGATCATGAACTTCAACTTCTCATCAGCGTACTGAGTTGGATATGGACTGGAACTCGTCTATTAGCAGCCCTACTTGCCCCAATTCCATAAGGATAAGGCCATAAGGGATCTTGGTATTACCAGACCAGACGTGTAGATATCATATATCTGAGAAGTGAAAGTATAAGATTGATCTTCATTAGAGTCGAAATTTTAAGTTTCTATCTTTGAAAGGGTTGGAGTTTCAAATCTATGTGCTTACTTGAGAGTCGGATTTTAGTTAAAAAATACAACAGTGAACTAAATTAAAATAGTGCTCTTGAAATAGCGCTTTTATTAAATAATGCAGGAAATAGTTAAATAGTTATTCCGATCATAAGTGAAATAAAGATATTCCAGATGTAAAATAGTAATTATTATTTAGTTACGTCGTATTACAGTTAATAATTAATAATATTTATTCTACATATCATATAATGTATATTATTGTTATTCTATTATATTATTTTTATCATCATTATTACCACTATTATTATTGTTGTTGTTGTTATTATTATTATTATTATTATTATTATTGAAAATAACAAATACTATTATTATTTACTATATTGTTCTTGTTGTTATTTTATATTTATTATTATTATTATTATTATTGTTGTTGTTGTTGTTGTTGTTGTCAACATCACCGTAATATTAAAATCATAATTAACATAATTATCGATATTCATACTATCCAATTAACAATTGACAATCCGAAATGCACTCTTTTTTTTTTGTTGCTATTTCTTGATGTGGAGGAATGCCATGAGCATAAAGACTCTACTTGCTAGTCATTGTAAATGTTTTAAACTGCTAGTTCATGTGGAGTTTTAAACAACGAAAGAGAAAATGATCGGATGTTCACACTTCAGAAGTCCTAAGTTTTAGTAAATTAATTTTATAAATTTAATTTAAAACTTTACACTTCTAATAAGAAATTAGAAATTATTCAGGAGAACAAATTTGCATTTATTTCGAACATATCTTCTTTCAAAAAGTATAATTTTCTCTTCTGAAGTTGATGGAGACGAATAATATTAACAAATAACAATTATTTTTCGATGTCTTGAGTCGACAGTTTTTCTTCTTAGGAAAAATAACAAGTTGCATACTTATATATCTATTTATTTATTATATTTGATATTTATTACGAGTTGTCTCAAAATATTTCGTAAATCATCAAACATTATGTACATTAGATTTGTATCTCGAAATGTAAAGTGCAAATGATAAATGTAATCAGGAGAACAAACAAATTATGAAGACAATTAATATTAAGAGCAACAAATAATAAATACTTTTCGATGTCTAGAGTCAACAGTTGTTCTTCTTAGGAAAAGACAAGTTGTGTACTTATCTATTCATTTATTTATTTACTTATTCACTTATTTATTACATTCTATGTTTAAACTAATTCTATTATGAATCAGTATAAATTTGAATTCAACTAGTATTAAAGAAAATCAACTATAATATTTTTTTAAAACTACTCTAATTTGAATTCTGTTATTTTTTTTTTTTATACTCCTGGATTACTTAACTCACTGACGGCCCAAAATGAATTTGGAATTTTGTAATTTGACTTCTTCTAGGCCTAAAACGATATCTCATATCTGGTACTTGAAGTACCTGTTGATTTCCGAAAACCCTAGAAACCCCTTTCTCTCTTCCTTGTTGCTTAGAGAAGAGGCGGAATCATAATGGTACCATATCTCTTTCTCTGTATCTACTATCATGATTTGTAATGTTTTGTGTTTGATTGTATCGATGAATATATATTTTTTTTTTCTAGTGGATTGGTGATAGTCTGATAGATGTTGAAAATTTGGGAAATTTTTGTAGACTCAAGAAGCAGTGAATCCGAAGGCTTATCCTTTGGCTGATGGGCAGCTAACTATTACAATACTGGATCTAATTCAGAGCGCCGCCAATTTCAAGCAACTAAAGAAGGGGGCTAATGAAGGTTTTTATTTTTTTTAAATGTGTTGCTACAAAGTTAAAACTAAAAAGAAACTCAAGAAAGGGGCTGATTGCTTTTTGTTTTGTTAAATTTGTAGCTACAAAGACACTAAATAGGGGAATAGCTGAGTTTGTCGTGATGGCAGCTGATACTGAGCCCCTTGAAATCCTTCTCCATCTCCCGCTGCTCGCTGAAGACAAGGCATGTGTCCTTTTCTCATTAGATTATCTTAGTGTCTGATGTAATTGACAGTAGTTTAATTGATGGCTTTAGTGTTGCTTAATACATGGTCATATGATAAAAAGACAAAACAGTACCTTAAGATTTTATATAAGCTTCTGGAAAATAATAAGAAAGGTGGGAATAAGGTTTTGTTTGACATCTTGAAATGAGGCTATGTAGAGAAAGTTGTATATAACATTGCGGAACTAGACATTATAATATGATCCTTATTAGGATTGATACAAGTGATGTTTTGAGTTTCTGACCTCAGTACTTTAGGATAGCCAGTTAGTTTTAACAGTTGAATATTTTTTTATCAGAATGTGCCGTATGTCTTTGTACCATCAAAACAAGCCCTGGGTCGGGCTTGTGGTGTGACAAGGCCTGTTATTGCATGTTCCGTTACCAGCAATGATGGTAGTCAGATCAAAGGACAAATCCAACAAATCAAGGTAATAACTCTTTCCATATCTTATTATCTTTAGTTTGAAGAATTAGTTTTTCATCCATGTTTGAATTTTCACAGATGTTTAAAAGTTACTTTTAGTTGTTACAGTACATGTAACTCTCCTGTAATTTTTTATATTTTCTGTTGTAAGCAATATTGAATGCTAGTTTTACAGTAGGGGAAAATGCTTTCCATAGATTTTGAATCGTACAATGTATTGTGTATCGTGCATCATGTATCGTATCAAATCGTTTAAGATATGCTAAGTTATCCTTTAAATCAAGTAATATAACTAGTCATTAATAAATTTCTTAAAAGAGAGTTTTAATAACAAATTATATCATATTTTTTTGACATAACAATAAGTCAGCATGCTATTTGACCAATTGATAACAATTCAAGTTAATTCATGAACATTTAACATGACAAATCATATAAAATAATGAAAATATTACTTGGTAATTTTAAACATTAACAGAATAAACTATTTTATTGTCAATTCACACAAATAAACAAAAACAATAAACAAAATAGGCTATTTCCCTTCTTTCCATTTAATTACAACTAAACTATAAATAAAAAATTATTAAATCAATAAGTATAAACAATATCTGATACTATTTGTGATCTTTGACTGTTTATCTATGTTGAACAAAACAAATTTGAGATGTTATTTGTCTAATGCATTGAAGCTTGAAGGTATTATTTTTTCCTAACAGAAAAAAAATTGAACAAAACAAAAGAACATAACAGTGTTTGATCACTAGTAGGACAAGTGGGACACCTGTGAATAGCAAAACCACTTAATTTCAGTTAATAAATTATAAATCCTGTTAATAAATTAATATATACCAAGAAAACCACTTCTCAAATCTGAGATTTTTTGAAGAAAATGGAAAATCGAAAAGAATTGGCAGTGGAAGTTGGAAAAGCTTGGCGATGCTGACCATGGAGGAAGGTGAAGCTAAATCTCTCCGCCTCTCTCTGTCTTGTGTGAGAAGCAACAGAATCAACGACAGAGGCGATGTGTAATATTTTAAGCTGGAACGGCAGCTACACGAACTTTTATTGGATATTACCGAATCGCTGACTCGTACGATACATGTATCGCACCGCCGAACCGTAACGATTCTGGTGATTTGTTGAGAGTTCGATACAGATGCACGGGATGCATTGGTAACCTTCTGAATCTTACCGTATCGTATGTTTTGTATCGTGAATCGTACGTTAAAATCACTGGCTGTTTCTAAAACAACAAATATAAAATGCCACCTCTATCTACAATAATTAACATATCTATTTTGCTTAACAAGGCTGTCTTCTATTTAGAATGCCACTTAAATATGCTTTCTGTTTTTATTTCCAGGATGCTATTGAGAAGCTTTTAATATGAGTTTGCATCAAAGCCCTTTTCAGCATGATGGGCCTCAGGGAGAGGCTTGGACTGATATGTAATGGGAATGGGCATTGTTGTATTAGTTTAGTCTCTAGTTTGCCAGCTTGGTTTTAGTATGATTTTTGTTGGCATGAGATTGTCATCCTTGTTTTGTATTGTGATTTGTATGGTGGGGAATACATTTAAGAGATTCCTTCATTGAACTGTTGAATACATTTAAAGGTGGAAACATTGATTGATTTCTTTTATTATTCCGATTGGGTTTCATTTCTAGCCTATCCAGACTTGTTGGGCTTAAAAGCTTTGTTGTTGTTGATGTTGTTCTTGTATTTGCAGGAACTTACATTAAGCATATTTTGTTTCAAACAAAACTATGGACAGCAAGCTCAGCTGTAGCCCAAGTTTTTCACAATTGAGGGACCAAATAAGGGCTGATAGAGTTTGCACTTAGTTGTACTATCAGGAGTAACTGAGGGTTTAATCTGAGACCGAATAACAAAATTAGGGTTGATTTGAGTAAAATTAGAGACTCATCCACAATTGAAGATCCAACACCGATTTGTAAATTCATGCTCGTCAAATCAGATGCACTTTTTGAAACTTATTAAATAGGAGAAAAAATCAAGAACCTTTTGGACCAATTGTTCTTTAGTGGGCTCATCTTCCCTCTGAAGTGTAATGAAGTACAAATGTAACTTTTTGGCGGCTTCCATAAAAATCCTTGTAAACTTCTCCGCATCAACTGCATTTCAAACGACAAAAAAATTATTAATTTGAGGGCTCATTTGGAATACTGCAGAATTGAATGAATCAACCGAGACAGATATTGAATTTAAACATTAATAGAGGTGCAATAGGAAGTAATGCTGATATATGTAAATTTTGGATGTCAATCTTAGCCATGTGTAGTCCTGGAGTTAGAAATAAATACACCAAAAAAATTGTATTAACCAGTAGTAAAATAATGCAATGTAGAACATGATTAGTACAAAATTCTAGAAAAGGAATAATATTAATACATGATCAGTAGGGACATGTTGGATCAGCATCATGATTCATAGCTTAACAACATGATGTCAGAGTAAACAAAAAGCCAAGCATTCATGCCTCTGGCACAGTGCTTGAGCGCCTCCCACTTGGTGCCTTCTATTGCCTTCTCGTCCATGAGGTAAATTCCTGTCGACGTGACACGGAGAGAAAGAGACAGTGATGAGAGAGGTGAGGTTCAAGGCTATTATTAGATTATCGTGCTAACAGGATTCTTTTGTGCTTGAATAAAACTTCCAAAACATGATTGATCAAAATCATCTAAATTTGGGCTTAATTTGATCATTCCAGAAACTCAGTTTAAGAATATCAAGATTTTCATCCAAATTGAGAAAAAAACATACCCACAAAAAAAAAAGAATTAGCAAACTTTTGCACAACTGAGATGTATTAAGGTATGCTTGTGAGTAGTTGAAAATTTGATAGTGTAATTTTCAGTAAATTCAGCACCATCACATGCCAGTAGCCACCTTACTGGCATCAAAATGGGGCCATATCAGCATACATACATATAATTTGTGTTGAACATTGCATTTAGTTTAAAGTCCAAAACATGCAAATTTTTTGAACATTTACAACTACTAACGGTGCACAACAGAGCCAAAAAAATATGAAAAAAGACTCTGAAAAATGGAGAAAATTACATGTAAATCTACATCAACATTAAAGCCGCATCGACAACAAATCAAAATATAAGTACATAACATTAGAATTAATTATTTTTCACCGCATGAAACAAACACCAGTTCAATTGTTTTTCACCAAGACAAGTCATAACATTAAACAAACAAAAACCTCTTGTAAACCCTATACGAAAAACAATCAAAAGTCAGTAGTAAACAAACACTATACAACAATGGTCCTTCCTCAAGGACTTCGATTTCATTCCCAAAGCTTCCTCATTTATACACAAATTCATCTTCATCTTCATCCAATTCTTCCAAAAGGCTCCAACCTGAAATAAATAAAGAAACTTATTATTATTGTGTTTTAAAAAATTGTATTTTAAAACTAGATTTTATAAATAATTAATATTAATTTTCAGAAATTGTATTTTAATTGATAAAGAAAGTTCTTACTGTCAAATTGAGGGTCCTCCATTTTGTTCTTTCTGCTATTATTTATTGGCTCTCTTTTTCTCTTCTTGTTGCTCTTTGGCGGTGGATCATTAGCCTATGCTGAAGTTAACCAATCTAAGTCCTTGAGACCATAGACTCCGATCGGAGGTAAATAGTATGCTACATTAAACAGTATGGTACAAATGAAAATGGTTGATGAAGATTTGCACAATAGTCCTTAGCGCCTCGATGACCATCTGTTTTGTAAAAAAACGAAGGATGACACTATCAGTTTCTATTTCTTTTCATATAGTAACATATATAGTAACCTATATAGTAATATATATAGTAATACATATAGTACTTTGAAAGATCAATGAAATTCAAATAATTCAAAACAACAACTTAAGATTAGTGAAATTCAAAGAATCTAAACACAACAACCTAAGATCAGTGAAATTCAAAGAAAGGTTTGTAATATATATAGTAATTTAAAACAACAACTTAAGATCAGTAAAATTCTAAAAATCTAAAACAACAATCTAAGATCAGTGAAATAAAAAAATCAGTAATATATATGGTAATTTAAAATAACAACCTAAAATTTGAGCATTATCCTAAATCCTAGCCAAACATGATAATAATGGATTCAAAGATCAGTGAATATAAACCGTAGCCAAACACAAGCCAAAAATGATAACAGTGAATATTTCTAATGTATAAAAGAACTTATTACCCTAAAACCTAAACCATAAAATCTAAAACAAGTCATAGGTGAATATACCCTAAATCCTGACAAAATCCTAAATTTAACTGAATAATGAAAACGACCAGTGGACAAATTGAGAGTGCAATCATTCCAATATTAATGAGTGAACTAATTTGAACTAATTGCAAAACGATCATTACCAATTTTGGACTAATAAGTAATAATGAACATTGAGCAAAAAGAGGTGAGGATTTTGTGGGTAAGTACCTTTAAAATGCGAGCGAAGAAGAGAAGAGAGAAGAGACGAAGAAATGGTGCAAAAAGCTTCAGGAGAGAAGAAGAGATAGAGTATTCTAGAAGAGAAAGACGAAACAAAGAGGCACAACAATTAATGAACTGAAAAGGCGCGTATATCAATATATATTTAGTTACTAACTTCGATCTATTTTTTTTATTTCCAGAACGCTTAAGAAATGCGACGAGACATCATTTAGTTACTATAATTTTTATATTAGCATGATTTTATATGATTTTATATAATTTTATATATTTTTATAGGCATTATTTTATATAATTTTATATGACGTAAGAAAAGGTTAAAATGAAACATAACGAGCCTGTTGCTTTTCGTTGCGTTTAACTCGACGAATATCCGAGAAATTGTGTCAAATGTTTCGCCGCAACTAAAATCTCTCACGTTAAACGTTTCGTCATTTGCGAACGAAACACAAAACGTTAAAAATACAATGCGTTGAGAGTCTATAAACAATCCAGTAGTTCTGGATGACTCGGCTCACTTCACTAGCGGCCCAGAATGAAGTTAGAATTCTGTTATGTTATAACTTTGAGCCCAAAAAGATCAACTATCAAAAGCCCAAATTTGAAGTCCTGCCTAGAAAGTAGAAACCCTAGCCATGAAAGAATACAAAACCTTGTATAAAACCTTAGCCGCCATTTTTCTGCGAGCTCTTGGCTGCTGTTCCGGACTAATCATTCTCTTATCGAGAAAGGTAATTCGCTCCTTTTCCTTTCTCAGATTTCAGACTATGTAATGTAATACTGTTATTATTTCTTGTCGTGCGTTGTTTGTTTTTGTTCGCTCAATATGCGGTAGCTTGGAACTCATCTTGCTTAGATGCTAATTAGAATTCCAGGTTTTGCCTTCTAAAGATTTTGTAAATTACAGATGGTGGGGTATATTAACAGATTGATTTCCTTGTGAAAGGGTGTAATCTAGAATCCCATTTTAGAGGAATTACCATTATCTGGTACTTGGTTCCTGTGGCAGATCGAGATGTTACCTGAAAGTACCAGTGGTACTAGCTGGCATGTGAATTAAATCTATAATTGATATTAAGAATTTGGATGAGATTGTTTATAGTTCAATACTCATTAGCCACAGCTAAAGATGTACAATCAAGTTAAAAGTACAATTCATGCCAAGAAATCTCTTTGCCTTGCGTACTTATTACAATCATGTTTCTGCAATTGGTATGCTGTCAACATCTGAAACCGTGGTTATGGTGTTGGTATCCACTGAGAACCAGGGAATCTAAACAAATGAATCAATGAGACCTTATTACATTATTTTTCACCCTCATAACTATAAAATATTGTTTGTGTTGCACACCTTCCATATCAATACTAAACCATTTGCATGTTTGTCTGATATACTTAAACCTGTAGGGGGAACTGCAACTAATATCTGAAGATGTACACTGCTAGGCAAAAAATTCACAAGGAAAAAGGCCTAGAGCCAAGTGAATTTGAAGACTCGGTTGCTCAGGTCTGTTTTTAATTTCTTTAGTATGAGTTAGAGCATAATTGTTCACATAGTTTGTCTGCAAGTTCCACAATTCCCCTGGCTTGTTCCGTACACTTTATGACATTTACATTTGTGCTAAAATGTTATGATGTGTAGCCATTTGGTACTTTGTCTCATCTCTAAAGGAAAAAAAGAATGATAGTGTTGAGGCTATCTAAGTAAAAATTACGTAGGCATTACGGATACAAACTCATGTTCATTTTTTGGTGAAAGAAATCTCTCCCAATTAGGATGTGAATGACATTCGGGTAATACTACGATAGTCGGTGAAACACATCCAAATTTTGAATACTAGTTGGCACCCTTTTAATGTCCCCGATCAAATTCTGAAGAATGTTTACAGGTTTGTAGTTTTATATGTTGTAAGTTAATCTAATTTTATTACGTTATCAGGCTTTGTTTGATTTGGAGAACAGTAACCAGGAGCTGAAGAGTGATCTCAAGGACCTCTACATTAACAATGCTGTGTAAGATCAGTCATTTCAACATTTCATGTCATGAATATGGTGTACATTGAACTGGGAATAACTAATTTTTAAATTTTATTATTTGTACAGTCAGGTGGATATTTCTGGTAACAGAAAAGCTGTCATTATTCATGTGCCCTACCGGCTTCGCAAGGGATTCAAGAAAATTCATGTGAAGCTTGTCAGAGAGCTGGAGAAGAAGTTTAGCGGCAAGGTAAAAAAGTTGCAAAAAAGAAAAGAAAAAAGCTGTCCTTTTATCTTTGTTGAAAGACATATTTTGGCATAAAAAGAAAAGCTAAATGATACACTGGCAAGGAAAACTCAATCAGGATCTTCTTTAATTATAGATTTGTACATCAGTTTCATAAATTTAACACTGCTATTAGTTTGTGCAAAACTATTTTATATGTCAAATTTTGTCATTATGTGAAAGCTACTATGGTGGTTTTAGAGGATGACAGGTGCAATGTGTTAATTGTTAGAATTAGAGAATAATGATCATGTGGAAATACTTTTATCAGAAACAATATGAGGTCTAATGAAATATTGGAATGTTGGTCATGTTTTATGACATCGGCTTTTTTCTTTTCTGACATACAAAATTACGTTTTCTCTTTATTTTGGTACAAATACTAACAAGAAGGTTTGTTTTCTTTATGTAATGATAGGCATTTTTAAGACCCGTACTTCATTTTCTCATATTTTATAACATGCAGGAGTCCCATTTCTTATAGTACCTTTTGAGTTCTCCTCTAACTAAAATTGCCCCACATATGCAGTGACTCAGTAGTTGCTTCTGTATCATTACAACTATTTACTTTATGTGTAATAGGATGTGGTTGTGGTGACAACAAGGAGGATAGTGAAGCCACCGAAAAAGGGATCTGCCGTGATCAGGCCACGCACCCGCACCTTGACTGCAGTGCACGACGGAATTTTGGAGGATGTAGTTTACCCAGCTGAGATTGTTGGCAAACGCATTAGGTACCGTCTCGATGGCTCTAAGATCATCAAGGTATGTTCGCCACTTATGTTTTAACTATTGTATTTCCTTCATTAGTATCTATATTTCTTGGTAGTTGCTGTGCAACATCTGTGTAGCACAAACATAGATTGCAATCAAGATCTTGTAGTATGAAATTGTACTTGTGTTGGTATGCAGAAGATTTTGTTTGGTGCATCAGTTTAACATTTGACCAAAATATACCTGCTACATTAGGGGGATGTTTATATATTGGTTAATTCCTAATGTAGTTCAGTATTCATAGCATAGTAGTTGAATCGTAAAATGTATCGTGTATCGGTGGATTTTGTATCATATCGTGTCGTTAAGATACACTAAGCAATTCTAAAAATATCAAAATGATTATAGTAATTAATATCTAACAAGCAAAATCTAAATAACTAAAGAAACCATCATAAATTTTAAGTATATTGATAAGTGTCAATTGATATCGGTGTAAATTCCTTGCATATTAAGGTATTTACCTTGGGCAATGACGACTCGCCCTTGGATTTCACTACTCGTATCAAACCGTAAAATACGTATCATCTCGCCCTTTGACTTATATCGAACTGTAAGATATGCATCGCGTATCGTAAGATACTAACTTCTATATTTCGTAGCAGCATTTGAAGATCCCGTAGGAATCTTTATTTATCCACTTTTTAAGCAACAGTATCACTTGCCTTGAATTTGCAGATATTTTTGGACCCGAAGGAACGCAACAACACTGAATACAAGCTGGAGACCTTTTCCGGGGTGTACCGCAAGCTTTGTGGGAAAGATGTTGTGTTTGAGTACCCTGCCACAGAGAGTGCATAGGTGTACCTTTTTATTTAACTTGTTAATTTTTTTTTTTTTGGAATTTTATTTAAATAGCAGAGATCAGAACTTGTGTTTTTTTGGAGAGAGTGCAGTTTTTTATGAATGTGTAGAAGCTTCTGTTTTATGATGTTGTTAATGAAGTATCTGCTAGATGTGGGGTCATCATTTTTTTATTTTTTAATTCTGTTTAATGTTTGCTGTTGTTTTCTTTACATATCATTCCAAAAGCAAGTGAGAATTGTTATAAATATTTTCAAGTGACCCTCAGTACATATGATCCTATCTCAGTATGTAATAATGTATCTTATCATCCTATATAAAAAAAAAAAACATTAAGCTAAGATTTAGTAATAGATGCTGGGTTCGGGGATCATCTCTTATATAAAAATAAAATAAGATAATGTAACTATGCACGATTCTGAAGACTTGACTTTCATTTTTTCAGAAAAAAGTGTATGATCCTATATTCCTAGGTTACTCGGATTTTTTTGAAAGAAAAATGTTACTCAGATTGTCGCTTAAATGGTTTAAGTTCCGCGCCAGTATCAGATATACGCTTTTATCATTTTATGGGCTCTACACCCCGTACCCATATTATTATATGTATCCAATACAGATTTGCGTGTAACGCATATATGATATATCTGATATGACATGAGTGAAACAACTCACCACTCATATTCAGGACAGGACAGATTCAGGATTTTTTTCAGAGTGGTTCAACATTTCGTTTTTTATTTCATGGTGGTTCAGAATGATACATATTTTAAAAAAAATTCAAATTATAAATTTATTTTTAAGATTTTTTTTCAATTAAATGATCAATTTTGAACTTTTTTTCAGAATGAATAACTGATTCACACTGGACTTTAGTGACCACTGCCCGTATCCGATATGTTACCCATTTTGTCCAGACACTCACAAATGGGTTCAAACCCGTATCACCCGTACGTATCCAATTAAGAGAAAGAAAACAAAAGTATGCATAATTGAATTTGTCATCGATGGTTACATACAAAATTTCTTTTGAAGGGAATGTAACAATTTGGTTACAGTAATTCGAGACAGATTCTCTGAATATCTGTCTGGTACGTCGCCATGGAGTCTAGTCATTCCTCTCTCAGTTTTTTCTCTGTTCAGTTTGGTGATCTAACATGCAGCTTCAGGATGCCACCATGGAGCTATCGCATTGCAGTCAAAGCCAACTATTCGTTCAGTATTGGATCTCTGAATCGAATAATTTAGATTCATATGTGGCATTCACAGCAACTATCTGATCACCAACAAGATCAGTTTCCCTCTTCGCATTCTCTCCTTAGTCGAGCACACCGTTCGGTTCGGGTAAAGATTGAAAATCGTACACCGGCGATTCGTTTAACAACTTAAACAAGATATAAGTATAATAGCGTGGGACCCAAGTGTCATTAGGTCTGAGATCAGACAGCCCATTTTCTCATACTAAATTTTCTTGGGGTTTACTTCAATACATACACCTAAACATGTTTTTCTAACTTCCATTTTGATCCGTTGATATCAGAAATTCGACGATTCTGATTAAAAATGCTATTCAGTCAGCCGGTCACCTCACCTTACAGCCGGTCACATTTTTTAACAACCGGTCATGAAAAAAATCGGAAGGGTACTTTTGGTAATGAGCATGACTGTGTCGTCTTTTCATCCCCCTCCAAACATCAATTCCGTCCCCTCTTCTTTCCCCTTTTGTTTCTCTACACAAACCCTAAACTCATTACTCATCTATCGGCGTCGTACTTGTGTTCAAACCTTCCCCTTTTTAATTTCTGAAATATCCAGTACTAATTGGAGGTTCCGTCTCGTCCCCTCTTCTATGCCGATCGTTGTCGGCACTTTTTTGTTTTTTTCATTCGTTATCGTATTTTCCACGTTGATTCTCTATGCTACTTCCGTTTCGAAATTTGGGCATATGCGGGAGCAAGAGTGATATTTCAACTCAAATGGTAGTGTGTGCATTTTTTGTGGTCTTCCTTGAAGTTTTCCCTTTTACTATGTTGTTGATTTCATTTTACCAGTTTGCCTTGGTTTCTGAGATTTATATAGCTTCGTTTGTGAATGAGATTGGCTTTTTCCTCAAATATTGTATGTCCTTTACTAGCACTTGCAATTTTTAAAATTGCAACTTGGTGTTAAGTTGCTTAATCTTTCAGGGTCTTATTTTCTCATCCCTGTTCTCAACCACAAGGTTTTTAATTACTATTCGCATTAAAAAAAATCAAATGTGCCCATATTAGATTCTGAACTCATCTGTTTTTCTCTCTCTTGATTTTTGTCAGGGTGTAGGACATGCTGGATGACAGGTACCTGATATGGTAGTCTATTATTTCTTCCTACTGGAAGCACATGTCGTATTCAATTGCAACTCATATTTAGTGTTTCTTAACCTTGGTCCCAAAGTTTGCACTAGTAGCAAGTATGTCTCTGACAAAAATGTATCATAGTTTGCACTAGTAGCAAGTATTAAAAACGTTCCTCTAGTTAACCTTGGTCCCAATAGTTGGACAATACTCAAATATAGCACAAGAAATGTAAAAGAATCTAAAGTAATATTCATACAAAAAAATGAGTCAACTAAATACAAAGGACCTTAGCTAGCTGCGGGGACATGATAAGACTGATACACCTCTGGAACACTGATTCATCTAATTGCAAAAATCCAGCTGAATTTGCTCAAGGAACTGATAGAAACGTAAATTTAAACCTGATGTTTTGCATATGCATGTAAAAGATGCTGTAGAATTATGAAATAAGCATTGATCCATCTATACTATAATATTAATCATTCACTGGGCGATTGAGTGAAATACAAAACTCGAATTTAAATTTATCTATACAAATTTCCCCAAAAAAAGAAGGAAAACATTATAGTAGTGTCAGTATGTGCAGTATAGTGAGGATATCACATTTAGCAACAACAAATGTTAGAAAAAATAACCAAAGGCAGCATGAAAGTCATACCAGAGGCTCGCCACCATAGGCAGCATATATGCCACCAAAATACGAATCCATATTTGAAACAACTAGTTGACCAGTCAATAAATAAAATCATTAGGTAAAATTAAATCCATACCTTTGCTTAAACAATAAAGAAAGTAAATAGAGTTGAGTATATATTAGATATTTACCATATTATCAATCATCCAGAATAAGAACGCACACAATAAAAAAAGCATTCATGGTGCCTATTTGTACTTAAATATTGAAACACAACCAAGAATAAGGTAGAGAATCTATGCTGGTATATACCATCTAACATGATAATTGTTTGTCTGGGATGAACCACCAAAAAAATCATACAATAGAACTAACATTTTTGAATTGAATAATTCAGATTAAACCACTAGATTCGAATTGCTCACATAGTTGAATGTAGACCTCAATATGACCCCAACTATGCCAAGACAATAGAAATCAGATATGAAATGCAGATTTTATAACTACAAATTCAAGCTACATCAACACATCATATCAATTAAAAAATAGGCAACAAGATACTAGAATAATAGAATAACAGTTAAGTTTGTGTATCAACACAACTTAATCATAGTATCACTTGACGCCAGTAAAGTGCTAACCTAACACAAATCAAGTATGGCCTCAAGAGAATTCATGACAAAAGAGAAATCAGATAAGAAGATCATAACAACACACATAAGCAAGCATCAAGTTCAAGAAAGTTAGAATTCAGAAAATCACAATCGAAAGTTCCTCGTTCAACTTGAAGAAAAAAGCTCAAACCAGGGTTTCTTGCATAGTTATCAACATCATCTTTTGACAGAAGCCTGGCAAGCTGGGGAGGTTGGAGACCTGGAGGATTACCCTATAGAGATCCGTAATCATTTATAGCTGTTAGGAAGCTGGCCATAAAGATATGCTTGTTTCTGCTAGGCATAATATTTAGGATTTTTTCCAAAGTTAGCAATGGGGGTAGACCCTAACTATCCCCTTATCAGTTAACGACACGACAAGCCCTAGTACATGCAATTTAAGTTCTCTTCCGGGTAAGGGTAAACCCCCATAAAAACCTGACCCAGCGAGTGATACTACAGTGGAACGAGCGAGCGGAAGCATCACTTAATAGAAAACATTTTGTTTGGAAAAGAAGGATAACCTGAAAAAGATACTCTTTTCTCTTCCGATGATTCAGCAATAGTTCAATTTTGAAGAGGGACCAAAAGCAAGTAAACCAAAATGCTTCTTAATCGCTGCGCGCCTGAGGTCATTTTAATTAGAGTATATATAAAGGACCGACTTACTTAATAGTAGATTAAACGGTCCTCTATAGACGGTGACAAACTCGTCAGCGGTGGTGGAGTCGTTGGCAGTGAAGGGAAGATCGAGACTAAGCGGCAGATGATGAAGGAAGATCGAGGCTGAGATGCAGAGCAAGAATAGAAATCGAGCAGAGAGAGAGACGGAGGAGGGAATATCCTCTAGGTTTCACCATTCTTTTTTATGGAAAGAGAAAGAGGGGTAGAAAGGATCCAACTTTTCTCTCGTAGAACGAAAAAGAAAAAAAATCGCTTGGAGAAATAATTTTTACGAAAAGTTTCCGGTTATGCCCTTTCAAAATAACGATCCTAATCTCATTAACCAAGTTATTAAATTTTTAAGTGAGTGTATGGAAGGACTCCCCAATTTTCTTTAGACCGTTTCCTACCAAATCAAACGATTCTGCACCTGACCTGGCATTCTGAAATGCATTAGGTGTCTTACCGACAGAGAGTTGCAGAATTTTAAATTTTTTTGCAAGCAAATTGAAGACATTTATAGATAATTCAATTTTATTTTGTTACTAATTGAGTAGAAGGTACATCGTTACATGACAAACACTGGAAATTGAATTTGAAATTGAACATACCTGACCTCCATCGGATCTGCTATACTTTTTTGTGCATGAGAAAGCTTTCTTTCAAACAAGACAGTCGGATCAGAATTTAACGGTTCTAATTAATATTATAAAACTCTTCCTTAATCATATTAGTGACGATTCAGTGTCGATTTTTACTCCGACGGTCCTGATTAAATGCAGCCCTCTGCTGCACAAAAAAGTGCAGCAAAGAATACAAGTCCGACCTCCATCACCTGCTCCTTTCTTATGGATTTTTTAATCAGTTCGCCTCTCGTGGACATCTCTTGTGGGCCCGAACTGCTAACAAGCCCAACGTAATCTTTTTTTTAGTCAAATCATCTTTTGTGGACAGGCTGTATTTTAATTCAAAATCAACGTTCGACCGTCACTATTCAAGAAAATTTTTATATTATTAAATTAAAATCGTTGATAGTTAATCCGATGATCTAGATCAAAACACAGCCATCTACTGCAAAAGAACGTGTAGCAAAGGATTTCGTTCTCAAGTGCTAGATTAATTACCTAAGACAAGTGCAACAAATTTATATCTCATGAAATATTCTGTATTATGAAATAACAATCGAATGTTTCATATAATTTCGAAACTCGCATGCATAAATCTCAAAATTATGTAAACTATTCGATTGTTACTCCGTAATATAGTATTTCGTGGAATAACACCGAAGTATGATTATTTCGTAGGAAAGAAACTAACGAGACCCGAGTTCTGATAAAGCAGAAATTAGCCACTTACGCTATTCGGCCGAAGGGGTCAAATAGTGGAAAAGGTCAAAAGGTACTGAATTTTTTTATTGTAATAGTAGAATGAAGTCCTCTTAATTACCCCTTAACAGAAAGGAATATTGTTTTATCTTATTTTTCTATGTCCGTGAGAACAAACGAGGTCAACTCCACTATTGATATATTCCAATTCTCAACTTTACTCGCAAACTTACCTAGATTTACCGTCTTGCCCTTTTGGAAATCTTCTCCTATGAAAATTTTCTTACTACTAAACACAACTCTTGTACCAGAACATACCGTCTAGATCTTTGCTTATGGATTGTGATAGACCTAGATGATGATACCATAGTTTTTTGTCAAGTTGATTCTAAAATGATTCAAACTATCAAGTGAGCTTTTGTGGAGTTTGAAGCAGTTTCAGGAAAATGAAACACTAATTAAGCTGAAGAGTTGTGTTTAGTAGTAAGAAAAATTTTGCGTTGCCTCGTCAAATCTATCACAATCCATCCTTATTTATTAGTCAGAATGTTTTGTAAAAACTACATAGGAAGAACTATGTTAATATATAAAATATATTGAACATATTATATAAAGACATGTAATGATTTCTATTAAGAAATATAATTTGAAGTTTTAGAATTGCAGAAATTTAGAAAACATTGGCCCGTAAAATAATGTTACTATTAAGTCTTGTTTACCTTCTCAGATTAATACGAATATTAAAACTTGTAAATTTTTGTGGATGTAGGTATTGAGACTTAAAGTAAAGACTCTTTATAGTTATTCAAATGAGTATTAAATTACAGATTCGACTAGAAATTGAGCGGAATGTGTATCAAGTATGAAGACTTGAAAACAGTCTGCATTCGAGAGGTTAAAAAGATTCAAAATTAAAAAAACGTTAGATATTTAAGTACAGGGCAGAGCTACATGAGGTCAGAGAGGGGCAGTCGCTCCATTCTGAATTTTTTTTGCAAAATAAGTTTGTGTATTTGTACGATTTGTTAATTTTTTTTTGCAAAATAATCATGTATATTTAAAAATGTGCATAATTTTGCCTCTTCCTGAAAAAAATAATAGATCTTGTCTTTTCCTGATGAAAATTTTGAATCCGCCCATGTTTAAGTATTAATTAAGATTTCAAAATGTCATTATTAAAGCACCCTTAAATAATATCACCTTTAGAACCTAATCACCTATGCAGTTGCCAGTAAAAGAACATCGCAAAAGGAAAACGCATGGAAATCAACCTACTTCTACATTAAAAAATAATAATTAAAGAAAGGTATAAGGATCAAACGGGACCAATTATAGCAAACCCACTTGAGGCCTCCACTAGTCCATTTGGGATCCGAATCTGCTGGTTGTATTTCAGGTAAGCAGATCATATTTGTCTCGATCTGATCGTTACGAATTGATCGATCGTTACGAACGATTGTGATTTAATTCAGAAGGTAGATATTTTGATCGTTAGATAAATTTTGAACGATTTAGATTGAAACAAACGGAAAACAAGAAGAGATTATACATACAAGCAACGGATTTGGGGGTATGGTTACGACTAATTCCTGAATTGTACCAAATTGAACAGATTATTTAATCAGAAAATCTGGAAATTTCACAGCGGTCCATTTTTTATTTTTTATTCTGATACTTGTAATAAGTGTGAATGTCCTACGTAAATAAACATAATACCAACAAAATTTGTCAATTTATCCTATAATAATGCACATTTGATTTATTCGCTTTAAAATTAATGATTCAGATATGTCTCAAAATCTCTAATGTGTTTCTTCAATAACAGTCCAATTTATCTACAGTAATCAACAAAACTGAATATATAATAATGATTCTTTTAGAAATGTTAGGGACTGATTCAGAATTTTCGTCAGAGATTCAAAATTTACGTTTTTTTCCGGTGATTCAAAATGAAGCATATTCTTAAAAAAATCATATTGTAAGCCTATTTTTTTCAAAAAAATTACAAATATATAGTCAAATTTTGTTTTTTTTCCAAGATGTGCAACTGACTCGCTGGACATACGTGGCTCCGTCACTGAGGAATGTTGTACGCGCAAAAGTTTACCGACAAAAATCCATCATTAAATGTTTTTTTTACAAATACGAGCTTGCATAATTTTTTTTATTACTTTCTACCATCTCGCTAAAAGAAAATATAATAAGGATCCAATGAAACTGAGGAATTTTTTTACGAAAGAAAGAATTTGTTTTCATTCGAAACTGAGGACTGAAGCCCAATATCTTCGAATGCATTTAAAGGAATTTGAAGTCATGATATTTTGAGCTCAAACTACTCAAACTATTATGGTATTTGCAAAAAATAAATATAATAAATATATTAGAATATTTGCAATGGAAAAAAAAACAATAGCATTTGCATAAACAAAATGCTTCATCCGAGGCTATAGTTATATTAGACAGTTAATTCCATTGTAAGACTTCAGATTATCCATTATTTTTTTTCTTGAACTGATCCCATTCTTGAGTTGTCAACGAGTACTCTTTTGATAGACATATATGAATAAAAAATATTTTCATTAGATTATTGAATATGGATACGAGTAAGATTTATTTTTCGCTAATCAAACGGGTAAGAAAACATGTAAATGTCATTTCATGCTAGGTACTCAATAGGATAAATTAAAAAAACAAAGGATAATTTTTTAAGAGGTCATTGAACTTTATATCAAATTTGATTTTTTCAGTCAACTTTGAATTATCCATTTTTAGTCACTGAACTTTGATAAATATCCAAAAAGTATAGTCACTCCTTCATTATTTTCATCAAAATTTTAACGAAAAATTGGGGTGTCACCTACATGGCAATTATATTTGAAAGATGAATTATTACGAAGATTTTAGAAAGAAAAAAAGATGGACGTCATGCCAATTTTTTGTTAACATTTTTATGAAAAATAATGACAAAGTTACTAGATTTGGATATATATTAAAGTTTAGTGACTAAAAATAAATAATTTAAAATTCAGCGAGGAAAAACGAATTTGATATAAAGTATAGTGACCTCTACTAAAACTTACCTAAAAAATATTAGTAGAAAAATTCGGCAAGAGTTGAAATTTTTTAATTTTGATTTGATTGTTTTGATAAAATGATTTGAGTTCAAATCGATTGTATATTTCGTATTTTTATTTTATATTTATGTAGTAGTCTTTATATACTGAATGTAAGACTTTATACTCAAATGTAGTAGTCTTTATACTATTGGACTGGATTCATTATAATAAATATTGAGTGTCAAGTTTTCATTTCTCAAGACATGTATTATTTATTTGTAATTTCCTTGTTAATTATATACTGCAATGAATACTGTATCATGGAAATCTTTATAATTAACATTCGAAGTCTTTATACTTTTGGCAGTCTTCATTTCTCAGGGAATGTACACATAATACTTTATTTGGCAGTCTCCATTTTAACATGGAAGTTTTTATATTAAATGTTACAAGTCTTTATACTGTATCACGTAACTGTTTTGTCGCGTAGCGGGGGACGCGAGAGGGGGACAGGAAGTGGGGGATGATATATTAACTCTTTATTTTAAAAAATAAGTTTAATGATTTATTCATTAAAAAAAAAATTTAAATATTACATATTTGTTTGTTATCCATTAATTATTATGTAATTTTAATAGACAAGAATAGAATTTGAAAAAAAAAATCAAAGTTTAATAGATAAAGATAGATATGATCAAGACTAGTTTGAATTGCCGGCCCTATCCCCTGTCCCGTTCAAAGTTGGGCCAATTTGGAATTTTTGTTGAACTAATTTATTAGTCCTTATATCAATGATAGCAAAGTTAGAATGAAATCCTCAGCGAAATTTTTTGTTCTGAATCGTTAATTGAAGATCAACGGTTGAAATTAATAATATAAAAATCTCTTTTGAATCATATTGTTGGCGATCAAACGTTGATCTTTAATCTGACGATTCAGATCAAGTTCCGCAGAGAGCCGAGACAAAAAATTCTCAGAAGATAAGATTCCAACAAAGTTAAGGTTATGGTTGGCTCGTGTTTGAGGAACTAACATTTATTGTATGTTCGATCGTTAACACCGAATAATAAAAGATAAGACAAAAAGTAAATTAGCAACGAAGAAAATAACAAAATAAGTATTAACATTACCTCTGGATTATAATCCCTAACTTTTTTCGTTTTATAGAAAGAAAATAGAAATTAAAATCATCAAATGTGAGATATATTTTTTATTTAAAAACTTCTTTGCAGCTTTATACAAAAAATGTTCTATCTTCAAAATGTATATCACTATGTAAAATTTGCCATCGTTCTTTATCTTTGTTATTTTTTGAATTTTCGACTTGATTATCTTTATTTATCTTGTAATGTCATGTGTAATTTTCAAGTCTATTTGACTGAAGCCAAGGTGAGCCGAATAGAAAGGAACAGATGCTGGTACGGAAAGGAGCACATTTAATGAATTATAATAAATTGGAAGAAGATGACAAACAACCTCATGCCAATAGGCAAAGCTTTTATTTCCTTTTTTATTTGAGAAAAAGGAAAAGAAAAGAAACAATCAAACAACCTTCCCCAACTAGGTAGCAGTAGCACTAATTTTCAAGCTAAAGGTGCAAGTTGAGTTACAAGTTGCATCTCCAGCCAATCAACAGTTTGATTCTAAGCAAGTCATGAGAAAGCGTGTATAGCAATTCAACGTGCACCTCAATACCCCGAAATTTTTAATAATAAACAAATTAAAATAGAAAAATATTAAAATAGGCAAAACCTTTTTTTTTTACGAAAATAAGCAAACCGGGATCTCAGTTTCCGGTTCAAACCGGGATCTAAGAATCCGGTTCTGAACCGGAAACTAAGATTCCGGTCTTGTGTAAAAAAATGCATTATTTAAACGCCATTGTTGTTGTGTACTCAGTGTATTTTTATCGATTAATAACGCCTGAAGTTTGCAAGATTTCTCCTTTCTCCAATAGTCAACAAATTGGTACGTTTTTTTTACTAATTATTTTTATTAATTATTTAATTAATATATATATTTTTAAATAATTTAATAGGTGTAAAGAAATTAGTTAGTTCTTGATTAATTTAGTTTTTATTATTTAGTTAATATTTTGTAAAATAGATTGATAAAATAGATTTATTATTTATTTTTATTTACTTATTTTAATTTGCATGCATTAAATAAATTAGTCCTTTCAAAAAGTGCAAAAAATGATTTAAAGTAATTTGCATGCATTAATAACAATTTATTATTTATTTTTATTTGCTTAATTTGCATGCATTGATAAAATTAAAGAAATTAGTGTATTGTTATTTTTTATACATTGAAAAAAATAACAATACACAAATTTGACCTAATTAAAGAATAGGTATGTAAATTTCAATGTATAAAGAATATGTTATTTTTTAATTAAGTGTATTATGTTAATTCATTGCTAATTTCTTTAAAGAAATTAGTGTATTATGTTAATATGTTACTAGAAATAGCAATGATGCATGATCTCTTCGAAATTGGAGGCTTAAGTCCGTCAAAATTGTTTCGTGATAAGTATGATTATATGTTACTTACTTTTTTTCATGCACAGCAAAACTTCAGAGAAATGATTCCAATTTCTGTGTATTTTGGTGGTGAGATACGTAACGGACCTTATGGTATCGAGTACAGTTGTGCTCCTAAATTTAGTTTTCCTGGAAATGATCAAATTCGTTACGAAGATGTCCAAAACATTATATACCAGAAGTTGGGAATATTTGAAAGTCAACATTCACTTAATATTTGCGCTCGGTACAACACAGCAGGTAGTAGTGCATATTATTTTTGTCTAATTCCCATACGTGAAGAGGTAGAGTGGCGAATGATATTTGAAATGGCACGAGGGGAAATGAATTGGAGATTTATTGAATTATTTGTTGAGGTCGTACCAAATGAGAATGCTGGTAATTTTATTAGCAATTTACCTGAAACTAGTAACCCAGTTGAGGATCCTCGGGTCGTGATTTCACAGAATACCGATCAAATTAGTTTTTATCATAATATAATTCCTGATAGCCCTCACCAGACTTCTCATAGCCCTCCAGAAAGGCATTCACAACACATTGATCTTAATGAACCCATATCTGATATTCCCGAAGACATTGAAGATGACGACGATAATAATATAGTACCCGACGAGGGAGAATGGGAAACTGGAGAAGATTATGATTACACTTCCGACGAAGATGATCCGGATTATGATCCTAGCGATCGTTCGGATCGTCGATTGATCGTGCAAGGACGATCAGAGAAGCATCACCCGGTTCGGGAGCTTAGTGATATTTCTGGTTTCAACGAATTTTGCACGGAAGCACAAACTTCGTCCGACGATCCTCTAGCTGTAAATCGTGTATTCAATTCGAAAGATCACTTACAATGGGTCATTAGTGATTACCATATTAAAGGGAATATAGAGATCACCACAGAAAGCAGTAATAGGTCGAAGTTGGTGATGAAGTGTAAAGATATTAGATGTTTTTGGAGGTTGTATGCGGTGTGCACCAAAGGCGCTAATTCTTGGACTATAAGAACTAATCCGTACCCGCACACTTGTATCCAGTCGATCACACGAGTGGATCATGCACAACTAACCGCTAAAATAATTGCCGGTGCAATCAAGAAGGAGATGAACGAGGATACAGTGATGACAATTAAGAATGTTCGTCATTTAGTTAAAGCAAAATTTCCAAGCGCTGATCCATCGTACGCTAAGTTATGGCGTGGTCGGGAATTAGCAATAACCAAAATTTTTGGTTCTTGGGAGGGATCATATGCCTTGCTTCCTCGTTATTTTAATGCGATTCAATCCACCAATCCAGGAACGAAGTATTTGATTCTGACGAAGCCAACCAATCGACCTGAAGTTCGCTACTTTCAGGCAGCGGCTTGGACATGGGGTCCATGTATTGAGGCGGTTAGATACCTACGACCGGTGATAAGTATTGATGCCGGGTTCTTATCTGGTCGTTACGAGGGAAGACTGTTGATGGCGTGTGGCTATGATGTCGAGGGTCAGTTGATACCATTGGCATTTGCATTGGTAGAGAAAGAAAACCTAGAAAATTGGGGCTGGTTTATGAATTGGTTGCGTCGAGAAGTGTTTGGACAAGCTAAGATATGTGTAATATCGGACAGACACAAGGGAATTAAGGCAGTTTTCGAACATCCGCAATATGGATGGTCTGAGGCAAATGGCGAAGCCGTGCACCGATATTGTATGCAGCATGTAGCCGAGAATGTATACTCAAAATTTCCTGACGAGAATCTAAAAAAACTTTTTAAGTTGGCAGCCTCGAAGAAGAAGCCCCATCGATTCAAAGAAAACATGAACGCTATAAAAGCACAATATCCTGGAGCATATGAATATTTAAAAACAATTGGTAAAAAAAAAGAGAATGATCAAACAGAACCGGTGAATCCTGCAAAGTGGGCACAATGCTTTAATAAGGGATACCGTTGGGGAATCATGACAAGCAATGGATCATAATGTTTGAACCGAGTGTTTAAAGCGGTTCGCATGTTGCCCGTTGTGGCTATCGTCGAAGGTACTTGGTACAAGTGCGTAAACTGGTTTGACGAGCGTAGGAACAAATCTATGCAAATAGTGAACGAGGGATTTCAATTTTCTCGAACGGTAATGGCAATGCTTGTTCGAAGAGGCGACAAGTCAAGATCGCACCGAGTAGACCCATATCGATCGGAGGAAGGAAGCTTCGAAGTGCTACACCAAGGAGAGACCTTACCAAACGGTGAATGGCAGGATTTCAAATATCATGTCAACGTTGAAGAGGGACGGAATACGCGATGTACTTGTTTGAAACCGAATCTGACGGGTGTGCCATGTTCGCATGCATTGGCCGTAATTAGGGTTCGACAGTTGGAGTTAGCACAATTCGTCGCACCTTATTATACTGTTGAGTCTCTTATGAACACCTGGATAGGAAAATTCAATCCATTTCCAAATCAATGTGAGTGGCCAGAGTACAACGGACCGATTATCATTCCAGAGAGGAGATTAATTCGTCGCGAACGTAGGAGGCACATTCGTATTCCAATGGTCATGGATGCAATGGAAGGACGGCGTGGAAAACAAAGAGGGCGACCATTAAGGAGGAGATCCGATGCAGGTTATATATTATACTTTCAGTTGCTTGATATTAAACGAAGATGCAAATGATTTTTTTATTAATGATTTCATTTATTTCAGGTAGTGCACCAACTCGTGTGGATACTCAACCTGCTCGAAACTCAGTTAGTACAACAAATACCAATCCGACCGCAACACAATATCAGCCAGCACCACGCTCGATTAGCATTGCCCCTGCTTCGAAATCACTTACCGGAAGACTTCGATCTTTGTTTCGGGCTAATCGCTAGTTTGTTGTATTTTATTTAGTTTGTGTGTTTATTTAGTGTTTACCTATGATATTTGTAGAGATGTATTATGACTTTGTTTGTCTACGTTTCATATGTAGTGAAAATGTCGGCATTTCAGATTATGGTATTCTATGGCGGTGAAATAATTGAAACTCAATTTAGTGCGGAGTACTACGGAGGTAAAAAATTGAAACTTCAGGGTAAACCATCTAGTACTTATGAAGGGATTAAAACTTCTATACATCGAGTTTTAGAATTTCACGAGTATTGCGTTGGTCAAATCCTGTGTCGCGTGGAGACTGGAGAAGGGAGTAAATTACATTTCAATCTGATGGATGTCGTTGATGAAAGTTCATGGAAAATGGCATCTCAAATGTCCGTGAATAAAATGGGAGTTGTTCATTTGTTTGTCAAAACCACTGGCCCGCCACCAAGAGATGACGATGTTGATTTCGTTTCACTTATATGAAAACATGCAAGAACACCATCAACGCATGAACTCTTGAACTCTTCATGCTTGAACGCTTCAACGCATGAACGCTTCAACACTTGAACTCTTGACCTCTTGAACGCTTGAACGCTTGAACGCTTGAACGCTTGAACTCTTGAACTATTGAACTCTTGAACGCTCGAACGCTTGAACGCTTCAACACTTGAACTCTTGAACTCTTGAACGCTTGAACGCTTTAACGCATGAACTCTTGAACGCTTCAACGCATGAACGCTTCAACGCTTCAACGCATGAACTCTTGAACTATTGAACTCTTGAACGCTCGAACGCTTGAACGCTTTAACACTTTAACGCATGAACTCTTGAACGCTTCAACGCATGAACGCTTCAACGCTTCAACGCATGAACTCTTGAACTATTGAACTCTTGAACGCTTGAACGCTCGAACGCTTGAACGCTTCAACGCATGAACTCTTGAACTCTTCATGCTTGAACGCTTCAACGCATGAACGCTTCAACACTTGAACTCTTGACCTCTTGAACGCTTGAACGCTTTAACGCTTGAACACATGAACTCTTGAACTATTGAACTCTTGAACGCTCGAACGCTTGAACGCTTCAACGCATGAACTCTTGAACTCTTCATGCTTGAACGCTTCAACGCATGAACGCTTCAACACTTGAACTCTTGAACTCTTGAACGCTTGAACGCTTTAACGCATGAACTCTTGAACGCTTCAACGCATGAACTCTTGAACTCTTCATGCTTGAACGCTTCAACGCATGAACGCTTCAACACATGACGATTGAACGATTAAATGTTTGAACGCTTCAACGATTGAATGCATGACGCTAGACGCTTGAACGCATGACGCTTGACGCTTGAATGCATGACGCATGAACATAACAATATAATATTTGAGACACAAGAATGTATGTAAAAATTTCTCTAACATAATGTCTCTAACACAAAGTCCTACAACATAGAAGCCTACAACATGCTATACTAAAAATCCGACGGGCTAAACCTCTGAAATGGTCGACCTTTGATGTTTCTACGCCCCCTGCGATGTGCAATACAGCTTGGATCGCGCATGCCGCCAGAACATGTGCATGGTTCATTATCCTGTGATACCGGAGGAGCAGGGGTCTGCACAAAGAGTGCATCTTCACCTCCCGTGTAATGAGAGTAGTCAAATAAATTTTCTAC